>ML781463.1:26063-50541 GCA_009831015.1 Picea engelmannii | reverse complement strand
GAGGGGCCAGGGATATGCTTGCTATGCAGGTGCACAGGGGAAGACGTACATCATATTCTGATTCATTGTGGATTTGCCAGGGAGGTCTGGGCCCGAATCCTACAGCAGCTCTCGCTACCTTTTCCCTCGAGCAGAGACACACTCTCTGATTGTTTCCAGTTGTGGAGCACACAAAATTCTCCCCCAGTCTGCCTGGCTGCTCTGATCTGTTGGAACCTCTGGTTGGAACGAAACAGTGTCACATTTGAGAACTGGACACCAAATCTGATGAAAGTTGTAAACAGAGTCCTGTATTCCTTTTACTGGAAACAAGCTCCGAAATCATTTCACCCACCTAAAGCTATTGATCTCAATCTGCCAGAGGGATTTACACTAGCCTGCTTCGACGGTGCTGCGCAATCCGGATGCTGTGGTGCTGGTAGCTTCTTTAAATCACACCATTCAAGGATCACAAAATGGTTCTTCAGATGTGGGGAAGGATCGAACACTAAGGCAGAGTGTTTGGGGCTCTGGACCACCCTCTATTTAGCTACGACGTGGTCTATCAAACATTTATATGTTTTGGGTGACTCGAGAGTAGTCATCGATTGGATCAATCAAAGATCCAATCTCAGCTCTGTTCACATCGAAAGCTGGAAAATGAAAATTCTGGAGCTGTCAAAACGCTTCGCTGAGATAAAATTCCATCATATTCCGAGATGTCACAACGGAGAGGCTGATGCTCTCTCTAAAAGAGCATTAAAGGAGCTGTCTGGGTGGCTATACATATTTCACAGTGACTCCGGAGTCGACAGTCCCATTACCCACCTAAGAATTTATTGATCGGGGTTGGCAGACTTTTTGACTCTGGCAATTTGCTCGACTGTTGTTTTGTTTTTTGATTGCTGGAATATGCTCTACCTATGGATGCGCAGGGTTACATCGAGTTGATCCTTGGATTCGGGTGTACTCCTTGTAAAAGAATTTGTCGACAGGTAGCTGGCATGTTGGATTGTTGTCCAATATACATCCCTGTGACCAATTATGCAGTATGATGACAGAAACAGGATTTGGTATGACTGTTTGTGACTGTGATGTATTTTTTTTTATTCGACCTACTGGGTTATATTACACACACAGGTGTATGCAGTGTTTCAGACTTGAACCTCCGACCGCTTGGTGGCTTGGAGTGCAATGTAAATGATTTTATACATTATATAAACTCGAGAAAATTTTTCCCTGGAAAAAAAAACTCTTACCTGATAGTAAAACTTCTATGGGTTTTAACTCTATCCACACCCAGTTACACGTGTTTGTACTTGACCTTATTGAATATTTTGGCCTTGGAGTATATAAAAGGTTAAAGCCTGTCGGAATACGAGAGCCCCAATGTATTCCTTAATATAAACATTAATGTGGAAATATATAATTACAAATTGTAAATAATAAGACATTGCTAAATGTAGACTATAAAGACAAAATTACAAATTATAAATAATAAATAGTAAGGAATCTCATATTATATAAAGACAAAATTACAAATTATAAATAATAAATAGTAAGGAATCTCATATTATTCAAAGGTAGAGTACAAAGCATAAAATGCAAAGTTCAGGGATAGAGATAATAAAGTATGGTCAAACAGTATGTCAAATATTATTAGTGAAAACGAAGCAACTTCCATATGCTACTCTTAACGTTCCCTGACCTCTCCATCCACGTAAAGCAATTAGGTGGACAATGAAACCACATAAGTTGAATTTTAAAAATATTAAGTTAGTGATAACTAAGGATGTGTAGTGTACTTTTTTTTTTTTAATATTGTTATGGATGAGAGGGAGGTAGTGGTTAAATTTGAGAGTTAGTTTTTTTATTATTATTTAATTATTATATATTGGAAAAATGAATTTTTTTGCGTAAAGATTTGACTACTAAAGTTTATAGAGGTGTATATATTTTACTCTTTTTTAATTTTGAACATGCAATCTATAATGATGAAACATGTGTTCTTAACCATTAGGATATACATACTCTATCCCATTCTAATTTTAAAATTGCCATCTACAATGATGAAACACATGTTCTTAACCATTAGGATATACATACTCTACTCTTCTTTAATTTTGAACCCGGGACCTACAATGATGAAACACACGTTCTTAACCATTAGGATATAAGGATATATCCTAATGATTAAGAACATGTGTTTCATATCTTAATGGTTAAGAACGTGTGTTTCATCATTGTAGGTCATGAGTTCAAAATTAGAAAAGGGTAGGATATGTACACCTTTGTATATATCCTAATAGTTAAAAAGATTCAAAATTAAAGGGGAGCATTTTTTTTTTAAATGTGTCATAAAAAAAATGATAGTGAGGAGTGTCTCTCAAATTTATACCCAAAGGGAGGGACACTACGAGAATACTTTTTTTTTTGGTTACCAATGATGGTTTTTCAATAAATAATTTTTTTTTATTTTGATAAAAATGTTTATTGGGATTTAAAAATATATATATATATATATATATATATATATATATATATATATATATATATATATATATATATATATATATATATATTTGGAAAAAAGTTATTTTATTAATTAATTTGATTAAATTATTTCCGATAACAGAATAAAGAAAAGATTATGATAACTAAAATTAGTGGTAAAATGATAGGTTCCAAATCATGAACATAGTTTATTCAATTGACTTTGGTCCCCTTCATGTTGCATGAAGATTAGTTGCATCATTAAATCTACTCTCAACCATATGCTTCTTATCTCTCATCATTTTCTTCACCAACCTTGTTGTACATCTCACTAGTTGTACATCTCACTAGATCCTAATTCCTTCCAAAATGTTGATTCCCAATTTTTGATATGGAAAACTTACACCTTGATTTGTGAAATGTTGCATAGTGTAGAAGAAAATGCTACTCAATTTATACCTCCCAATTCTCACATACTTAGGATAACTTTTCTCCTTCTTTTTGAAAGGTTACATAGTTATGGATAAAATACCACTTAATTTATACCTTCCAATTTCCACATACTTAACATAACCATTCCTACACTAATTTCTTTAATTATTCATATTTTTATATTTTATATTTTTTAACTAATAAAAATTCTTAGTTCATCTCTAAAATCACAAAACATTAATAAAAAATAAAAATAAAACTAACATTGAATTATCTTAATGTCATATGTATTAAGTACCACCCAGGGAAATAACTAAAGACTTCAATGTAAAAATAATAGTGGTCATTTAATAAAAATAGAATTAAATATCATTTATATACATTGAATTATCTTAATGTCATATGTATTAAGTACCACCCAGGGAAATAACAAACGACTTAAATGTAAAAATAGTGGTCATTTAATAGAGATAGAATTAAATATCATTTATATACATTGAATTATCTTAATGTCATATGTATTAAGTACCACCCAGGGAAATAACAAAAGACTTCAATGTAAAAATAGTGGTCATTTAATAAAGATAGAATTAAATATCATTTATATACATTGAATTATCTTAATGTCATATGTATTAAGGACCACCCAGGGAAATAACAAAAGACTTCGATGTAAAAATAGTGGTCATTTAATAGAGATAGAATTAAATATCATTTATATATTGTTTTCCTTTTATAACTTTTAATGATAATTGTTATCTATTTTAGTTTATTAATATTATAGGCATATATAGGTAACACATCTTTTACACATAGGATATAAGAGCACATCATTTCACTCAATGCATAATGAAAGATTAAAACTCGAACGACAGGTATGATGAGTGGCCCAAAGGAATATTACTCGGTTGTTGAGTCCTGACCATAACTAACATGACATAAAAACTTGTCATCCTAATCAACCTCACTTTGTCAAAACAAGTTTTGACCTACTCATATTATCTTTGTCGAAGTGGATAAAAATCATAATCAATATGTACATTTAGGTACCACTATCAAAGGGTTGTTAGTTCGACCTCTCCACCCTATTCAAAGTGGGTCTCTTCTCAATTAACCTAGCTTGGTCAAAGTAGTAAAGTGTATGTTTTGGTACAACTCTCATAGGTTTATCAATCCAATTCACTTGGACCAAAGTGAGGTTAGAAAGGATAAGAAAGGATCTAACTTAACTTATAGTTCCAAATAGTGAAAATAGTTCCAAATATAGCTCCAAATAGTGAAAATCCAACACCATATATTTAATGCATTTAAATAACTAGATTGTTGATAAAACACGGGGGCATAAGATCTAAATGATATGTCTATCAAGTAAATTTAAGTTTGAGAACTCAAGTCCAACTTCTTCTAACATAGGCCCTTAACCAAAATGGCAAACCAAGGCGTTCAACAAGGTATCCATATCATTGGTAGAAATTATACCTATGAAATTGTATGAGGATGTGTAATGATTCATGAGCATTGTGGGGGAATCAAAGTCAAGATCAGTTGCATCCTTAACCAAAAACATGGACTAGGAAATTCTAGAACAACCAATGGAGTTGTATCAACACACATGCACCACAAGGGGATCAAACTCGAGTCTAAATACCTATGGATATGGGTCATTAACCAAAATTTTAAACCAAAGCATTTGACAAGGTACTCGTGACACTTGTAGAAATTTAACCTATGTAGTTGTATGTGGAATTGTAGTAATGCATGGGGACTACAAGGGGATCTAACTCATGGAAAATTATTTTTGGATATGTGTTCTTAACCAAAATGTTAAACTGCGACATCCAACAAGGTGCCTACATAATTTATATGAATTTACATTAATTTCAAGACCAACTACTTTTGGATTAGGTTCTTAACCAAAATGTCAAATTGGATCTTTCCGTAAAATACCCACATCATTGGTAGAAATTCACATTGAATTCAAGACCAACTACTTGTGGATTGGGTCCTTAACTGAAATGTTTCACCAAGGAATTTAGTAAGGTACTCACGTCATTAGTAGAAATTCACAATGCATGGCCACTGGATTCTCTAGATGCCATTCTGATCCTAATGTCTATACCAAGAAAGTAGGAAGCCATATCATAATCCTTTTTCTTTATGTTGATGACCTTATCCTTACTGGTAGTGACTCAAAACTTTTAAACCATGTGAAAACCAGCCTTAAAAAGAAATTTGAAATGACAGACTTAGGATTTTTGCACTATTTCCTTGGCCTCCAAGTTTTTCAAACCAATGAAAGAATTTTTCTTTCCCAGTCTAAGTATGCTTGTGACATTCTTCGTCGCTTTCACATGGAATATTGTAAACCAACCCCTTCTCCCTTCCAATATGGAGTCAAGCTTTCTTCCACCTGTACTTCTCCTGAAGTTGATGCCACCCTGTACCGTTAGTTAGTCGGTAGCCTCTTATACTTGACTCATACTCATCCTGATCTTTCCTTTGTTGTTGGTCTTGTTGCCCGATATATGCAAACACCCCATGAAAGCCATTGGAAAGCAGCTAAAAGGATACTTCGCTATGTTCATGGTACAGTTCAGTTCGGGATACATTATAGTTCAGGGGGGACTCCTTTATTGCTTGGTTTCACTGATTCAGATTGGGTTGGCGACCCTGATGATCAAAAGTCTATTGCAGGTTATGTTTCCAGCCTTGGTTCAGGACCTGTCACTTGGGCCTGTAAGAAACAATAGGCTATTGCACTTTCTTCAGCAGAAGCAGAGTACTGAGTAGCAGTAAATGCAAGTCAGGAAGCCATGTGGCTTCGATAGATACTTTCAGAGTTTGGATTCCAACACCAGCATATGACCAGCCTTTGGTGTGAAAATCAGAGTGCCATCAAGCTCGCCAAAGACCCAGTTCAACATCAGCATAGAAAAAACATAGAGATACACATGCACTTCATTAGAAAGCTCATTCATGATCAAGTTATTGAAGTGGTCTTTTTCCCTACAGAAGATCAAGTTGCAGACATTTTCACAAAGTCTCTTACAGAAGCGAAGTTTTCGAAACTTCGATCTATGTTAGGGGTTTAGGAAGTTGTCATTAAGGGGGGATATGCTCTAATGCCTCCTTCCTTCTCCTATTGTGTCACTATTGTAAATCCTTCAATCCTATCCCAAGTTGTTCTTAAGGGGGGATGTTAGGATATTTAGAAACTTAGGAGTTAGTAAGATCTACTTGGTCTATTGTGTCGTTAGGTAAAAGTGTGTTTTCTAGTGTGTTTCTTTAGTATGCATTAGTATGCATTTTTAGTTAGGAAATCCAACGGTCATGATATGTTCCTGACATAGAGTGATTCGACGGTTCATACTCTCCTCGATATTAACAGCCATAGATCTGTGGCTTAACACCCAATTGTTCCATGATCTCTATTTAAAGAGCATGGAGGGTCATTTGTCGATGATCGATTGTGAGAAACGCTCTTGTAAAATCTCTCTGTAATCTTTTTTCTTTGCATTAATAAACTGCTCCAAGTGATCGCGTTGGCTAGCGCCATAGATGTTTCCCCGTAGGGGTTTTACCACGTGAAAACATCAGTGTGTTGATATTTGATCTGGTTATGTGAGTCATTATTGAAGGTGTTCATCCTCTGTTGGAATACCTGTGTTGTCGAACAAGTCTCAACCCAAGGTCTTCGACTCAAATCCCAATGGTATGAATATACAACATGCGAATAAATGAGTTGAGGTCGAGCATGGTAGAAATCTTCTGATTACTAGTCATTGATGTATATCGTTAACAAAAGTGAGGTAATCCACTAATGATGATGATGGACCCCAAGATACCTAGTACAATCTAGTGGGTGTAAATAAATGAGTTGAATTTGAACACTTGTAGATTCATTCAACAGGAGCCAATGATGTAAACCCACTGTTGAAATGCAAGGGAATCTGCCATTGATCTCTGCAAATCCTAGGGTACTAACTGGTTTCTAGATTTCAATTCCAGATAATGATCTAGATTCGATAGAATGAAATCCGTCGAAGGAGGCCTTTGATGTATCATTCATTAATCAACACGAAACATATAAAGGTATATGGTGTCAAGAGTGTAATAGTAGAGCACAAATGACATAGGGATGGTCGGGATGAAAGGGCTAAAGGACTGAAAATGGATGACACATGTTAACTTCCCTTGAACAAATCAGCATGACAAATGACTTGACTTGGCAGCATTGACTCGATAATGACCAAAACACTCACCATGGAAGACTGGAAGAGTAATCATTCGACGGAGTTCAAGAACTCATTGAGATGGTAATGACTCAGAGTGGATAACCCAACTATTGTACATGGATGAAAAAAATGTGCATTGTTCAAGGGAAGCTCGATGGAGAGTTGTCATTTGTGAAGATGACTAGACGTAAAACCCCCTACTCTTTTTCTCTCTTTCATGTTTGAAACAAGCACAAAAGAAAATAAAGTGTGCTTAATATTCTCACCCGTGCATTAAATTATTAAGCTCGGGGTGGAGAATGGTGCTCAACGGTCTTTTCAATATTTAAGGAGTCTAAAAAGATCTGAAAGAAAAATCCATATACAATCTCATGGATTTTGTTATCACATAAAGTTGTTCAGGTCCACAGGTGACATCCATGAGCGCAATCAAGCAGGAAAATGTAGTTACAGTGGCAAAAATCCCCTGCACCTTTCAATTCGGGGCCATCTTTAGCCACAGATGGAAGGTTCCCACAGTTAGCAGGTGGATAAAGTTTTGGTGAAGGTGATAAAGTAACTAGTGCATCCAGAGCTCAGGTCACGATCAGATCAATGGTCATCGATCATTCTGGTGCCACAAGCTGTGCGGACATTAAAATCCAAAGGCGAGACGAAATCCTAACCACGGTTTTGTGGGGAGGCTACATGGCGGAGGAGGGTGTGTTTCGGACCTGAAAGTGGTGTGGGCCTAAACCGTTTACCACGGCCTCGAAATCACGTGTGCATATAGTATCGTATCCAACAGCGATAGGTGGTTGCCCACTAGTCATCCAACTACACTCCAATCCTGAGGAGGATTCAATTATTGTACAGGCACTGGTAGTTGAAACCTCAGCTCAGTCCATTAATAGAAAACATGGAATTTATGGCTAGGGAGATAGGGCTCTCAGTTCAAAGTACAACAATGGACAGTTTCTTATGTAGCCCATATTGACCTGAGCTTGTGTCTGACAGGAGAAAACATGCACAGTCTGACAGAAGCCTACGCAGATGTAAATATTTGAATGGGATGGTCGGATCACACTCCTAGCAATTGTGGACTGATCTGAGTATAAATAGATCAGTGCAGTATTTTGTTAAGGTCGTCGACTAGTTGAGCAGAGCTCCCTACTTTGTAATTTTTTATGCCAGATCTTTTCTCTAGTTATGTATAAGATTTGAGACTTTTGCATTAATAAAAGACAGTTTCTTTCATCTATTTGTTTAAACTGTGTTGAAACACTTGTGCATGGAGGATCCAAATGAAGGTTGTAGTTGTATTGTAATGTAGGTTTGATTACAGTATTGTTGTGACCATTTTTAGTCAGTTTCCTTGTTATCTTTCTTCTTCTTATGCTGAAATGCTCGTGCTTGGAGGATCCAAATTAGTTGTTGTAGTCACATAATAATGGAGGTTTGATTATGATGTTTCTATAATATTTTTCAGTGTCTGAAACTTAAGTTCAAGAGTTCTCTTGTGCCTGAGTTTTTCTTCACCAAGCTGCTTGAAGGCCATATGCTCATGGAAGGCCTATCCACCTTTCTCACTAAGTCTTCCTTCTGCTCACCTTTAACCTTAAACCATTGACTAAAGTTAATGAGACCCTCATTTCCTTATGCATTACTAGTCTAGTTCATGTGTTGAAATTTCTTGTACTAAGCTATGTCCATTTAACCTCCATTCATAAAATCAACCTCCACCAAACACTATGATGGGTACTGGGCTTATCTTCTTGCAATATGAGGGTGAATCTCAGTGATAACATTTCTTAGCACTGTTGTCAGGGAACGAATTGAAGACATTTACATGGGATTGAATGACAAAGACATTTTGATTCTGAAGGTGCATCCGAAATCAGTAACTTGAATATTTCAACTTGCACCTGGTGACTCCACTGTTTCAGTTATGGCTCCCAAAGGCAGACACACAAGGTCTACTCCATAGATGCCTCTGGAAACACCTGACGATGACCTAGAAAATATTATCTGAAAAGGAAAAACCTCTCCATAAAGGCTTTCAACTCTTGTACCAAGTGATTCTAGTAATTTACATGATTCTTCTTTAAAAACTCTAGTAGTTGCATCTAATTCTCCTTTTATACCATCTGTTGGAGTTCCCGGAAGTTTACATTTTGGAAGTTTCCCTGTTGAATTCTCCCCTTCTAGGCCTCATTTAGAAAAAAAAATTGACACCCCTGTTTCCCCTGAGATTGTAAAGTGGTTTAGACCCATAATCTTAGAAGATTGTCCCAATTTGAGTTTTCCTACTCCTCCTCATGTCAAAGTTGTTGTATCTAAAGAGGGTGGAACTTATTTTCCCTTGAACCCCATATTAGTCTCCTCCAACACTCAACCATTTCCCTTTTCCCCTAGAAACACAGCTCCAGTCCCACGTGTCCAATCTCCATCTCCCCCTGGTTCTCCTGCAGTTCAAATCCCAATAGCAGGTGCTAATCCTCATAGAAACAGAATGTATTCCATAGTGGTTTCTAAGCATGCCCCTCTCATTTTACCTCAGCCTATGAATTCCCTCCCATTTGGAGATTACCTCAAGTACATGCCCAAGTTCACAGGGGAGGAAGACATAACTGTTGAAGAACACCTTTCAACTTTTTATATTGATGCAGATAATATTAATATTGAAAATGAAGATGTATGGTTGAGAGTTTTTGTACAGAGCCTTGATGGTGATGTTAGAAAATGGTTCAGGGGATTGAATCCTAGATCTATTGATGGAATTGAAGCTCTGAATGATTCATTTTTGAGACATTGGGGGGACAAAAAAGACTTCCTTTTATTATATTACAGAGTTTGGATCACTTAAGAGAGAGGAAGGGGAATATGTTTCATAATTCTCAAAGAGATTTAATAAGATGTACAATAATATTCCCACTGAAATTAAGCCTACTAAAACCTCTGCCAAGATCACTTATGCTAGTGCTTTTGACCCTGAGTTTTGCCTCCTGTTAAGAGAAAGAAGAGTTACCTCCTTGGCTCATATGAAAGATGCATCCCTTGAAGTAGAATCCAATATATTGGCAGTTGACAAACTTAGGAGTAAGGATGATAGAGACAAAGAAAAGGTAGCGTTGAAGCTTCAACCTCTGGTTCCTCTGCTTCCCATCCTCAAGTTGATGAGTTGAAAAAGATAGTAAAATCTCTTTCTGCAGAAATGGAGAAATTAAATTTGAGGGGAAACAAGGCTATAGGAACACCTAGAATACTGATAACAAGGGTAATTTCAGAAGACCAAATAATGTCCCTCAGATCATCCAGAGAGATCAAAGAAATAGGGATAGGGATGATCAAAAAATCTAAGACCCTCTCCAAAATAGCTTGGTTACTGATGAAGAAGGAGAGGAAGAAGAAATTGATCCTGAAATCCATTGTCTTGGTGACGCCTCCTCATCTCCTCATCTAACCCAATCTTCATATGAAGAGTCTCTCATAGATCGCCAACTAAATGAGCTGAGCAACGGGGAAAGGACCAGTGGAAATACAAATAGATACAACCTCAGTTCCAATAAGAAGGAAGGAAAGCATGATATTCCTGATTAGCCTACTAGAGTAGAGAATCCTGCTAAGAGTGTGGCAGCTAGAAGCAAAGAAAAAGAGGCACAAAACCCCCAGGAAATGGTTAAGATCCCTATCCCAAAATTGAAGGAGATTTTGAAGCCTCCCTCCTCTTTTAGCTTTGAGAATGAGATTCAAAAGATTAAAATTCTTGTACCTTTCTTGGAGCTAGTTAAAAATGAGGATTTCAAGAGGTACCTCTCCAAAGTGTTGTAGCATGAACCCTCGTCTTATTCCACAAATTCAGTCAACCTCCAAGATGAAAAGCCTGCTATTATATTGGGACCTTTAGTAGAGGAAAGAGATGACTCCTCCACTCCTTTCTATACCTCATTAGACATCCATGATAAAGTGTTGCACAACTGCCTTATGGATTCAGGTGCATCTCACAATCTCATGCCTAAGATTGTCATGGAGGATCTCGGGTTGGAGGTTACAAAAAATTACCAAGACCTATACTCATTTGATTCCAGGAAGGTGAAGTGCCTCGAGGTTATCAAAGACTTGGATGTTTCCTTGTTCCAGTTTTCAATGAAGAGTGTGGTCATGGATATTGTGGTGGCCAATGTCCCCCCTAAGTTTGGGATGCTTTTGTTTAGATATTGGATAAAAAGAATGGGGGGGAACTTGCAGATGGATCTTTCATATGCCACTATTCCTTTGTTTGGAGGGGAACAAAGAAGGCTTTATAGGGAAGCACAACTTGCTTACATTATCATTGATGAAGAAAATCTGACCAACCACCCCATTTTTGCAGTAGATATTGATTTAGGAACTAGTATGTTGCAGCTCACCAATGCTAATCAAACGCCTATTGAAATCATAAGGCATCCCATCACCTCCTGTGAAGATCCTCCTTTCAATACCTCTATTTGGAAAAAAAAATTTGATGGACCCTCTTCTATGGGAAGTGTTGGTGCTAGGGTATTTTTCATTTCCCCTACCCAGGAGACCATATCTTTGTCTTATAAGCTTGAATTTGAAGCAACAAACAATGTGGTAGAATACGAGGCACTTGTTTTAGGTTTGAGAGCTTCCAAAGACATGAAGATTGAGGAGCTAGAAGTATTTGGAGATGCTAAGTTAATTGTCCATCAAGTCATAAATCTGTATCAAGCTAAGAACCCCAGGTTAAGGGCTTACAGAAATGAAGTCTGGGATATTGTTGATAGTTTCTTCTTGGATTTTAACATCTCATTTGTTCCAAGAGAGGAGAACTCTATGGAAAATTCATTGGATGTCTCAGCAAATCATTTCAGGATCCCTTTTCCCCCAAAGCTCAAGTATGAGGTGGAAGTAAAATACAGACCCTCTATTCCTGACAATGTCAAACATTGGAAGGTTTTTGAGGATGATATTGAAATAAAAATATTTCTTGAGACTGTGGATGAATTTTCTACTTTGCATATTGATCATGATCAGAATACTGAAAAAACCCCCCATGCTAATGTTTTTTTGAATAAAATTGTTGACCATCACATTGTTCAGTTTCCAAGTAACTATATTTCAAAGGGACTTGTCCCCTTGGAAATATTGTTTGACAGAAATGATGTTGATGTGAAGGTTAAACGTTCAACTGAAGATGTTGATGTGACTGAATGCAATTTAGCAATAGAAGAGGATCCCAAATATGTTAAATTGTCTAGCATCTTGTCAAAGGAGCAAAGGAATGAGTATGTCAAGCTTTTGAAAGAATTTGCATATGTGTTTTCATGGAAATATGAATATTTAAGGACATATGACACAAACATCATGGAACACAAAATCCCTTTGAAATAGGAGGCCAAACCTTTCAGACAGAAACTCGAACAGATAAACCCCATGTTGTTGCCTATTATGGAAAGGGAAGTGAAGAAGTTGTTGGATGCCCAGATCATCATTCCTTTGAGATATTCAGAATGTGTGGAAAACTTGGTTCCTGTGAGGAAGAAAAATGGGGAAATCAGGTTATGTGTAGATTTCAGGAATTTGAACAGGAGCTCCAAAAAATATAACTACCCCTTGCCAAAGATGGAGCACATTTTGTAGAGAGTGACTGGTTCATCCAGGATGTCTATGATTGATGGCTTCTTTGGTTACAATCAGATATTTACCCTGCCTGAAGATAGAGAGAAGACAACTTTCACTACTCCTTGGGGCACATTCATGTATGCTAAAATACCCTTTGGATTGATGAATGCAGGAGCAACCTTCCAGCGAGCCATGGACATTGCTTTCATTGGGGAAAGGGAAAAATTTGTAGTCATCTATCTGGATGACATTACAGTATTATCAAGGTATGATAAAGAGCATTTTCATCATCTGAAGAATGTCTTCCTAAAGTGCAAAAGGTTTGGTCTCTCCCTCAATCCTAAGAAATATATGTTTTCTATGAAGGAAGGTAAATTATTGGGGCATATTGTGTTAGCGGAAGGGGAAAGTATTGATCCAAGAAGATTAGAGGCCATCCAGGCCTTATCTTTTCCCAGATCTAAAAAAGAGGTTCAGTCTTTCTTGGGTAAAATCAACTTTTTGACAAGATTAATTTCTAATTTTGTTGAGTTGGTTAAGAACATTACAACCATGCTTAGAAAGGAGAATGAGGTGAAATGGAATTTTGAGTCCAAAAATTCTTTTAACCAAATAAAAAGGGATTTGACTGAAGCACCTATGCTCATCAACCCTGACTATTCTAAAGGATTTCCGATTTTTTTCTTTTGCCTCATCTAATACATTGGTTGTTGTTTTGCTACAAAAAAATACCAAGTGGTTAGAGAAGCCTATTTTCTTTTTCAGCAGAGCACTGAGGGATGCAAAAATGAGATATGATATCATGGAGAAGAAAGCATATTCTTTGTTCAAATCCCTCAAGGCTTTCAGGATATATGTCCTTCATTCAAATATTGTTGCATATGTCCCCTTATCCCCAGTGAAGGAGATATTGATCCACCCTGATATAGATGGGAAAAGAAGCAATTGGATTGCCAAAATTCTGGAGTTCGACCTGGAAATAAAGCCCACTAAGTTGGTGAAAGGGAAAATTTTAGCCAGGTTGTTGGTTGAATCAAATTGCAAGGCATTGGGGGTTAATTTCATGAACGCACACTCAGAAAATCAGAAAACTGAGATGGTTGATGAAGACGATCATGTCAGCCTCAACTTAGCAGAACGCACCTGGTATAAAGACATCATATATTTTCTGTAGAAGTTGAAGCCTCCTAATGGTTTGGAAAAAAACAAGGTAAGAGCTTTGAAACTCAAAGCAATCAAATATTGTCTCATCGATCAGGTTTTGTACTGCAAGGATCCTCTGGGAGTTCTATTAAGATGTCTAGACCCACAAGAAACCCAAAAATCTATAACAGATTTTCATGACAGCTTATGTGGGGGACATCATTTATGTAGGACCACAACTTATAAGATCCTCAGAGCTCGGTATTTTTGGCCCAGCCTTTTTACTAATGTTTGTGAAAATATTAGAGTTTGTGTCAAATGCCAAAGGTTTTCTGGAAAGCAACAGCTCAAATATTTGCCTCTGAAACCTGTGGTGGTTTCTAGACCTTTTCAACAATGGAGTCTTGACTTCATTGGAGAACTCCACCCAGCCTCAAGTGGTCAGCACAGGTGGATTCTAACTGCCACTGATTAATTCACCAAGTGGATGGAATCCATTCCTATGAGAAGCTCCTCCCATAAGGTAATCATTAGCTTTCTTGAGGATATCATGTCCATATTTGGTTGTCCAAGAAGGATTGTTACAGACAATGTTGCCTCCTTCAAAGTTGAACCATTGATCAAATTATGTGAACTGTATGGGATTACATTAATCCATTCTACTCATTACTACCCTCACAGAAATGGTTTAGCAGAGTCCTCTAACAAGAGCCTCATAAAGGTCATCAAAAAATTGTTAGAAGACAACAAGAAATCATGGGACTCAAAGATAAAATTTGCATTATGGGCTGACAGAGTCACCACAAAGAGGTCACTGGGTGTTTCCCCTTTTCTGCTTGTATATGGGGTTGAGACTATTTTCCTTACTCAACTTCCCTTGCCTATGGAAAAATTCCTCCAAGAATACCAAGGAGAACCTGATGATATGGTCAATAGGATACAACAGTTGGTAGAAGTACAGCAGGCTAGGGAGCAGTTGTAAAGCTTAGGATCACTAGAAAAAAATAAAAAAATCCTTTGGCAAGAGGGAAAGAAAGGAATATTTTCAGCTAGAGGATCTAGTGCTCAAGGGGGATGTCACCAAGCAAGACAAAGGAAAACATGGAAAATCTAAAGCCTTATGGATTGCCCCTTTCAAGATTTCTGAAGTATTTTCAAATAACACTTATAAGTTGCAGAACTTGGAGGATTCCAAATTTTTTGGTGGCCCTATCAATGGGCACTTTCTGAAGAAATATTTTGTCTAAGCCATGATCGGATTTCCACCATTGTAATTACCACTTTCTTTTTATTTTATGTATTAATGAGTGACTCCATAACCCAAAAGCTAAGGGACTAGAGCTGCACATTCTTGGAAGCTCGCATGTTGCATGCCATCCCCTATGGAGCCAATGTTATCACATAAAGTTGTTCAAGTTTACAGGAGACAGCCATGAGCGCAATCAAGCAGGAAAATGCAGTTACAGTGGCATACATCCCCTGCACATTTCAATTCAGGGCCATCTCTAGCCACAGTTGGAAGGTTCCCATAGTTAGCAAGAGGATAAAGTTTTGGCGGAGGATCTAAAGTAACCAATGCATCCATATCTCAGGTCACGATGAGATCAATGGTCACTGATCATTTCAGTGCCACAAGCTGCATGGACGTTAATATCCAAAGGTGGGTCAAAATCCTAACCACGGTTTTGTGGGGAGGCTATGAGGCAAAGGAGGTTGTGTTTCATCCCGAAAGCGGTGTGGGCCTAAACCCTTTCCCGCAGCCCCAAAATCATGTGCGCATATAGTATCGTATCCAATAGAAACAGGTGGTCGCCCGCTAGTCATCCAACCACACTCCAATCTCGAGGAGGATTCAGTTATTGTGCAGGGACTAGTAGATGAAACCTCAACACATTCCATTAATAGAAAAAATGGAATTTATGGCTAGGGAAACAGGGTTGTCAGTTCAAAGTACAGCAATGGACAGTTTCTTCTGCAGCCCATATTGATCTGAGCTTGTGTCTAACAGGAGGAAACATGCACAGTCTGACAGAAGCTTGCGCAGACGTAAAGCTTTGAATGGGATGGTCGGATCACACTCCTAGCAGTTGTGGATTGATCTGAGTATAAATAGCTCAGTTCAATATTTTGTTAAGGTCATCAACTAGTTGAGCAGAGATCCCTACTTTGTAATTTTTTATGCTAGATATTTTCTCTGGTTATGTATAAGATTTGAGACTTTCGCATTAATAGAAGTCAAATTCTTTCATCTCTTTGTTTAAATTGTGTTGAAAGACTCGTGCATGGAGGATCCAGACGAGGGTTGTAGTTGTATTGTAATGTAGGTTTGATTACAGTATTGTTGTGACCATTTTTAGTCAGTTTCCTTGTTATCTTGCTTCTTTTTATGTTGAAATGCTTGTGCATGGAGGATCCAGACGAGTTTTTTTAGTCACATAGTAATGGAGGTTTGATTATTATGTTGTTGTAATATTTTTCAGTGTCTGAAAATTAATTTCAAGAGTTCTTTTGTGCCTGAGTTTTTCTTCACCAAGTTGCTTGAAGGCTAGATGTTCATGGCAGGCTTATCCACCTTTCTCACTAAGTCTTCCTTCTTCTCACCTTTAACCTTAAACCACTGACTGAAGTTAATGAGGCCCTCATTTCCTTATGCATTACTAGTCCAGTTCCTGTGTTAAAATTTCTTGTACTGAGCTATGTCCATTTGACATCCATTCATAAAATCAACCTCCACCAAACACTCTGATGGGTATTGGGATTATCCTCTTGCAATATGAGGGTGACTCTCAGTGCTAACAAATTTAAATTTAACGAGCCCAAGAAAGTAAATGCTCATTTTTTTCATTTCATATTTAAAGAGTCTGAAAGGACAAAGAAGACTCCAAGGGTATGTTTTTTTTCGTAAATTTAGTCTCCTAAGTCTGAAAAATGATAAACAATACAAGGGAGAACTCTTCTTGTCAAGGTAAACTAGAGTATTCCTTTTTCATAATTAGTACATCCGGTCTAAAAAAGGGTTAAACTTACACCGAATATTCATATTTGCATTGTAGTAATATTTCTATGCAAGTATAATATATATATTATCTCTTTTTAAATAATAGTATTTTCATTTATGTATAAATATAATATCTCTCTTTTGATCTCTCTCTGGAAACGTTATGTTATTTTTAAATCTCATATTTCTCTTTTATATATATGGATATGTTTTTAGACCAAGGGGTTACTTTAACAAGTTGTTGGCAATGTTGCTTGATCAATTTTAACTAGTTTTGTGTCGTCAGGTGCCCTATTTGAATCCCCTAGATTATGTACACTAGTCTAGCTGACAGACATACTAGGGATGCTATCAAAGAATATGGGGAAGCATCCATTGGATTTCCCCGCAAGGTTTTCCATGTGTGTGTGAGAGAGAGGGAGATCAACATACAATATTATTATTTTTTGTTATAAGTATTATAATTTTTTTCAAGTTGACATATGATTACATCAGAGTTACCCACATTACAACATCTCCCTTATATTGGGTTGTAAAATCACCTTTATGTGTAATCACTATATCTACAAATGCATAAGAGAGGTGCCATACATTTTTTACAAACAAGTCAAATGATCCGGATTATTTTCAGCACGAAATGAGACCAGAGATATAATAAAGAAATGTACAAAGATATCTCAAATATCCAATAATATAACAAAAATATATCAGAGATGCAACCATAAACACAGAGATACAATAATACACAATTTTTATTAATGAGTGAAATGAACAAAACTGTAGAAATACAAAGTTAAAGACCCGCTAGAATGGTGGAAACTTATCTCTGAGAATAGACGTGATGGCTACTCACATCCGCAAGAAGATGATTGTTACAATGATGCTACAAAGGCCTTTTTATTATAAAGAAAATCCAAAACCCTAACCCCAGAAGATGAAAATCCAACAGCTTTGTGGACCCCATTTTGGGTAGTTTGGTGTATCAACTTCTCGGGGGCGTAGCTTTGGCATACGATCTTCGTTTGGGGTGCACGATATCTCATTTGAAAGGTATCAACAAGGAGATTAATTTTGGGGGATCAATTAAAGAATTTGGCCATCATTGAGGTGCTCGATCCAGAAAAAACTCCATTTAGGCCATCAAAATGGCCTCGTAAGTTTAGCAACCGAAAAAATACTAAAAATAGTAAGTTACCAAAATTGTTTTGAGCCAGTTGGAAAATGTGGGTGGCCACTAATATCCACCTAGATAAATTATCCATCCTTAGGAAGCAATGGTCTCCATTGCATTGAGTGCCTAGGGGAGAGGGAAAAGAGTTTGTTGAATTTGCATCTTGATGAGCTGCCTGCCTTACTAGAGAAGTCGTGTTACTTAGCTTGTTGAAGGTTGTCACGAACTTATTGTTGGCAGGGTTGAGTCTGTTCAACCAGTCGGGATACATGAGACGAATTTCTACAAAAGGAATCTTTGTGCTTTGTTGCAATATTTTCGACCTGCTTCTATTGGATAAAAGGTGCTTGGGCCGAGGTTGTAGTTGTTACAGTGTCCTAATATTTACCTTTTGAACGGATTGTGAAGAAGCTGAATTTTGTAGTATGAGATACTACCTTGCGACATTGTTTAGGTTGGACAGTATTTGGAACCACCTCTGGTATCCTGTAGAGATGACCCCCCATAGTAACAATGACACTACGGGATCGAGACTCAAAGATAGCATGGTGCTTCCACATATATGGTTTTCCCAATAGAGCATCACATACATCTAGAGGGGAAACATTACATAATACCTCATCATTGAAGGGATGGATGTCGTATGACAATCGACACTGATGGATGACACAGAGATATCATCCCTAGCGAAGCCACCCTATGTTGTATGGTTGCGGGTGTGATGTTGTCAATGATCCCAACTGTTTGACTACCTATGTTGAGATGAGGTTATTTTGTCTTTCACTATCAACAATAAAATGCAGCGGGGTCCTCTTCACCCACATCTGTGAATGAAAAAGGTGATCTCCCTCTTCAGGATCTGTTGGTTCTTCTAGTTGAATTGTTGCAGTCATGACAGTAGTAGTGGGGTCTGTATCGATGATCTTTCTTCTCCCAATATTTTATAAATTGGATTATGAATCTAGGTTCGGATATTGTTTTTTGATCTTGGCCACCAATGACTATTTTGAGCGACATTCATCAATGTTGTGCCAGGGGATTTTGTGGAAATCACACCACTTTCCATTGTCCTTCTTTGTCTCTCCATGACACTTCTTTTCTTGTGGCTTAAGTTGGTTTTTGAGAGGCTGTTTGTTAGGGTTGTCTTTAACATACTTTGGTTGTTGTGGATTTGTAGACCCAAACTCCCATTTTTTCTAGTGCCTAAATTTATGCTCGATTTTGACAGCATATCAATAGGCATATCCTAGCGATGAGATGTCCAGAAACTCCATTTGAGTTTGGATGTATCTGTGTAGAGCCCCGTGATATTTCATAACCAAATGTTGCTCAGATTATTTGATACCCAGCTTGGTGTGAAAGGTATGGAAGGTATTGGTGAACTATGGCACTACTTGGCCCCTCTCTTGATGCAACATGGTCCATCTCATGTACTAGTCGTCATAGTTACCAGCAGGGTAATATTGTTCCTTGACCGCATCCACAAAAAAATCCCAAGTGGGCTCGGCCCCATATATTATAGACTCCTCTATGGAAATTTTCTCCTAGTAAGTTTCCCACCAATGTTTGACATGGGGGAGAGCCTTAAGGAGTGTGAAGGTGATATTTTCCCTGTCAGATAAATTGTGAATAGAGAAATAACCTGCTAGCATATTTAACCATTTCTCTAGAGCATTTGCATCTATATGTCCTTCAAATACGGGAATATCAAAATTAACTTTTACCTTGAAAGGCGAGGTGCCTCCCAAGTGGCCACTTGATGAAGATGCGTCGATTTTTATCGGCAGGTGTTGAAGGATGTGCGAAAAATTCTCCATCATTTCGTACCTTTGTCGCATGAGAGATTGCTCAAGCAATAGATTAATAGAATCGTCTTTTTTTTCTTCCACCATGGAGGGTTTGTTGGGCATGCAAGAGAAATTTTCATCAAGAGAGACAAGCTCAAGACCCAACTTTATATACTCGGACCTCGTCGGGGACATGCACTGAAAAAATGATCAAGAGCAACCTGCTCTTATACCATTAATCCAGATTATTTTCGGCACGAAATGAGAGCGGAGATATAATAAATAAATGTAAAGAGATATCTCAGATATCCAATAATATAACACAAATATATCAGATATGAAAGCATAAACAAATATATACATTAATACACAATTTCTATTAATGAGCGAAATGTACAAAATTGTAGAAATACAGAGTAAAAGACTCGCTAGAATGGTGGCAGCTTATCTCTGAGAAGAGATGTGACGGCTACTCACATTTGAAAGAAGATGATTTTTACAATGAGGCTCCAAAGGAATTTTTATTATAAATAAAATCCAAAACCCTAACCCTGGAAGATGAAAAGCCAACAGTTTTGTGGACCCCGTTTTGGGTAGTTTGGTGTATCAACTTCCCGAGGGCGTAAATTTGGCATATGATCTCGGTTTGGGGAGCACGATAGCTCGTTGGAAAGGTATCGTCAAGGAGACTCATTTTTGGGGCTCAATTAGAGTCTTTGGCCATGATTGAGGTGCTCGATCACAAAAAAACTTCATTTCGTCCTTCAAAATGGCCCCGGAAGTTTAGGAACCGAAAAAGTACTAAAAATAGTAAGTTGCCAGAAAAAAAAATTGAGCCAACTGGAATAGGTGGGTGGCCACCGATATCCACCTGGATCATCAAAAGAACTAATAAACCCTAAATCCTTATAAGAGGATCATTTCATTCTCTCATTAGCAACATGGAGGCTATTATAGCCAAGATTATACACCAACCATCGATTGCCCATCAAGCCTCACAAAGACTTAAAAGAAAAAAAAAAAAATGACTACTAACCAATAACCACCATAAATTCCTTGCAATTTATCACAACAATTTCGTCCTAAAATATCAACACTAATTGATTATTACAATGTTTTCAAAATTCTGATTAAAAAATATCAAAATCACCTTCAAACTTCACATAACTTTAAATCTTAAGAATAACTTCAATAACATTAAGGACAAAATGTATCCCTCAGGTATCATATGGAGTTTTCAAAATCTCTTGTTCCTATGGTATAATATTGTTGGTTACTTCACTCTTGCTACCATTCTTGGTCTAAACCAGGTTCATATCTACTATGTTTTCCAACAAAACCCCCTAAAACTATCGGCCCTCCTAGAAAACCAGAAGACAACACAGCACACAGAATGCACTGTGCAGCCTCACCCGAGATATTTGTTATGGGTGGTTGCAATGCTCAGGTGATTTCATCCTAGGAATGAGTGGGGATCTGAGATTAAAATATGTGATCTTCATTTGTTACTTTAACATTCATCTTATATTGATATCCTATCCTTATTCATGCATGTAAAATAGCAGATCTAACTAGTCATTCACACATTTGTATAACATCTAATCATTGACAGTAAAGGAAATACACAATATTCAATCACATAACACCTAATCTACCATGTTTCACCCCTCCTAGGCTACGTCCACAAAGATTTGGTTGATCTGCTCTTTTATTATGGTGTTTCCAAAACTACAACGCCGCGCGCATTACAACTCTCCATCAAACGGGTCGAGATCTACAATGAGGTGGACTAGATCACACCAGGATCCTCAGCCTATGATCTAACCCTCAATATATACTTTATTTCCTCTCCGCAACTCAACAACTTACAAAACGGATCGGATTTACAGTCATTATGTCTTCGAACGACATAGTAACAATAACCAACCCCGACCTAGACCTCCTAGGTACCTACTTATACATGTTTTTGGCTTACCATCCATTACATCTTCTTACCAAAACCCTAACCCTATCATGGCTAGGTCTTCTTGCATGCATGCTTCGCATGCTTTCCTCTTTTGCATGTGTGTTTGTCTTGCAAGTGTTGATTTTCCTTCATGTGTGTTTTCCTTACACGTGTTTCTTTTCCTGCATGTACATCTTCCTTACACATGCTACTTTTCCTGTCAGCTGTCTTTTCCTTCTTTGTGATTTATTCTCCAAAATTAGTCTTTACCCCAAAAATGGGCTTGCGCCCAACACATATGTTAGTCTATAAAAACATAACTCAAAGAGTAATTAATTAATAGTAACCAAATTCAAAACATCAAAATGGATCACTTTAATCAAACATTATATATGCCTCTAACACTCTAGAATCCTAATATTATGATACCAAAATGATATAGTTGTTAAAATTTAAAAAACACTAATAACATAAATGGGAAGATTACTACTTATTTACTAATTTTAACAATTTATTTTAATCATTTTCCTAATTACAATTTTTTTTATAACTTTAATCATTATCCTATCTTCGATAACAATTTGTCTTCTCTTTAGCTTAGATTGGTTCTTTCATAATTAGTGACTTGTTAGAGATATAAAGTGAAGCATACAAGCGGAGCTAAGTCCATGGATCCCTGACATAGGTTCTTCACGCTCAAGGGAAACAAAATATCATTGACCAATAGACCTCTATTGGCATATGAAGGCTCTCCTAGGGAAGGTGATGATTGATAGTAACACATACTATAGTGAAATAATAGTGCAAATGGAATACCTTCAACTGCAAACCAAGGCACTGGACCAAAAAATATCTCTTGTAGCAGAAAGAGTTGTGGGTCTGAACATCAACGAACCTCGTGTGGACAACCATTGGGTTCATATAGATACTGTCAATTATCCACCAGCTTAATCTTTGAATGTTTGTGTGTAACGTCCCCCGACCTAATCAAGGGACATTACTTGTGGAAAATGCACATAAAATTGAAACTTTTTTGCTATCCCATTTCCTGTAGCTTACCAACTACAATTTATTCACATTTTTAACTAGATTATGATACCCAAAATTAAATACATATACAACATTCTAAATGATCATTAATGCAGCTAATAAACTCATTCATAGAAGCAAATAAACCATTTGCATACATAGAGTTAAGCACGTCAATTAAACTCATGAAATAACTCAGAAATATATAAACACTTATATTTTAAAACACTTGTGCAACCAGCTACTTGGGATGGATGTTCGAACCAGCCATAGACTTGTTGTTTTGAGTATTAATAGCAAGTCAACCCTGAGTTGGGGCTAGGAATACACAAGAGAATATTGACTCTAACAATTCACTCACAACTCAATTTCACACAACCCACTAGTATTCTCCTACAATTATCCCAAATTTTCTCCAGCTCTCTTCTTCTTGACCTACCCAACCCAAGGAATATACCCCTTCACTGCTCTTAGTCCATTAGGTCTTCCATTCATTTATTAGGGTCTCTATGTCACATGTTCTTGGTTTTTCATAAGAGATTATATTGTGTGTGCGTGTGTGTGTGTGTAGTATTATTTAATATGCAAAAGGATCACAACTAAAAGATAGATATCCACAGAACAACAAGATATATCCTTGGGGAAACCCTCAAGGGGGGGAAAACCTTGCAAACTTTCCTCGGTAGAGATTCCTCCAACATGTACAATTTCATACAATTCTCTTTCATGAAATCAAGACCAAAGAGACCCAGACACAAACCAAGAATTGTTGGAAGATTGGTTGTTGTCATTGATGTCAACCCTAGTCATGGTTTTTGGACCGCAAGATTGATAAAGGTATTTGAACATGAAGGAAAATGCACATGAATATACAACACCCATGAATGGATAGTATACATCATGTTGTTTTCGGTGGTATGTGGCACGTCACGTGGATCCTCATGGTTGAGGAGAAATGAATTTTTGAAGATGACAAAGTGAATTGAAGAAGGAAGTACATGTAGGCCCTGAAGATAATTAAAGAAAAGAATTACAAAATAAGAAAGTGTCAAGTCGGCCCTAATGTTAAAAGGAAGTGACATAACTGGTGTAAATAAACTTCATTATACATTCATTTGATACAAGTCGAATTTCAGAGGAAACAAGAAGTAAAGAAGGTCGGATTTCAAGGGAGGATGAAGTCTTTTGGTGATGTGTTCTAAGGTATGTTATTTTCAGGTCATCTTACCATTTTTTCTATAAAAAATTTTCTAGAACGATTCAGATGGTGAAATCGCCATGGTATTGAGAAGACATATCAAGGTACCTATGGTAAAAATTTCAGCTCTTGATTCGCTACAATTATGGAGATACACTCTGTGGAAGATAGGGTTTGTGACCAGTCCTGAAGCTAGTCAATAAACAGGTGTTCTGGGTAAAACGGTCATAACTTCTTCATCGAGAATCCAAATGAAGTGGGAAAAATTTTGTTGGAAAGAGTACGGACTGTAGTTTCTTTTGTGCAAGTTTCAGAATCGGATGTTAATTATTAAGTGCGGGGAATTCTGTGCAAGTTCACTCTCCTGAATAGACCAAAATTGAATAAAGTCTACCATTCTTTCTATAACCTCTTTTTGGGGAGGATTCAAGGAGTGAAAATTGGAGGAGTTTCAGAGAATACAT
>ML781463.1:0-17377 GCA_009831015.1 Picea engelmannii | reverse complement strand
AAGGGGACCACTTTGGAGTTCATCCATTTGTGCACCTTATCAATCATGATAAGACAATAATGAGTCATCTATACATTTTTCCAACAATGCATCATATACCAATGAAACCACATCGATCCATCATGTATCAATGACAACTCATTAATCCATCTTCATCTATGCATTCTCATCAAGGACAATACATATTATATTACATCAATCATTAATCAATCAATCCTTTGACATCAATCAATCACTTGACATCAATCAATCGAACCATTGGCATCAATGACAACATGATCCAACAAGACGTGCACAGGATCACGGGCACTGTCCAGGCCCTCAGCTTCAAGGACTTCCACATCGCACAACTTTGGGTCGCCCTCATCACGTTTCTCTATGTATATATTCTAGACACCATGGACCATTCTATGTTAGACCATTTTTTCTCCATATTAAAGTCGGGAGGAGGAGCACTCGATAATTCATTTGGATTATTCACTTTTCCAAACGAAATGAAGCTCAGAGACAATATTGAGTATTATACTCAATGCCAATGTTGTAAGATTGCTCCCCACCATAGTAGAGCCTGAACGGGCCATTCCTGGAAGAAAATAATCCATGATCACACACATCATAAGTCTTCCTCTATCAATCACCAACTGATTTTTAACCAAAACAGCCACCGCCTCTTTTGTTTTGTAGATGTTGTCTGAATATAAATTGATATGTGAATAATCAGTAAAAGAGAACAATTGGATAATAAAGGTGCTAAGAACAAGAGAATGTCCTGGAATCCAAATAGCCCTCATCTTCCATGTCTTCCATGCATCCCATAATAGCAAAGAAATTACTGGAACTAACCAAATGCAACACGCTACCAGATCTTTTGTCCTGGGAAGAATTATAACGTGCACTTTGTTTTCCATATTTATTACACCCAAGGCGTTTCTTCAATGAGGGCATATCCATTGTACTTGAATATACGATGATGATATTTTCATTTATGATTCTATATTTATAGTCGGTGGCTTCATATTTCGGGCATGGAGCCAACTTTGCAACGTCAGGTACCACTTCTCATGACACTGATTCCTTCATTTCTCCCATCTCTCTCATTGTTCATATCAATACCATTGAATATAAACGCAAGTTATCTCTCTTATTTACCCAGACCCTCCTATGAGGGAGTTAGGCCTAGTCCCACTATGATACCATGTTGGTTTTTCATAGGATATGATATTGTGTATATATATATATATATTATTTAATATGCAAAAGGATCACAACTGAAAGATAGATATCCATAGTGTTATCACTCTAGGAAACTCTCCTAGGCTGTATCTCAGAGATGCCTAGTAACTTAAACATTTTGTAACTATTTTCTCAATAATGGGTGTGGGTTTGGATCAAGATGAATATCTTAACTCACTGGATTGTATCTTCAAGATATTCTAGCTATATCCATGCAATACAAGGCCTTCAAGAGCTATTATCATATAGGTTTGTAGATCAAATGGATAAGAAAACCAATCAATTAACCAGAACATACATAGGCAATATATATGATGGGTCAAAAAATTAGCAAAGGATTCTTATGATTCTTGCTTAACAATCAAAGGTAAGATGACAGTTACCATGGGACTATTAAATATAGACAAAGGAATGATTTCAAATCATAGGCATAGAAAAAGATAAAAGAGAGTCTGACAATAATAGTGAAAGAAGCTTGTAGGCTTAATATATTAAAGAAATTGTCTTTATTATAATAACAGTGGATTACAAAAATCAAAATCGAACCCTTTGTTCATCAAATGTTTTGGGCTTTATATCCCTTTACAAATAGTTTCAAGATCCTAGATTACTGGATCGAATTTTTCCTAAAATAGAAAATCAATAACTGGCCCAAGAAAGTAGGCAAAGATCCTATAAACTAGGTCAATTCAAATTCTCAAATGATCTTTATGTTCTTCATATTCTTTGGTAGGTGTAGTGAGCCTTTCGAGGCTGTTGGATCTCATGTGATATGGGAGGAGTCAAAAATGACACTTGTTGACAGTCAAACAACTTCATATCCTTGAAAATAGCTACCCATTTTTTACCTTTTTGTCTTATAGAGCACCTCCAAAACCAAAACAAACTCTTGATAAGGATGTCATTAATTATATTCCATCGATTGGAACCATTTCTGAGGCTTTTGGACAAGGAAAAATTGAACCTGTGCAAAAACATTAACTTTTTGCCTTATCAGTGCTTTCATTAGCTAGAGTAGATAGAATTCTGACCAATTAGCTACCAAAAGCTCTGCTTTCGATGGCTAATGAACAATCGATATGTTCGCCTAAGCCACCAAAACCTGAGATTATCAAAATTTCAAAAATACCCTTTGTCTTAGCTCAAAAACGCCTTAGGACTAATCTTTTTAGGCTTTTGCATCTTCCTCAAAGATTGTAGGGTTACTGGTTGCCTCTGGTTCATTGCACTGAACTACCACCTCTGCTAGGGTCTCAAGAGAAGCATGTGTTTGAGCCTAATGTTTTGAATACATAGTGTGTTTCCTCAAAGCCCTGACCTTTTTCTTCAAGCCCTGAGCTACTCTCCATAAGTTGTTGTAGTCTTTTACAATCTTGTCCTTCTTTTTCTTCTCCTTTATGCTTTCATGGTCTAATCTTTCCAAGGATGTGTTGCTTTCTGCAAAGTTCTTTGACAGGGTTTCATACCTGGTTTTGATTACCCTTTCTAGCACTTCTTGCTGGCTAACTTCTTCTTAAGCTTCTTGATTTCCTTTGATTTACTCTACTTCACTCATTTGCTAGATGAGGCATCTGCAATTTGTGGTTCTTGTTCTTCTTGAGGTGTAGGTGATGGAAGGTCTTCATAACTTGCTATGTATATATCCACAAAAACAAAATTTTCACGCCCTGTGGTAATTGAATCCTCGTTCCATGTTTCAATCTGTTGCTCTTCATCCTCCGAGTCTGTGTAAGTAAGATTAAGAATGTTTTTTTTCACTGGGGATTCTTTGGCCTTTTCTTTTTCACTGTTGAAATTTAATTTCTTCTTAGTTTTGTCAAGATTAAAGGAAGGAGAGGGTTGATTAACTGGAGATGGAGAGATATCTCTCCTCCTCCTCTTTCCACTTCTGGGAGTAGAAGACTTCTTGTAATGAGGACTCTTTTTACCTTCTGGTTGAACCTCAATCTGGAAATCATTCCAGAACAAGAAGTAATTCCACTCTTTGCCTCTCCTTTGCAACAGCTCACAAACCAAAAGTTTAATCAGACTACGGTGGGATAATCTACCTACAACTTTATTGGTATTGGCCTTGACTTGATGAGCCATTTTGGATAAACTTATGTGGATAAAATAGGGCAAATTGAGTGGGTTTCTACTAGTCAAATGATTTATGAGTTTAAAATGGTAAATCATCACTCTGTTATATCGCCCTTCACAAGTTATATAAACCATTATGGATTTTAGTAACTGCTTCCATTTCTCTTCAAGGAAAGACACAGGAATGTCTTTCTTCCATATCAAACCCCTGTGTTATGGTTTCAAATAAGACATGAATTCAACATTCTTAGTGACAGTAGTTTTAAACCATTTTTCTCCAGTCCTGGGAAGCTCTATCACTTCAGCTATGAGGTCTTCATCTATCTCGAATTCATCCTGACCTATGATTTCTTTCTTTCCATCAAAATTGAGGGCAAAGTCCTCTACCACCTGCTAATGAGAACTCTGTATTTTTTTGCAAAAATTATAACACCCTGCATCCCTGAACAGTTGGCATACCTCTGGGTGCAATTCCAAGTAACTGATGTCGTCGACCTCTTTCCTCAGGGTTGACACTCCTTTCTTCATTTGCCACAATGCTTCCGCACACCTATGATCAAAGGAATGGATTTCGGGGGAGAGTTACATAGCATAGAGTTAGGGAGAGTCGGCTCAATTGTGACAGAAATGAGAAAACTGAGGCGAGCTTTAGAACGTGACACTGATTACAAGGGATACAACAGAACGGTTGGTAATTTGCAACAATCATAGTCGTTAAATGTAATGATGGAGGGTACGTAAGCATATGGATTGAAGATACAACGATCTGAAAAGATTCTCTTATATCATACAGAGATCATCTTTTGGGCGTGAATGGTTCGTTCTCTTGTCTTTTTCGGCGGCTTATTGCAATTATAAATCTTCGAACCCGACGGTTGAAATGTGTGAAAGGATGTGCTAACTCTTTCCCCGCTTCTGCGATTTCGATGGCTAAAATAGCCCTGAATTCCTTTGTTTAAGCTACCGAAAGCTAAGGCTTTCGGTGGCTAATGAACAATCGAAATGTTCGCCTAAGCCACCGAAACCTGAGATTTGAATTAGATCAAATAAAAACTAAACAAAATTTTATTTAAACTTTATTACATGCGTGAAGCTTTGAGAAATGAGCTTTAAAAGAAAAAAAAATTGAAAAGTACCTTTTTTAAAAGACATCCTATCACCTAAAATGAAAAATCTCAATTGATTTATTTGAGGAGATAACACATAGAACAACAAGATATATCCTCAGGGAAACCCTCAAGGGGGAGAAAACCCTGCAAAATTTCCTTGGTATACATTCCTCCAACATGTACAATGTCATACAATGCTCTTTCATGAAATCAAGACCAAAGAGACCCATACACGAACCAAGAATAACCTCCTAGATAAGTGTGTACTACTCTCTTGTACTTATATTCAATGAGTGATCAAAATGACTCGATATAACCTCTATTTATACTCTAAAAGACCTAAAAGACATGACTTATCAATAAACCCTTTCACAATTACACTTAGGAATAACCAATACAATTACACTTAGGAATAACTTCTAAAATTACATAAAATATCAACACATGTAACTAGAAATCTCTCTACTAGGAAATCAAGGGAACTCACTGCCAGGAAAACCACCAGCAAAAACAAAAACAAAAAACACTTGTGGTTACATTGCAACTCACATAGGAGTTCCTTCTTAAGGCTTAACAACCTGGCTCTTTAGTATTCAACTCCAAATTCTCCAAAAACACTCCATCATGCTCCAAAATTCACCCATCCTTCTTGCTCCAACTCCCAAGATCTTCTCCCATGTTCTCTGCTTGTTGTTCATGAAAACCTCCATGTGTAAAACTACATGTTACTACCCATACGAATTTACTCTATTTTATCAAGATAGTTGAGTACTCACTCTGCCCAATGTTGATTTTACTTCATCCTCGTGCTTCCAATAACTATGGGATGTGACTCTCACACCCACTCTCTTACATGAGTTTAATGATTGGGCTCTCATACACTCAAATAAAAAATAGAAGGTTGTCCCCAAATGATAATAAAATTTAGAAATATGGCTTGAATTATTACCCATAATATTTTCCCCTTGGACCCTCCTAGAGACTTTCTTCTCTTGTTGAAAACTCATCCCCCATCTTTATCCATCATTCTCATAGCAACTAACATCACATTTTTATTTATTAAAATTTAGAAAATACATTTCGCATATTACATCGCTTGGCCATAGCCACATGCATATATACATTATGCATTAATTAAATTGGGGATTTTACATTCCCCCTCCCCTCCAATTGTGCACCGCCCTTGGTGCACAACACCATTCCAAAATACATATACAAATTTACATCACAACACTTAGAAAATAAAAACAAAATTCTATAATTTTTACCCTCCAACAACAATCCCAACCATAATCTCTCATCTTGTTGACCCAAGGAATGTGCCCCCTTCATTTTCTTCAGTCCATCGAGTTGCACCATTATTTTATCAAGGCTATCAACACAGGTGACCAAGAATTTTTGAGATCTGGTTTCGAAATCTAGCTGCGCAAAAATGGAGTCTTTCATTTTTAGCTTCTATTTCCTTCAAAAATGACAAAAAAATGTGGGCATTCCTCCCGCATAGTTTCTTCATGCTCCCATGTTGCATCTTCAATACCGTAGTAGTTTCATTGAACATTTACCATGCCTATGGATTTATTCCTAAGTACTTTGACTTTCTGATCCAGGATGCATATTGGTTCCACCCGAAAATCCCCTTCATGCTCCACTTGGATCATAGTCCAATCAATTATGTGGTTAGGGTCAGGCACATATTTATTTAATAATGATACATGAAATACATTATGCACTCTCAAGGATGTAGGAAATTTTAGCATGTATGCAACTGGCCCTATCTTCTCTAATATTTTAAAAGGCCCACAATATCTTGTTGCCAACTTTGGGAAGCAACCCAATCTTATCTAATTTATTTTCAATTTCAATTTAAGAAATACATGTTCTCCCACTTTAAAATATCTAAAAAATTTGTTCTTGTTTGCATAACTTTTTTCCCTGTCCTGGAAAACATTTAAATTATGTATGATCCTTGTCTTGTGCTCTTACATTTCCTTTAACAAATCTGGCCCAATGATGGCTATGCCTGCTAGGTTATCCCAACTCATGGGTGTGTTACATTTCCTACCATACAAAGATTCAAATGGATGCATTTTTAATGAGGTTTGATACCCATTATTATAAGTAAACTCCAATAACTGGATATAGTCTTCACATTTTGATAGTTGGTCCATCACATACATCCTGAGCATGTCTTCAATTATCCTGTCGGTCCTTTCTGTTTTCTCATCTGACTTTGGGTGATATGTTGCACTAAGATTCAAATTCATCCCAAAGCCTTTGAACAAACCTTGCCAAAATTTGGATGTAAACTTGGAATCTTTGTCTAAATTGTTTCCTTAGGCACTCCATGTATCCGGTGACTTTCTTCATGTAAATCTATGTAATATGGGTTGTCTTCACAAGAATAAAATGTGTTGCCTTGTTCAATTTTTCCACCACCACCATGATGGAATCATGTTGCTTCATTGTTTTGGGAAAATTTGTAATAAAATCTATTGTGACCACTTCTCACTCCCATTATGGAATGGGCAATGGTTGTAGCAGCCTCATTGGATGCTTGTTGTTAGTAACATTTCTTGTCCGGGGCACAAGAGTATTCAAGTCCGCAAGTCGCAGGAGAAGCGCCCAAGCGCAACACAAAACATCTTGTTTCAAGCTTCCAAGCGTGTAAGCGAGCGAAATTATATTAACAACGGTCCAGATTCATCCATAGGAGCAGATCGGCGGCCAGCAGAAATCGCGGATAGCAGAGTTGCGCCAAAATTAGCGCAAATAGATCGCGCCCATATTGTATGAAGGGAAGAATAAAAATCGTCCATCCGAAGGACACATGGCGCGAGATCTAGTCGCATCGGCTTTTCAGCAGTCACGCGTTCAAAGGGTGAAGGTTTTATGTCGTCGAACATTTCGAAACCCTGAACCCCGAAAGTGTCGAAAGCACCGAAAGTCAGGCCCGCAATATCACAGAGAATTCTCAGTCGTCCATCCAAAGGGGACACTTGGTGGCCCAATTGAGCCATCTCGGCGTTTCATCCATCGCGACCCCAAGCCGCAAGGAGAAGCTCCGTCATTTTGCCGATGCGCGAGGTGTCAGGAGCATCCATGACTCGGGCCCATAATATCACTGAGTGAGTTTCAGGACCATCAGATCTCAGAGGGATGCGTGGCAATAGATTGAGTCGTCTCGGCATTTCGCTCATCGCGATTTCTAAATGCAGGGATTAACTCCTTCCCATTCACGAACGCCGAAAGCACCTTGGGAATAATCAAATGGTCACAGCCCATGGTCACTTGGGGAGAGAAAGGAGCTGTGTAAATAAGGCCAAAGGTGTCGAGTTCAGTTACAGAGGGGATCGTCGCGATCTCCAGGTGCCATCGGATCCGATCTCAATATTGTTTCTCGCTTGGAGTAAATGAAGGCGAGAGCGCGTGGTTGAAACCTCCTTTCATTCATTAAGTGTCGGGAATCGGGGGTCTGGAAAGCGGTCTGCTCAAAGGGATCCTGTGTATTGATTTTTTCAAAGAAACCATGCCGAAATTCCTCGACTAGACAGAGAAGTTTGTGCACGCTAGCCCAGCACTTAATGGCTCAGCTACCCTCCTTGCAGCAGCCATGCGTAGTTAAGATGGCGCTTGAAGAAAGATATCAATACGACTTTGACTGAAGGGACACCAAGCTTTGGGTGACTAGAAACGCCTCTGTCAGGTGAATTTTCCTGAGTATATAGACTCAGTCTTTGTATTTTGAAAAGGATGGATTGTTGAGAAAATCTCTTGATTGTAAATTTTTGATGAAGCGTTGGTCGCTCTGGTTAATGTGCAAGGAATTTGAGACTTCTTACTTTATGGATGTCAGCTTCTTTTCCATCTCTTTGCTTACTATGTTAGAATAACTCGGAATTGGAGGATCCATTCGAGTTGCAGTTGTTATAGGATGATGTAGGTTGGATCATTGTAGCAGTTGCGTTGTTTCTAATCGATTCCTGTGATTTTCTTAACGCTGAATGACTTGGAATTGAAGGATTCAGTCGAGTCACCCCTCAGCTCCTTGAAGCTCTGAACCAAGAGGATCTTGGCTTTCAAGTTTTTCATCTTCAAGCTTCCGAAGGCCTATCGCCCAAGGTAGTCTTGCTCGCCCTTCTCACAAGTCTTCCCTCTATCACCCTTTAACCATCTACTGACAGAAGTTGGATCAAGACCCCCCTTGATTTCTACATACCAGGACCAGTCTCTTGAGTTAAAGCTATATCTTCTCGAGTCTTTACCCATTCAATCACCCCATTAAACAAATCGTGACATAAAACTGATGGGCGTTGGGCTCTGCTCCTGCAAGCAATCCAGGGGCGACTTCTGACGCTAACATTTCCGGCGTCGTTGCCGAGGACGAAGTTGAAAATTTTCCCCGGGATTGAACGACATTGAGCCTCTGATTCTGAAGGTGCATCGGGTATCAGAGCCTTTGAAGATTGCTACTGTGCACCTGGCGACTCTATTGTGACGACCCCACTATGGCGAACCTGTCGTGTTAATTGTGGCTTTTAGAGGTAGACACACGCGGTCTCATCCACAGCTGCCTCTAGCTACACCTAAAACTGATCCAGAGGTGGTTCTCAGGAAAGGAAAGGCCCCTGAAGAAGAAGCTTCTACCACAGAACCAGGTAATCCACCATCTCCTTTTGTAGGAACTCCATTTTCTCCTCCTAAGTTTCTTAGTAGACCTCTTTCTGAGGTTTCCCATTTCCTGAATTTTGGGAGTGTTCCTGCTGAGCTTTCCCCTCCTGGTCTGGGATTGGAGGGAGAAATCCTTATCACTCCCCTCTCCTCTGAAGTTGTACCTTGGCGTAGACCCAGGACTATAGAATATTTCCCCACTCCTATCTCTACGACTCCTCCTCTTGTTAATGTTACTACTCCTGCACCAGGAGGAGCACCTGTTGACTTGAGCTTGTTAGCCTTCTCCTTAAATCCCCTCTTGTTTCCCACTCCACTTCGAGACTCATTCCCAGTAGCCCCTTCGTGAACTCCTTCTCCTCCAAGCTCCCCTCCACCTAATGATCCTATCCCTGGTGTTAATCCCCCTCTGAATAGAATGGATTCCATAGTCATTGCCAGATATGCTCCCTTAATCCTACCCCATCCTATGAATCCTCTCCTTGTGGGAGACTACTTGAAGTATATGCCCAAGTTTACTGGGGAAGGAGACATAACTGCGGAAGAACACCTGGCTGCTTTCTACAGTTATGCAGACAACCTCAACATTGAAAATGAAGATGTCTGGATGAGAGTATTCGTCTAGAGCCTGGATGGCGAGGTGAGGAAATGGTTTATAGGATTGGCCCCCGGGTCTATTGCTGGGATTGAAGCTCTGGATAGTGCTTTCCTGAGGCAGTGGGGCGATAGGAAGGAATTCATGTATTACATGACATAGTTCGGGTCTTTGAAGAGGACGGAAGGAAAGTCTATCTCTAACTTCTCCAAGAGATTTAATAAGATGTATAATAAAATTCCTGCCGAAATAAAACCCTCAGAAGCCTCGGCCAAAATTTCTTATGCAAGTGCGTTTGGCCCCGATTTCTGTTTTTTGTTGAGAGAAAGAAGAGCCACCTTCTTAGCTCAAATGCAAGATGCGTCCATAGAAGTGGAATCCAATGTATTAGTAGTTGATAGACTAAGGAACAAGGCCGATGCAGACAGGAGAAAGGGCAGAGTTGAAGCCTCAACTTCTAGCCCGATGGTGCCCCACCCTCAAGTGGATGAACTGACCAAGATGGTAAAGTCTCTGTCTGCAAAGATGGAGAGGATGAAGGTGGAAGGGAGACAAGCATACAAGGGCCCTCAAAATGCCGAAAACAAAGGAGGTTTCAGGAGGTCAAACAACATTGCTTCCCCGACTGTGCAAAGGGAGAGGGGAAGAGACAGAGAAGACCAGAAGATTTAGGCCCCTTTTCAAAACAATTTTGTGGCCAAAGGGGAAGAAGGGGAAACAGATAAGCTGGATCCTGAAATCCATTTCTTCAGGGACACTCCTCCTTTTCCTCATCTCACTCAATCATCATACGAGGAGTCTCTCATGGACAGTCAGCTGAATGAACTAAGCAAAGGAGACAAGGCTAGTGGCAGCCAAGGAAGGTATGACCTGAGGTCTAAGAAAAGGCCAACAGTGCCTAATGTTCCTGAGCAGTCCACTAGAACAGAGAAACCTGCTAATGAAGTAGAGGATAGTCACAGAGGTAAGAAGCACCAACCCCTCTCTCCCATAGTCCAGAATCATGTTCCCGAAATAAGAGAAATCCCAAAGCTTACATATTCTTTTAATTTAGAGCATGAAATTCAAAAGATTGGAATTCCTGTGCCATTAACCGAATTAATTAAACATGAAGGGTTCAAGAAATGATTCTCTAATATTTTACAGTCTGAGACCTCATGCCTTCCCATAGACTCTATCAATCTACAATATGAAAAGCCCACAGTTATTCTAGGTCCTATGGTAGAAGACAGGAATGACTCGTCCCCTCCCTTCTACACTTCCTTGAACATCCATGACAAGGTACTGCGCAACTGCTTGATGGAATCAGGGGCTTCTCACAACCTTATGCCCAAAAATGTCATGGAAGAGTTAGGACTAGAAGTCACCCGAGCCTATCATGACCTCTATTCCTTTTACTCCAGAAAGGTTTAGTGCCTAGGAGTTATCAAAGACCTGGTCGTGACCTTGTTTCAGCTGCCCATGAAAAGTGTGGTCATGGATATTGTAGTGGTCGATGTCCCCCCAAAGTTTGGTATGTTGTTATCAAGATCTTGGATAAAAAGACTAGGGGGAACCTTGCAGATGGACCTCACATATGCTATTATCCCAGTGTTTGGAGGAGATCATAGAAGACTATACAGGGAAGCCCAACTGGCCTATATAATCAGTGATGAGGCCAACCCTACAAACCATCCCATTTTTGCCTTAGATACTAATTTAGGTTCCATTGTTCTACAACTCACCCATGCTCCTGAACTTCCTCTTAAACTCATAAGGAAGCCCACCATCTCCCCTAAATTTCCTCCCTCCATCACCCCCGTCTGGAAAATGTTCTTTGATGGAGCCTCTTCCAGGGAAGGCACTGGAGCTGGGGTGGTTTTTGTGTCACCTGCTCAGGAAACCATATCTCTGTCATACAAATTAGAATTTGAAGCTACCAACAATGTGGCAGAGTATGAAGCTCTTATCCTAGGATTAAGAGCCGCAAGGGAAATGGGGATTCAGGGAGTAGCAGTGTTCGGAGATGCAGAGTTGGTGGTCCAACAGATCAGAAGCGCTTATCAAGCTAAGCATCCTCGACTCAGGAGTTACAGAAATGAGGTATGGGACCTAATTGACAGTTTCTTCTCAGCCTTTAACATTTCTTTCATCCCAAGAGAGGAGAACACAATAGAAGATTCCTTGGCTACATCAGCCAGTAATTTCAAAGTACCCTTGCTGCCCAAATTCAGATATGATGTGGAAGTAAAATACAAGCCCTCCATACCTGACCACGTCAAACATTGGAAGGTATTCGAGGATGATCTCGAGATCAAGAAGTTCTTGGAGACTGTCGAAGAATTTTCAGAGATGCATATCGACCAAGACTTTGTCTCTGAAGAAAAGCTTGATGGGGGTAATTTTCTGAATAAGATTGCAGAGCGTAACATTGTGCAGCTTCCCAGTAATCATATTCCAAGAGGATTGGTTCCTTTGGAAAGTATTTTTGATAAAAATGATGTGTCATTAAAAGAAGAGACCTCGGAGGATGACACTGGTACTATTCAATGCAACATTGGGACTGAGAGTGAGCCCAAGTTTGTCAAACTGTCAAGAATTCTAACAAAGGAGCAGAGGTCCGAATACATTGGAATTTTGAGGGAATTTGCTGATGTGTTTTCCTGGACCTACGAAGACCTCAAAACATATGAAATTTCTGTCATCGAGCATAAAATCCCATTAAAAGAGGAGGCAAATCCATTTTGGCAGAAGCTGAGATGGATCCATCCTATGTTGTTGCCTATCATGAAGAGGGAAGTGAAGAAGTTGCTTCAAGCTCAGATCATTGTACCACTGAGATATTCAGAGTGGGTGGCCAACTTGGTGCCAGTAAGGAAAAAGAATGGAGAGATCCGACTCTGTGTAGACTTCAAGAACCTGAACAGGAGCTCACAAAAGGATAACTACCCCTTACCAAAGATGGAACATATACTGCATAGGGTAACAGGAGCTTCCAGGATGTCCATGATTGATGGTTTCTCTGGCTACAATCAAGTCTTTGTTCTGCCTAAGGATAGGGAAAAGACGACATTTACCACTCCATGGGGCACATTCATGTATGCCAATATGTCGTTTGGATTAATGAATGCAGGGGAAATGTTCCAGCATGCCATTGACATAGCTTCGTTGGGGAAAAGGATAAATTTGTTGCCGTCTATCTGGATGACATCACAGTGTTTTCAAAATATGATAAAGAACATTGTTGTCATCTCAGGAAGGTTTTCCTGAAATGCAGGAGTTTTGGCATTTCATTAAACCCAAGAAATCTATGTTCGCCATGCAGGAGGGAAAATTACTAGGCCACATAGTATCAGCGGAAGGAGTCAGGATTGACCCTAGCAGGGTTGAGGCGATACAAGCCTTATCAATCCCTAGGTCCAAGAAGGAGGTCCAATCTTTCCTCGGCAAGATTAATTTTCTGAGGAGGTTTGTGCCTAACTTTGTTGAGGAGGTAAAACTTATAACAACCATGCTAAGGAAAGGAAATGAAGTGAGGTAGACTTCTAAATCACGCCATTCCTTTGAGAAAATAACGAAGGCCCTGATAGAAGCCCCTATGCTTATTAGCCCCGACTACTCAAAGGATTTCCTTATTTTCTCCTTTACCTCACCTGACACGGTGGCTACTGTTTTTTTACAGACAAACAAGGTCGGACTTGAGCAGCCTATCGCCTATTTCAGTCGAGCATTGATGGATGTCGAAGTCAGGTATGACATTATGGAAAAGCAGGCCTATGCCCTGGTAAAGGCTCTCAAGGCATTCAAAATCTATGTCCTGCAGTCAAAAATCGTCGCTTATGTGCCCTTAGCTGCTATTAAAGACATTCTTATTCAACCTTACATAGACGGAAGAAGGAGTAAGTGGATCGCCAAGATTCTGGAATTTGACCTGGAAATAAAGCCTACCAAATTGATCAAAGGTTAGGGCTTAGCCAAGCTGTTGGCTGAAGCCAATTGCCAAGCTTTGGGGATATGTTTCATCAACGAATGCTCAGGAATTCAGCAGATTCAGCTGTCTAAAAGAGACCCTCAAAGGGAGCCCCCATTGGCTCGATGTCCTTGGTATAAGGATGTCATATACTTTATGCAAGAGTTGCAGCCTCCAGACGGCCTGCAAAGAAACAAAGCAAGAGCTCTGAAGCTCAAGGCAGTCAGATATTGCCTTATCAATCAAATTTTATATTGGAAAGACCCCCTGGGGGTGCTTTTAAAATGCATGAGTTCACAAGAGGCCGACAGGATCATGGTTGAATTTCACAGCGGCCTATGTGGAGGGCACCATTTCTGGAAGGCCACAGCCCAAAAAATTCTCAGAGCCGAGTACTACTGGCCCACCTTGTTCGTTGATATCCATAGAGGAGTTAGAGCATGTATCCAATGTCAAAGATTTGCAGGAAAACAACAGCTCAATTCTCTACCTTTACGGCCTGTCATTGTTTCTGGACCTTTCTAGCAATGGGGCCTAGATTTTATTGGAGAAATCCACCTTGCTTCCAGTGGGTAGCACAGATGGATCCTGACTTCCACGGACTTCTTTACCAAGTGGATTGAAGCTATCCCCACCAGGAGTGCTTCCCACAAGGTAATTATTGGATTCCTGGAAGACCTCATCATAAGATTCGGTTGCCCAAGAAATATTGTTACAGATAACGCAGCCTCATTCAAAGCCGAACCGTTGGTTAAGTTCTGTGAGCAATTTGGAATCAAGATGATTCACTCCACTCCGTACTATCCTCAGGGCAATGGTTTAGCAGAATCCTCCAACAAAAGTCTCATAAGGATCATCAAAATATTATTGGAGGACAACAAAAAGGCTTGGAATTCGAAGCTAAAATTCGCTCTATGGGCCGATCGGGTGACTACAAAGAGATCTATAGGCATTTCCCCTTTCCAGTTAGTTTACGGAGCAGAAGTTGTCTTCCCTTCTCATCTGGCCATTCCCTTAGTGAAATTCTTCCAGGATTATCAAGAAGAGCCCAATGACATGGTCAGAAGGATTCATCAACTGGTAGAAGTCCAGCAAGCCAGAGAGTAGGTAATGATCAAAATTCAGCACCATCGGCAGGCGATCAAGCAAGTTTTTGATAAAAGGGCCAAGAAGGAGGAGTTCCAGATAGGATACCTGGTACTGAAATGGGATGCTCCTAAGCAGGACAAGGGCAATAACGGCAAGTTTGAAGCCCTGTGGATCGGGCCTTTCAAAATCTCGGAGGTTTTCTCAAATAAAACATACAGGTTGCAATATTTGGAAGGCGAAGAAGTTTTCAGCAGCCCAGTAAATGGGCATTTTCTTAAAAGATGTTTTGTCTGAGCCTTCGGTGGCTCCTGTATTTTGTAAATATTGTCATTTCTATTCTTTTTTTTTTACTTTTATTGTTTTGGCTTAGTAAACGACCCCATAGCCCAACAACAAGGCACTGGAACTGCAAAATGAGTCCTTAGAGCATCACAAGGACAACTCTATCCCCCATGGAGCCTCATGTTAGTAACATTTCTTGTCGGGGGCACAAGAGTATTCAAGTCTGCAAGTCGCAGGAGAAGCGCCTGAGCGCAGCACAGAAAATCTCACAAGCTTCCAAGCGGGTAAGCGAGCGAAATTATATTGACGACGGTCCAGATTCATCCATAGGAGCAGATCGGCGGCCGGCAAAAAATCACGGATAGCAGAGTTGCGCCAAAATTAGCGCAAATAGATCGTTCTCATATTGTATGAAGGGAAGAATAACAGTTTTCCATCCAAAGGACGCGTAGCGCGAGATCCAGTCTCATCGGCTTTTCGACAGTCGCATCGGCTTTTCGACAGTCGCGCGTTCAAAGGGTGAAGGTTTTATGTCATCGAACATTTCGAAACCCCGAACCCCGAAAGTGTCGAAAGCGCCGAAAGTCAGGCCCGTGATATCACGGAGCATTCTCAGTCGTCCATCCAAAGGGGACACCTGGCGGCCCGATTGAGCCATCTCGGCGTTTCATCCATCACGAACCCAAGCCGCAAGGAGTACCTCCGTCATTTTCCTGATGCGCGAGGTGTCGGGAGCGTCCATGACTCGGGCCCACAATATCACCGAGTGAGTCTTAGGATCGTCAGATCTTAGAGGGACATGTGGCACTAGATTGAGTCATCTCGGCGTTTCGCTCATCGCGATTTCTAAATGCAGGGATTATCTCCTTTCCATTCACGAACGCCGAAAGTGCCTTGGGATTAAGCACATGGTCACAGCCCGTGGTCACTTGGGGAGAGAAAGGATCTATGTAAAGAAGGCCAAAGGCACCGAGTTCAATTACAGAGGGGATCATCGCGATCTCCAGGCACCATCGGATCCGATCTCAATATTGTTTCTCGCTTGGAGTAAATGAAGGTGAGAGCGGGTAGTTGAAACCTCATTTCATTCATTAAGTGTGGGGAATGGGGGGTATGGCAAGCAGTCTGCTCGAATGGGTCCTATGTATCGATTTTTTCAAAGAATCCATGCCGAATGTCCTCGACTAGACAAAGAAGTCTGCACACGCTAACCCAGCACTTAATGGCTCAGCTACCCTCCTTGCAAGAGCCATGCGTAGTTAAGATGGTGCTTGAAGAAAGATATCAGTACGAGTCTGACTGAAGGGACACCAAGCTTTGGGTGACTGGACATGCCTCTGTGAGGTGAATTTTTCTGAGTATATAGACTCAGTCTTTGTATTTTGAAAAGGATGGATGGTTGAGAAAATCTCCCGATTGTAAAGTTTTGATGAAGCGTTGGTCGCTCTGGTTAATGTGCAAGGCATTTGAGACTTCTTACTTTATGGATGTCAGCTTCTTTTCCATCTCTTTGTTTACTATGTTAGAACAACTCAGAATTGGAGGATCCAGTCGAGTTGCAGCTGTTATAGGATGATGTAGGTTGAATCACTGTAGCAGTTGCATTGTTTCTAATCGCTTCCTGTGATTTTCTTACCGCTGAACGACTTGGAATTGAAGGATTCAGTCAAGTCACCCCTCAACTCCTTGAAGCTCTGAACCAAGAGGATCTTGGCTTTCTATTTTTTCATCTTCAAGCTTTCGAAGGCCTGTCGCCCGAGGTAGTCTTGCTCGCCCTTCTCACAAGTCTTCCCTCTATCACCCTTTAACCATCTACGAATAGAAGTTGGATCAAGACCTCCCTTGCTTTCTACATACCAGGCCCAGTCTCCTGAGTTAAAGCCATATCTTCTCGAGTCTTTACCCATTCAATCACCCCATTAAACAAATCGTGAAATAAAACTGATGGGCGTTGGGCTCTGCTCCTCCAAGCAATCTAGGGGTGACTTTTGACTCTAAAACTTGTGATCTGTCTTTAACTTCTGACACTCTAAACATCGAGCTATGTAGTTAGCCACTTCTTTCTTCATTCCTAGCCAAAATTATTGGCTCCTCACCAATGTAATGGATTTCTAATATCCTGGGTGTCCATCATATGGCACATTTTTCATTTCTCTGAGCACTATATTCTTCAGCTACATGGAATTTGGCACATACACCTTGCCTCTGTACAAGAGGATTCCATCCTCTTTGTTTGCACTCTTTTCGTCAATGTGTGAGAAAAAAGTGAGTGCTTACATGCCTAGTTGGGCTCTGCTAGTCATGACAGCTGTATGGTAAAAGGTTAGAAAGAAAACAACTAAGCTATTAACAAGAATTAAACAAAAACTAACT
>ML781462.1:717319-733525 GCA_009831015.1 Picea engelmannii | reverse complement strand
AAAAATAAAAAATATATAAAGGTGAGAATGATACCAAGACACAGGTTGATTTTGCCAACTTAATCTAGTTCTCCATGTTAAGTAAAAACGAAAAAATAAATAAAGATGATATCTGAGGTCAAATCAAGCTTCATCTACTTAACAGAATTCTCCATGTTAGTGAAAAGCAAAACTGATATCGGAGGTCAAATCAAGCTTCATTTTCATATATGCTAGCAAAGTGATAAGGTATACAAAATATTAAAAAATAAAAGACGAGGACGAGGCTTTCCCAAAGAGACATGCTGCTTTTTCCAACTTGATTCAATGTTAGAAAGGCTTTAAAAGTTAAGATGATATTAACTTGATGGAAGTCAAAATTAGGCCTCAAGTTTTCAGCTTTGTAACAATTATAACCCTCGTGAGGTTGACAAAATCTTTGTTTATTTTATTAAAAGACGGAGATAAACTTTTGCCAAGTCAATTCAAGTTATGGAAAATGAAAAAACTAAAAGTCAATCTAAGTTATGAATAATGAAAAAAGCTATAAAGTATAATAGAGATGTTGCTTTTGCGGACTTAATCCAATTTCTCCATGTTAATAAAAAAAAAAAAAGGCTCAGAATAAGGTATGATGTCCAACTTGACGGAGGTTTAGAGGTATTTCTAGGACATGGTGTTATATGGTAATTGATGTCAACAAGGGTTAATGGGTTAATGAGTTTATCATTTAGACAAGTCCATTCAGACTATAACTCTCTTAAAGTACCTTCCAGTTGCAAGATAGTTTTGCAAGAGCATTAACTCTGATGAAGTAATGAGAAGACTCAGAAGATGGTTTTTGATTCTGAGACAAACAAGGTTGAAGTTGTCCCATGGAAATGAAAAAAAAAATCAAATTTTGGTGCTCAAATAAAATACAATAATTATATATAAACAAAGATCAAAAGGAACATGTTCCAAATCTATCTCAGATTCTATTCTCCGTTTATTATAAGATGGTTTTTGATTCTGAGACAAACAAGGTTGAAGTTGTCCCATAGAAATGAAAAAAAAAATCAAATTTTGGTGCTAAAATAAAATACAATAATTATATATAAACAAAGATCAAAAGGAACATGTTCCAAATCTATCTCAGATTCTATTCTCCGTTTATTATAATGATCGATGCTCTGATCATTATAAATGTGAAAGTTGCAGGAATCGATAGTAAAGAACAATGTTGATCGTTGGATCAAAATAAGAGCACTATCGGACGGAGGAATTGACAGTGAATGGCGAAGAACGAGGTTGATTGATTGACGATCGTTGGATCAAAATGGAACCATGATTTGATGGCTTAGATATTTTTCCGCGAGTCTGCTGCGCACCCCCCAAAAAATGGCTAAGTATCATATTCTATCGGTCGGACTCATATAAAGAATCACTTAAAAATTTCTAAGTATGGTTCATTATGGAGGTAGCTGAAGTTGGGCATGCATTTTGATGGCATCTGAGAAGACATGTGAGTCCGCGAGTCCACGAACCCGGGAAGAATCACTTAAAAATTTCTAAGTATAGGTTCATTATGGAGGTAGCGGAAGTTGGACGTGCATTTTGATGACACTCGAGAAGATATGTGAGTTCACGAGTCCGCGAACTGCCACATAAAACAATTCTAAGTAAAGTCCATGTTTGAAATGAATGAGGACTGTCCACTCAACGGTTGATTAAATCCAAACCATGGATCCATCTAAAGCACCTAGGAAAGCCAGGATCCTCCACTCAATGCTTGATTAAAACCCAACTGTCGTATTGAGGTTCAATAAAGATCGTGGGAGGTTCAGATCTAACCATTCATCGAGACAATAGATCTATGGTGGAGATGTAGCATGCATCGCCGAAGTGAGAAGAGGTTAATGGGAAGGTCGACATAAGGTAGGTGGTTTGTAAATTACCACGGTAGACACGTGGTAGTGGGTTTCTAAAACCATTCTTCGATCATCCACGCCACTAAGAGGTATACCATGAGTGGTAAATGGTAATCCCATACATATTAATAAGTTGTTGGTCACAAACGTCGGTCCTATGGAGTGAAGAACTTAGCGTTAGGGCTACGAGGGTGTTAAAAGATCTAGTTAGACCACAGTTTAGCTTGTGGTCTTGTGGCGAGTAGTAAAGGTTGGTTGTGCAGTTAAATTATCCCACGACGAAGGTGCTCGATTGAGTTTGTGGTTCGTGGTCTCATAAAGTAAGGACTTTTAAAAGGGAAATTGCTTATTTGCGGGAGTTAGCCTAACCAAGGTCACCCGATTACTTAAAAATAATAATAATAAAGGAAAAAATTTGTTATTAGAACAACATTATTATTGAATAAATGAAAAGGTGCAATAGTTCATTATAAAAATGATACAATGGTTCAAATTCATGCACCTATTGGAAGATTATTTAAATAGAAAGATATGATGAAAGGAAGGTGTCTCTGTGGTCTAATTCATAAGATCAAAACATAGACAGAGTCAAAGGAAGAAATTGAAACATTCACATGAAGTGAGGGTGGAAGGGAGGAGCAAGGGAGGATCGAAGTCCTCTACAGGTTGAAGCCTAAAACATGGAGTTGGTGCTTCCTCAAGTTGGTGCTTGAAAACAAGAGGATTGGAGTCCTCTACAGGTTGGAGCATGATCTACATGGAATTGGTGCTTGGAAAACAGGGGATTGGTGTCTCCCTGAGTTGGTGCTCAAACGAAGAGAGATATGTGTCTATTACAAACTGTAACTTGTAAATGAAATACAATTTTTATGATTCACCCCCTCTCAGTATTGAACAACATTCCACAACATTTCAACAGTATTAAGCATCACAAGTTGGATTAGATTTCAGAAGTATCATTTTAAGAAAATATGATATTGAAACTTTAAAGAAAAACTATATGAAAACAACATAATTGACATGAAAAAAAAATATGACATTGAAACTTTAAAGAAAAACTATATGAAAACAACATAATTGACTTGCACAAAAAAATTTGATTGAAATTTTTTTCACAACATCCTCAAAAAGTGATATTGAATAAAAAGATTAAAAAGTCTTCATATATTGATGAAAAGAGTTGAAAAAAAGAAAAATAAAAGTAAAGCTAGAAGTAACTTAATAGTGAAGAAACCGAGTGGGGGTGGGGATTTAACATGTGCATTTGTTGGATTTTCATAATTGAATGCACATGTTCACTCCCCATAATGGCTTCACTTGTTGGCCAATATCCTATCGCATGGGGGGAGGGGGGGCATTGTGCATGGGGTAGGGAGAGTTTATAGGTATTGCAAAAAAGGTGTTATATTGAGTGATGGCTTGATAGGCAAGAAATCAATGCACAATTAATAATGGTGAAAATTTCTTTCATAAGAATAAATTGACAATGGGGTTGTACTTCCACCCCTTGCTGAGATTTCCTGAATCCTTTGTATGAAAACGATATCGAGAAACAAAGCCTCTATGTTGCATACCTCCATATGTAAGAGTTGTCCTATGCCCCCTTTTTATTTGTATTTATGTATGTAGGTTTTTATCTCTAATTTTGTATGGTTTACTTTGTTGTAGATTAATTATATGCATTCGTAAAATCACATAGATTGATCCCATATCTAAGTGAATAAGTGTTTGCTAATTCAAGGGTCTCTGCTACGAACTCTGAATTTTCACTATTTGGGGCGCTTTTTTAGTGGGTGATTTCGATTGGGAGAACGGGGGTTTCTAAGTTTTTACAATGACAAGGAAGTCAATATGACCACACAACCTATATGATCCCTCCACATAGTCTCATGTGGATTTTAATACTTTCCCTTTTCGTTACATAGGGAGAGGATTATGATTACCCCAATTTTATTGATCTTAGCCAACCAACTAGGTTTCTTGTTTAGAAAGATCTATCTTAGCCCTAAAATGAAAATAATATCCTTGGTGTTAAATCTAATCATAATCATAATATATGGAAAAACACAAGACAATGATAGAGTACAAGGAAGAAAGGACTCATTTCTACCTAAAGGACAATGAGAATTCCCTTAGGTTAGATTGAGCCCTGAGATCGTAATATCCTGCATATTTCCTAATGAAAGTTCGTTTGTTTCTGAATGAAAAAAAAGTAGTGATGGGTTATTAGGTAGATCACTTGCCTAAAGATTAATGCAAAGACAAGATTGATGGATAGATAGAGAAATATTTTTTTGTTAAATGTCCATGAGATTAGAGATCTAAGGGACGAAGAGTTACGACACTCACCTTTCTAAGTCTATAAATAAAAACTGTATGCATAAACCCTTTCTTGAGTGAATGCATGATCATGTATTAGACTGAAGAGAGGGGTGCAAGTAGTATAACACAAATTCCTTGAATCCATGGGTATCTTACTTTAGTGACATATCCTTATGTTGGGATGGCATTGCACTTGTTTGTTTGTTTTTATGATTTGTAGGCTTATAAGAGTTTTGTCCTGTCTAAGTCCTAGGGTCATAAATAAAAAGGGGTATCAAAATTCCTTGAAAAAATGGAGGCCTATGATGTAATTTTTTTTTGTTGTTGGATACGTGTAATGGAAGGGGGTTTGTAAGGTTCTGCTCAACAGAGCCTTATAAAACAAAAAAAATTATTTTAAAGAAATGCTATCCTAACATTTTCATAACTTTATAACCAACATATAACCAATAACCAACATATAACCATTCAGCGTAAATAAAATTTATGAAACAGATCCTAATAAGCTTACGAACAACCACATAACACTACATATTTCTTATAATACATAAAACAAATACATAAAATAAAATACCTTTTCCTGATGCTAATTCCCGCTGATCTGGTTGTCCAGCTTGCTGCTTTGTCCAACGTCCTGCTTTGTCCATCCTGCTGCTTTGACCAAACCCTGCCCAAACCGACTAACCACCCAGCCAGCTAGGAGCATCCTGTCCGGCTCCTTAGCTCCAGGATACCGTAAGGAATCTTGGCCCCCGTGCCCAAAACCCCTAGCAACTTGGTGCCCCCTGCAATGATTCACAAAAACCCCAAAACCAAACTCCCAACACCAGAAAAATATGGAAACCAGAGATACAGTCCTCCTCTCCAAAATGCTTCCTCCCCCAAAATAATGCCCCTTCTCCCGTCGGACTCCTCCTGTCATATCTTCCCCCATCCACCGACTTCCTATCCTCCATTAATTACCTTCTCCTCCCACATTATTACCTTATCCCATGCCTTTATTACATTATCCTTCATTTAATGCTTCTTCCCCCCCCCCTTCATACATAAAGTCTTATTATTAATAATTTAAAGTTATTAAGCCCCTCTAATTTATTACTCAAATCTTTAATGAGTCAACTAATTAATTAATTAATCATCAAGAGATATGAACAATTAATTAATATTATTAAGAAATAATCATTGTTTAACTAAAACATATTAGGACAGTCAGATTATCTAATTAATTATAATTAATAAACCCTATGCAACTATTTAACCAGGGTCGTTACATACATCCATCCTTCAGGAAACTTCGTCCCGAAGTTAAGGTATCTCATGATACAAAAGAAAAGAAACATGGTTCACACATTCATAACAATTAACTGACACTATTAGTAAGTAAGTCAAGAAAACTCATACATACTAGTGTACATTTACAAGAAATGCATGTGTAGCTAGTACATACAAGTCTCGTGCATGTACTAATAATCAATAACTATCACCCTTTAGTAATTTATGTATGCATCCAATCCAATCAACAAGACTAGCCTTTTATAAATGACAATAAACCAGTCAAATGTTTGCGAAATTCTTTAATTACAATTACCCATTTCAACAATTTTATTTAGACAACTGTGGTTTAGTTACGTAATTATGAATAATCATATATATACATTTTTTTTTTAGAAGGGAAAAACATTAAATTCCACCATCAGACAAATCTCCACACTTTCTCAACTATTTCTACTCATCCTTCCTCCCTAACTTACTTCCATCTTCATTCCTATCCTTCCTCTGCTGGACTATCTTGGAGCGTCAACTGTATTGACCTAACTCCAAATAGAACCCGTAAGCGGAAGTGTCACTATCTCGACCAAGCTTCCCAAGCAGGCAACTGATAGTCATCATCACATGTCTTGGGGAGCGTGAGCTAACACCGTCCTCCCATGACTTCAGGTTTCGGAGGATACACGGTGGGAAATGCCTCCACCCCTCCTAATCATAACTAGGGTACACACCCTACAATGGAATATATAGTGGCACCATGCTGCTGGGAGTTTTGTCATCGTTTATTCGGTTTTGGGCAGTCTCATCACCTGAAATCCTGCACTAGTCCACATATCATAGCAATGCATCCAAACCAATATAATTTCACATACAAAGATTCATACCATAATGTTTCTCGGCTAGTGGTCATGACATTCACTTTCATCATTATTATCCCTTGGCTATTTCATAGCCCATGACCTGCAGATTAATCTGTAACACAAACTCGTACATTTCTATGCATTATCATCATGTAATTGCATACAATCATCATTTCAATTCGGTATCCATGTACCAACAACTTAACATCAAAGTTTTCAAGCTAGAAATAGATCTCATAATATCCCATAATTCAATTTCGACACCCATTCATAAAATTATCATTTATCAAATAGATTGCATCATATCCAACATCATTCTACTAGCATTTAAACCTTCATAGGATTCACATTCACACAATATGTCACATCATATCTATCATCATCAATAACACTTAAACATTCATAAAATTTACATTCACATAGTAGATCACATTATATCCATCATCATCAATAACATTTAAACATTCATAAAATTTACATTCTCACAATATATCGCATCATATCCATCATTATTCAAATACATATAACATTCATAAAGGTTCATATGTCTTAAAAGTTTAAGTGTATCATTTAATAGTTTCACTGTGAATAGAAAATAATATAAGTAAGCCTCAGGTAATCCTGGCTGTCTAAGTCAAAAGGTGGTGTTACATACACCCAACCTTCGAGAAACATATTCTTGAGGTGGTCAAAAAAAGTGAGGGATAGTCTCATCGTAATGTCTCGGCGTCTTCCCAAGTAGCAGATCTTGGACTATAGTTGTCCCATTGGACCTTAACTTGGTCTACCAGACGGTTCCCGAGCTGTCGGACTCTACGGTCCAATATGCGTAACGGTTCTACCGTGAGGGTTCCCACGTTCGATACTTGCAATTCCTTCCAATTTAGTTTATGTGATTCATCAACAACATAATGATGTAAAATAGATACATGAAAAACATTATGAGTTTTATGCAAGTGGGGTGGCAGTACGAGACGATAGGCAACAGGTCCAATTTTCTCTTGAATTTTGAACGGTCCTATAAATCGAGGGGACAACTTTGTCCCCTTCCTAAACCGTATGGTACTCTTATTAGGCCTGATATGAATGAAAACCTGGTCTCCCACTTCATACTTCAGTCGGTCTTGTGTGCATCCGCATAACTTTTCTGCCTATCCTGTGCTTCTTTTAGTCTCTGCCTAATCTGAATCACCTGTTCATCCATCTCTTGAATCAAATCTGGCCCAACTATTACTCAATATTCTAACTATCCCAATTCAATGGTGTTCTGCATGACCTTCCATACAGAGCTTCGTAGGGTGGCATTCCGATGGAGCTATGAAAACTGTTATTGTAGGTAAACTCTACCAAAGGTAGGTACTTCTCCCACTGGGTTTGATTATCCATGACATACATCCTGAGCATGTCTTCCATGACTTGATTTTCTCTCTCGGTTTGCCCATCTATTTCAGGATGATAAGCTGTGTTTAAGTTCAACTGAGTCCCCAATGCTGACTGCAAACTTGTCCAAAACCTAGAAGTGAATCTGGAGTCCCTATTTGAAATGATCTTCTTAGGTATCCCATGCAAACAGATAACCTCATTTACAAACACACGTGCCACATCGGTGACATCGTAAGTGTCTCTAACCGGAATAAAATGAGCACTCTTGGTTAACTTATCCACTATCACAAGAATGGCATTGTGTCTAGGAGATGTGAGCGGCAACCCCACAACAAAATCCATAGAGATGACTTCCCACTTGGACATAGGAACATCATGTGGTTGTAGGAGGCCTGCCGGGTGATGGTGGTCGGCTTTCACTTGTTGACATTCTAGGCATTTGACGACGAAATGGACTACATCGCGCTTCATGCCTACCCAGAAGAAGAGCTTCCTCATGTCTGCGTACATCTTCTTCACACCAGAATGCGCACAATAAAGTGCTCTATGGACTTCCTTCAGTATGATGCTTCGAATATCCCCATCTTCAGGGATGTACATCCTTCCTCGATATCTCATTAGTCCATCTGCTTCCAGACTATATCCTTCATACTTTGGATCTAACTGCCTCCCGCTCTGGAGGTTTGAAGTAACCTCTAAATACCAACTGTCTCCTTGGAGTTGCGTCAACACACGTTCCCTCAGATTGACTTTTAAGGGTATCAATGAGAAGACACGTGGTCTCCTGCTCAAGGCATCTGCGACCACATTTTCCTTCACCTTGATTTACGAAATACCAAAATCATACTCACTCATAAACTCACTCCATCGCCTTTGCCTGGCATTCAGATCTCTTTGAGTGAAGAGATGTTTTAAACTTTGATGGTCCGTTTTGAGCTCAAAGTTTCGCCTCACAAGATAGTGTCTCAAAATTTTCAGAGCTAGCATTACAACTGCCAATTCTAAATCATGAGTAGCATAAAGCTCTTCGTGTTTCTTCAACTTCCTTGATGCATAAGCTATCGCTCCTCCATCCTGCATTAGCACTGCCCCCAACCCTTGCTTCAAGGCATCAGTGTAGACTGTGAAGTCCTTCTCCATATCCGACACTTGTAGAATTGGCGCACTAGTTTGTAACCTCTTAAGCTCAGTGAATGCACTATCACATTCTTCTGTCCATTCATACTTGACCCCCTTGCGCTGCAAAGTGGTGATGGGCTTCGCTATTTTTGAGAATCCTTCGACAAATCTCTGATAATAACCTGCTAGCCCCATGAATCTTCTCACCTCATGGGCATTTTTTGACACTGGCCACTCCATAATGGCCTTTACCTTTTCTGGGTCCACAGAGATTTCTTCGTCGGACTTGATATGACCTAAATAGTGAATTTCTTTCTGGAAGAAGGAACACTTCGACAACTTCCCATACAATTTGTTCTCTCTAAGGCAGGACAACACCACTCGTAAGTGTTCCTCATGTTCTATTTCGTTCTTGGAATAGATGAGTATGTCATCTAAAAAGACTTGTACAAAACAATCTAAGTACTTCTGGAATACGCCGTTCATGAGGCTCATGAATACTGCTGGCGCATTGATCAATCCGAAAGGTACTACGACAAACTCGTAATGCCCAAACCGAGTTCGAAAGGCGGTTTTTGGGATATCTCCTTCCTTAATCCTTAACTGGTGATACCCTGATCACAAATCGATCTTTGAGAATACCGCTGCTCCTTTCATCTGATCAAAGAGGTCATCTATTCGCGGAATTGGGTACCTATTTTTCACTGTAGAACGGTTCAAGTCCCTGTAGTCTATACATAATTGTAAGGAACCATCCTTCTTCTTTACAAAAATTACTGGTGCACCCCAAGGTGAGACACTGGGCCTTATTAGCCCTAAGTCCAATAACTCTTTCAACTGCATTTGCAATTCACAAAGTTCTGGCGCTGTCATTCAATAGGGAGTCTTGGAAATTGGTTATGCACCAGGTTTTAGCTCAGTAGTAAAATCAAGTTCCCTCTCAGGAGGTAACCCTGGTAACTCGTTCGAAAAAACATCCTTAAATTATGACAATACCGGGTACTAATCAAATGAGGGTCCTTTCCTTTCATTCACTGCTTCAACGACATAAAGTCGACACCCTTGCCTCAAGCATCGCTTAACCTTCATAGTTGAGATAAGCATAATGACACCCTTCTCCGTACACCCTGGATCTCTACTGGCTTTCCTTCGTCGTCAAAACAGAGCACCCTTTTTGCAAAACAATCTACCAAAGCTCGATGAGCTTCTAACCAATCCATTCCAATGATTAGGTTGTACGCCCCGAGAGAAGTGACGTATACCTTCAACCTGGTGGTACACACTCCCAGGTATACTATACAATTATCAACGCTAGGTCCTACCGCTTGTTTTTCCCCCGAAGCCATCTCAACTTGTTTAAAGTCATCGTGCTCGTAGGCTGCCAACCCACTCTTTTCTAATGCAGATGGTGAAATGAAACTATCTGTCGCACCAGAATCAAATAAAATCTTAACATTGATATGATTTAGCGTACCTGATGACTCCACCACCGTGGATTGATGTTCGGCCTAGCGATTATTAACCATTGCGTAAATTTGGTGGCTGCTACTAGCTCTTCCCATCGGGGCCTTCCCTTCTCTCTGCACAAATCCTTCTTGTAACTCTGGGTAGTCACGCTGGTAATGGGGTCCTCCACATCCCCAACAGGTAACACGAGATTGAACCTGCACACTATTATGTGACTGTCTCTAAAATGAGTTCCTTCCCCTGGAACCCCTGCCCCTACTAGTTGTTCCCTGAGATGGCTGTGGACCTGCCTGTGTGGTTGGGGATGAACGAGATGCTGCACTCGTTGCCATTGAAATTCTTGTGGCTACTGTCCTTGGTGCGACTCTGTTACTATATGGAGATGGCTTTGAGCTCCCTCCCCTAGGAAATGTCCTAGGGGCCTTCCCCACGAATCCAGGACGATGCGGAAAGTAAGGTCTCGTACCTCCAGTTAAGTTCACGTGTTCTTTCGCATAACGCGCATTTTCCACAACTTCCGCTACTGAAGACGGTTTCCACATCCGCACCATAGCCCTTATCTTAGGGTTTAGCCCATAGACGAAGCGTTCTACCTGTCGTTGGTCATTATCCATATATGAAACATACTTGACCAATTCCATAAACCTAATCTCATATTCCTCTACGGTTCTGTTTCCCTGTACTAGAGCATGAAACGCTCCTACCTGTTGTTCCTCATAGTAAGCTGGCAGATATTTCCTTCGGAACCTCTCCTCGAAAAGTTCCCAAGATACGGTGTCCGGGGTAAGATGAAGTTGTCTTTCCAGGTTACCCCACCAGTTCAAAGCGTTGTCTCTTAACTATAAAATTGCTATCTTCGCCTTTGAGGTGGACGCATAGTCCCTTAATGCAAAACACCTTGTTATGCCTTCCAACCATGCTTCTGCGCGTTCACTGGCGCGACCCCTGACAAACTCTGGAAGTTTGATCTTTTGCAATTCTCGAGTGATGTCTTCGGGTGGAGGTCCTCCCCCTGAATCCCTTGATGCTTCTGGATTACCCGTTCCAGATAGTGGGGGTTCCACTTCGATCCCTGTTGGTTGTCTCCCTTTTAAAGTCTCATTTATGGCCTCCAACGAGCGCAGTATAAGAGCTAGTTTCGACAATGGTGGTGGCGGCACTAGCGGTGTTGACGGTGCCTGCGACGATGCTCCTCTGCCTCGATTCCCTAGAGTCCGAACCATCTTGTATGATTTAACCTGCGTCAACCAAAGTTGTTAGGGTGAGTTCAAGGACGTTTCAAATTGGTGCAACTTAAACTAGAAAACAGGGTTAGGCGTAAGTTTTTCTTTACTTGTCTGTAAACAGACGTTACTCTCTTTAAGGGATTGGCTAGGTTAGCGTTAAGCGTTTAAGCTTGGTGTCGCTGCCTAAGAAAACTATTGACCCTCTTGCTCGTTAGCTATGCCAGCTTTGTGTTATACTCGCCAATTCCTCTAGCTTACTTGCCTAGTATGTACGAAGCCTCCTCCTGCTTGTCCTATTCTAAGTCCTTTAAACTTTTTGCTTACAACTAATTAAGGTGACTTCCAACCTAATGTTGATTAATTATTAAACACTAATAATCTAGACTAAACTTAATCATAAGTTTCAATTGCCTTAATCAACACTTTCAATTTAATCCCGAAAATTAATATTATTATTAGTATTAATTAATTAATCACTAATTTACTTAATCCTTCCAATTAATTTAATTAATTTTTCTCCAAGGCACATACATGGCACGTTGGTGTTTGGTTGTTTCTTAAGGCTTAGGCAGTGGGTGGTCGTGGGTTCAAAACCTAAGTAACAGGATACGTCCTAAACCCCCAGCGTGTCGCGTGTCCAGCGAATCCGACACGATTCGCCCTGACACGTGTCGGATTCGTTGGTTCAACGTGCCCTGGGAACGAGACACGTCCTAAAAACGTGTCCCACAATTCAACAACCAGTGTCACGAATTCAGGACACGTGTCCCTCAAAAAGGCAGTCTGCAGACCCTCAAAAACGTTTTTTTTGCTTCATTTCACCCACAAGTTGGAGCAACAAGAGAGTTAGAGTGCAACAAAGGGCTTTGGTGGAGTGTGAGAAGGGATTTCAAGTGCCAAACAAGTGGATTTGTCCACCATTCTTCAAGTTGTTTTCTATAGCAACAGTCCAAGAACTTTGCTACAACAGTGATGGCTCAATCATCAAGGGCAGCTGGAAGAGGGCAAAAGAAAGGGAGGGATTTTCCCACTAATGCTGCCCCCCCTCCTTCATTTTCAACAGGGTCAGCTAGTGTTCCATCTGTTAGAAGTGGGGTTGCAGAAACAAGTTCAGAGGCTGAAAAACATGCTTTTTTAGCAAGGCAACAAGCTCAAGAAGCAAAGTATCATTTGTGCAAATTATTACAGATAATGCACCTGTTTGCAAGGTTGCTGCCATGGTTGTGGAAGATAAATATCCACAAATATTTTGGACACCTTGCATTTTTCATTCCTTGAATTTAGCACTTAAACGTCATTCATGTAAAATTTAAATGTTTACAATTTTATTAATTATTTCATTTTTTATGTGTAATTCATAATATATATATATATATATATATATATATATATATATAACGTGTCCTCTGTGTCGTGTTTTTGGGGGTTGCCGTGCCCGTGTCCAACACTCGTATTTCCATGTCCTATGTGTCCCGTGTCCACGTGTTTGGTGACTTAGTTCAAAACCCATAGACTCCAAAACATTTAAAAATTTATTTATTATTATTATTTTTAATTTATTATTTTTTTTTTTATCTAAATTAAAGTTAATTATTTATACTTTATACTAAATAATTTAAACATAAAAACAATAAATAATATATATATATATATATATATATATATATATATATATATATGAAAATTTTAAATAATATAAAATAAAATAATAGAAAAAATAATAATTAAAAAAAATATTTAAGGTCGAGTAGTGGGTCCTTGCATGAATTTTAAATAATATAAAATAAAATAATAGAAAAAATAATAATTAAAAAAAATATCTAAGGTCGGGCAGTGGGTCCTCGCATGAGGCCCACGTGCCCCCTCCCCCTGGCGCTCATCCCTTAACCCTAATCTCCTCCTTTATATCTCTTCAAACCCTACCCTTCTCCTCTTTACATTGTGTTTTTTTTTTTGAAGTGTTCAGTGTGAAGGATGAGATCGGCGGCCATAGCCATCTCCCTGCTAGGTCGACCTTGGTAACTCAAGTTACAGGAATGGAGGGCGCGTCTAGCACAGTGGCGCGTGCCTTCGTTCCTCGGTGGTGTATCTTGGCCGCTGGCTTGTATGTTGTATGATATTGCTTGTTAAACAAGTTCGGAGTTAGGCATGCGGGCTATATTTTATTTTATTTTTTGCTAAAGAATGTTCACGTATGAACGCTTTTGGTTTATAGATTGTTGGAATGGTAGGGTAAATTTTATATTCCATTGCATAGGCTCATCTTCTGATCGACGCTAAAGTAATACTGCGGCTATGCATGTTTAGGTCAGTAAAGGGAAGACTAGGCGCTTGTGTTGGGCTTGTATGTTGACTCATGGCTTATGTGTTGGTGAATTAGATATTAGGATGCTTTATTTAAGGCACACACCACTGTTATTTTTTTTTACCCGTGTTTGGCCGTAAATAAAAGATACGGCCAAACCCTAATTTTGCCTACAAAATGGATCAAAGTGCAGAGGTTTATCGTATCGTCCTGCGCAAGCGGGTCATGTGGTTTTGGTTCAGACCTGTAGATAGAGGGAGTGTTAGCTTCTGTGCCTGTGTGGATGGTGCAGGTAAATTCCATTGTCATGCTCTCCTTATAAAGCCCTAACTCTTTTCTTTGTGGTTTCCCATAAGTTAAAATTAAATTTGTGCCTTTTCTTTTGTGTGCTTTCCCTTTGTTTGAATTCTACGTGATCTTTCTTTATGTTGTGCGTAGTAGGCTAAAGCTAATGCTCAGATAGCCAAGGGTTGTTTCTTCAACTCTCTTTGGATCAGAAACTCGTGGGCTTCTCCCTCTGCTTTGGTGCTTGGCTGTGTGATGAGTTGTGTGTTGAGCACTTATAACACACCATGACATTAGCGTTCCACTTGTGAGCGTCGGCTACCCTTATCAGTTGACTGTTGATGTATGTGGAGTTTGTTTGGATAGTCCTTGATGATGTTGATCTAGCTTTGTCTCTTGTGTTGTGGCTGGGCGCTGGTGCGTCTATGGGGAGGTCCGGGATTCGAACCCCATGGACTCAATAAACTTTGGCACATGCTATCCAACTGACGCGCTATACCTGGTGCTTGTCTGGACTTCTAGACGCGTGGTGCACTTACCGTGGTTCTTCGTGGGTTCCTCCTCTATGTGGTTTCGGCGCTCTGTGTTGTGTTGGGTGCTTAGATTGATAGCTCGTGGGCTTGGTTTGCGCGCGGACTCGTGTACTGAACAACTTCGGTTCCCCTCCCTGTGGAATCTATCTTGGAGCCCTGGCGTTTGGCGTTTGGGCGTTTGGGGGTTAGCTTGTATGTTTTTTTTTTCTTTTCATTTATTAATAAAATTTTGCAGTGCGCGCGCATTACTGAGATGCGTAGTTCAATGATTAACGCCCTTGTAGGGTCCTCCTCGTGGCTTGACGCTTGGTCGCGGGCCTTGATTTGTGATGTGTTGGCAGTTGGCGCTTAACTCGACAACTGCGGACACGTTTGTTTTTTATTTCTTTTCATTTCTCCTTCCGTGTATTTTTTTTTTCCTTTCGATCACAACCTGCTATAGTTGTGGGCATCCACAGTGCGTATGCTTCGTGGGTTCTGATGTCATTATATACCCATCAAACATTATCGCAAACCCTCTTAGTTATATGCAGTAATCCAATATCTACACTAAGCTTTATACCACACTGTGTTATACAGGTTCGTGAGGAAAAATATGATAAATGGTTCTTATTGACTTGCTTAACCTCTTCCAGGACATAAAAATTACTTTTTTTTGGTGAGCTGTTTAGGTCATAGTCTGGCACGCTATGAGTAAGATAGATTTGCACTTTTTCTTATTACCCTACTCCACTTTTACAGATAAAGGCGGAAGTGGGATAACAGATACAGTAATAGCATGTTTTTTATTTTTATTTTTAGTTTTTGAGTTAGTGAACTTCATGGTTCAGACAAAACTCCATGTTTATTAGAGACCCCATTCTCATAGTAGTGAGGTTTGCACTGTATATTGACCATCATGGTTTAGGCTCGATCTGCGGAGATCGGGGAAAGGTTTTGGCAGAAAACGTTGTTTCCATGGAAAGCATTTGAGCAGCCATCGCTTGCGCTCGTACTGTTGCTTTCGAAATTTGTCAATGGAAAGGGGTGTAAAATTGGAGACTGGGAAATTGTTGGGAAGATGGAAGAGGCTCCAAGGAATGGTCGTTGGAATTTTAACAACAAGACTATGGTTCGGGCGTCTAAAATCGGAGACTGGGCATAAAGAGAAAACATGCTTTACTTTTTTTTTAAATTTGGATTTAATTTCTACTATATCACATTTTCCTTCTGTTGGTCAAAATTTAAATGATTGCAAAACACAGCCTAGCTGTTACACCTCATACCAGTATGAAGAATTCTGGTAGCCATATTTGATCTGGCCTTGAAACTAAAAGTTGCTTTCAAGAAGCATCCTAATTAGTAAGAAATGATACTATCACTACGCCGATTATTTTATACATGTATATATTTTTTGTTTTACTTCATCTATATATTTCAATATATATATATATATATATATATATATATATATATATATATGTCAATTTTTATTTTTATTTATTTTTTTCTTCACTTGCAGGTTGCGTGGAGCTGGAGCTTGTTTTTGGAGCTTGGCCCTCGGGCCCA
>ML781462.1:699183-717275 GCA_009831015.1 Picea engelmannii | reverse complement strand
TATATATATATATATATATATATATATATATATAGATTAGTTAGGGTTCCAATGCTTCTTTTCTTAATTGTTTTAAAGAGTTTGAATGTAACTATTTAGGGATTGTTTAAATTTATGGGTTAATGTTGGGACAATTCAATTCCTAAACTTTATTTCCGGCTTTTTTTTTATATTTTTTTTGGTTTATTTCTGGTCGATTCTAAGTAGGTGGGTAAGCCCTCGGCCCCAGATTGTGAACTATTGCTCTGATACCATCTGTAAGGTTATGCTCAACACAGCCTTATAAAACATTTTTTTATTTTTTTTAAAGAAATGCTATCCTAACATTTTCATAACTTTATAACTAACATATAACCAATAACCAACATATAACCATTCAGCTTAAATAAAATTTATGAAACAGGTTCTAATAAGATTACGAACAACCACATAACACTACATATTCCTTATAATACATAAAACAAATACATAAAATAAAATACCTCTTCCTGATGTTCCCGTTGATCTGGTTGTCTAGCCTGCTGCTTTGTCCAGCTTGCTGCTTTGACCAAACCCTGCCCAAACCGACTAACCACCCAGCCAGCTAGGAGCAGCCTGTTCGGCTCCCTAGCTCCAGGATACCGTAAGGAATCCTGGCCCCCGTGCCCAAAACCCCCAGCAACTCGGTGCCCCCTGCAATGTATCACAAAAACCTCAAAACCAAACTCCCAACACCAAAAAAATATGGAAACCAGAGATACAGTCCTCCTCTCCAAAATGCTTCCTCCCCCAAAATAATGCCCCTTCTCCCATTGGACTCCTCTCGTCATATCTTCCCCCATCCACCGACTCCCTATCCTCCATTAATTACCTTCTCCTCCCACATTATTACCTTATCCCATGCCTTTATTACCTTATCCTTCATTTAATGCTTCTGCCCCCCCCCCTTCATACGTAAAGTCTTATTATTAATAATTTAAAGTTATTAAGCCCCTCTAATTTATTACTCAAATCTTTAATGAGTCAACTAATTAATTAATTAATCATCAATAGATATGAACAATTAATTAATAAATAAATAAATAATTAATATTAATAAGAAATAATCATTGTTTAACTAAAACATATTAGGACAGTTAGATTATCTAATTAATTATAATTAATAAACCCTATGCAACTATTTAACCAGGGTCGTTACAGTATAACACAAATTCCTTGAATCCATAGGTATCTTACTTTAGTGACATATCCTTATGTTGGGATGGCATTGCACTTGTTTGTTTGTTTTTATGATTTGTAGGCTTATAATAGTTTTGTCCTGTCTAAGTCCTAGGGTCATAAATAAAAAGGGGTATCAAAATTCCTTGAAAAAATGGATGCCTATGATGTAATTTTTTGTTGTTGTTGGATACGTGTAATGGAAGGGGGTTTCAAGAAAAATAAATTGGAAGGTATTTTTCAATATATAGTCAAATTAGGAGTAATATTTAATATCCCATGAATGATTGTTCTATGTCATGCGTTCACGAAGTGAAGCCCTTGTATCACTCCCCAACCCCACCCTTCATGAAGTTGGGGCATGGACATGTGCATTTTCCATGAGGGTTGGTGGTGAACATGTGTATTTTGCCATAAATAATGCACTCTTCACCCACACCCTTAATGAGGGTGGTGGTTGAACGTATGCATTTCCATAGCAAGTGCACATGTTCACCTCCCACCCTCGTGAAGGTGGAAATTGAGGTTGAAAATGTGCATTTAACATCATCTATGTAAACATGGTGCAAAGGAATAAGACAATGACATGTAGCAAGTTTATTTAGTTAATAAAGAACAAGACCTTGGTGTTGAACAAGGTACACAAGTAGGTATAATTATTTATAAGTAAGTGTCTTGCAAAATATAGTTGAAGAAGTAGACTTATATCAAAAGAAAGTATATTCATTGATTCTTTTATTTCTCTTAAATCAAAGGATTTTAATGTAAGCAAAGAGTTTTCACTGATCAATTGGTTTAGATATGTTACAACTTGTGGGAATAATAATAGTGGAAGACTACACAATTGATGTTAAATAGCCTTTTTGAATAGTGAATATATATATATATATATATATATATATATATATATAGTAATTTGAAAATGCCTTTATATCATTTGCAATCGAAGCCTTCATCAAACTAGAGTATGTTTCTAAAAATAATGAAAACACAAAAAAAATAAAAATGATAGTGATATATTTATTTATACATATTCCAAAAACTATATGGCAAATCCAAAAACATAAACCAAAGAGTAATACTCAATGAAAAGAAATGAAAACTTGTATGTGTGCCCCTCTTAAGAATTAAGTTATAAGAAAAGTCCAAAAAACTCATAAATTGAAGAAGAGAGATGAAATATAAGAAGAATAAGAACTAGAGTTAGGAGTAAATGAACAATGAAGAAATTTCATCTAAAGTATCTAATCATATTTATCATTACTATTATTTTTGAATTTTATAGTTTCATGGTAAAATAAATAATAAAATATGTAATAAAATTTAATATTGTCATTGTTTTTTATTTTTATAGTTCATCTCAATCTCTATATAAACATAGTCAAAGTGTTTTTGAATTCTATAGTTCTTCTCAATCTCTATATAAACATAGTCAAAGAAATAAAAAAATGACATGTAGAAAAATTATTTAATTAATAAAAAATAAAATTGACATATCAAAAAAANAAATAATTAATTAATAAAAAATAAAACCTTCACTATATATATAGACATAGTTAAAAATAAATAAAAAAATAACATGTAGAAAATTTATTTAATTAATAAGAAATAAAACATTCACATGTTAGAGAGGAAGGAGCGCTCTGCAACTAGGTTTAGGTTTTAAGCCGCACTGTCACAACTCTTGCCTTGTTGGGGCTCATGACTCTGAAGGACAGAGGGTCGAACGACGCCTCTTACAACCAGGCCACCGTGAATGGAAGCTCTGGAGAAGGATTAAAACGACCGACTTTTGAGCCCCCTCCAAATCTGCGCTCAAAGCTCTTGACGAAAGGGACCTTCAAGGATCAGGAGATGGATATTGATCCAAAGAACGCGGCTACACCTGCTACAACGTCAACCCCATGGCTTCCAGGAAATGCATCCCACAAGCGCCACAGGCCCCAAAATACATCATTAGCTCACCATGCATAGAAGAACAAAAGAAATATATGAGAGACTACGCCCTAGTAGGAAAATTCCTAGGGCTTTGGCCTTCAGAACGGGATCTGATCAAATGGATACAATATTGGTGGAAGCCAAAAGGACACTATGAACTGAAACTAGGATCCAAGGGTTTCTTCACAATCATATTGCATAACCTCGAGGACCGCAATCGCATTTTTGATGGAGGGCCTTATTTCTACAACTCAGCTGGACTCTTCTTAAGATTCTAGACCGAGAAGTTCAGCCCGGAAAAGGAAGATTTCGCGCATGCACCAGTATGGATTAGACTATACTCTCTTCCCCAGGAATTTTGGCTGGAAGAGGTCTTGGATGGTATAGGTAACACCATTGGAATATATGTTAAGTCTTCAGAGGCTACCAAGCAGAGGCGATACACCTCCTATGCGCGCATATGCGTATACCTGAACATAGCCAAGCCGCTCCTGGGATCCATAATTCTCGAATACCATGATGAGGATTAGACCCAAACCATCGACTACGAACACATTCCGTTCAGATGCAGGAAATGTCATGAGCATGGACATCTCTTCAGAGAATGCCCCCTCAATGCTGCTCACAAAGAGGGGAACCCAGAAGGCGGCAAAGATAAGGATGGCTTCTCTCAACCAGCAGGAAAAAGAAGACAAGGAGGACGGAAGCAACCAGCCCAAGTAAGTAAGGATCCTTCCACTAGTAATAAATATGCAATACTACAGGATCGACCAGAGAATTCATCAACCTCCATAAACCCCAATGAACTCCACGCAGAAAACATTCCCCAACCTATGAGCCCAGGGAAAGAACGACCATTACAGGAGAAGGAATCAGATCACTCACTTCTAGACCCTGCTGTCGGCTAGCAAGACCATCTAGAGACAGAGGATGGCGACGCTGAAATGGAGCTAGAAGAGAAAGAATTAGCTGGGGTGGATCTGCAGCACCTCGAATACGCCTATAGACATCAAAAACTGTACACCATACCTAGGGATCAATTACGGAAGGTGCACAAGGTCTTCCTTAACTCCTCAGCTGGATCCACAACTCGATCCAGCAAGGGCCTGGGAATACAGGGTAATCAGTCAAAGAGTCAGAGAAAAACGCAGAAAGATGAAAAGAAAAGAGGAAGGAAGTCTACCAACAAGCTCATACAAGAAATAGGTCACTTCATGGTGAACTCCGGGCAAATCCACCTTATCTCGGACAACTTTACTCCTCTCCCCACCCCCCCGTCATCATGAAGATTATCTCCTGGAATATAAGAGGCCTCAATGGACGTAGCAAGAAAAAAATGATACGAGATCTGATCTTTGCGGAAAAACCAGACATATTATTACTACAGGAAACAAAGTGCACAACTGAAGATATTGACAGGCTACTCCCCTACTATTGGAAGCAAGGGGAAGCAGTTTCTACCGCAGCCACAGGACAACTGGAGGACTAGCTATCCTCTGGAACACCAACTCAACGCTTATGGAAAACTTTGCCACTACTAAATGGTCCATCACTGCAGACTATAGGCTCATTGGCTCTAACAAGCCTGGACACCTGACCAATGTCTACGGGCCGGCCAATCTAAGGGATACGCAAGCCTTTCTCAGGAACCTGGAGTACCTATCCACCTTAACTACGCACAACAAATGGATTGTCGGCGGAGATTACAATCTCATACGCATTCTGAAGGAAAAAAAAGGGGGATCAAGACGTCGGGATCAAGACTCCATTGACTTCAATAGCCTCATTGACAACCTCAACCTCATCGACCTGGAAACCATCAATGGCATCCATACCTGGACAAATAGAAGAACCAGATCACATCAAATCGCTTGCATACTAGATCGTTTTCTCATTTCTAACTCCCTTATGTTGGAAGGGACAGCTCTGGAAGCAAGCATTCTGAATTTCCCTGGTTTGGATCACTGGCCCATTCAGCTATGGTTGGAGGTGCCAGCCACTCCAGGGAAAAAACCCTTCAGATTTGAACAGTTTTGGCTCAGCCACCTAGATTTCCAAGCAAAGATCCAGGATTGGTGGAGGGAGGCAGAGGTCCCCCGCGGCTCCAAGATGTATAGATTTCAGCAAAGGCTAAAGAACCTCAAGCAAATACTCAGACTTTGGAATAAGAAAACCTTTGGCAATATCTTCGACTCCCAAAAGAAGCTGTCAGAACAAATGGGTGTGATTCAAAACCAGATCCGGCTACAAGGGCTAACGGACGAGCTTAAAACCCAGGAAGAAAAAGTAAATCAACAGCTGGAGGCTAGAAAAGGTCAAGAAGATATTCTGTGGAAACAAAAATCTCGCATCCAGTGGCTCAAGGAGGGGGACTGAAACACCAAATTCTTTCACAGAACCACCATTCACCGTCGTCATACTAATAGAATTATGCAATTAACCTCCACCAATGGCGAGCCTATTCACTTCCATGAAGATCTAGAGACGACATTGATAGACTATTACAAAGATCTCCTCACGGAACCACTCCTGGATAGATCTGAGGCCATAGCCAAGGTCACGCAGCATGTGCCCTCTCTTATCACTCCGGAGCAAAACTCAACTCTGCTTCGGCCCATTACAATTGAGGAGGTGGATCAAGCGCTTCAGGACACCCCCAAATGCAAGGCTCCTGGCCCCGATGGCTTCACCAACGATTTTTTTCACCATTTTTGGTCGATGATCAGGGTAGAGGTGTGGGAAATCGTTGAAGATTCTCGATCCACAGGACAAGTCCTTCAGGCTCTCAATGCAAATTTCCTTACCCTCATCCCCAAAGAGGGGCATGCCTACCATCCTAAGCAGTTCAGGCCCATAGCTCTCTGCAACGTCATCTACAAACTTCTAACCAAAGTGATTGCACGAAGACTCAAGCCCATCCTACCAACGATTATCTCTTCGGAGCAATCGGGCTATGTTGAAGGCAGACAAATCCTGGACAGCGTCATCCTAGCTCATGAAGTGATTCACTCTTTGCAGAAGACCAGAACGCCAGGTATGCTTCTTAAACTAGAGCTTTCTAAAGCCTTCGATAAGTTAAGCTGGGACTATATGCGGGAAATGCTCCTTGCCTTTGGTTTCGACAAGCTCTGGGTGAATTGGATTTTGAATCTAACCTCCTCGGCTTTTTTTTCCATCCTTATCAATGGAGTTCCTTCTCGCCCTTTCTCCCCTTCCAGAGGAATTAGACAAGGAGACCCAGACCCTCTTTCCCCTTTCCTCTTCATCATTATGGCCGAGGGTCTTAGCCGCTCCATTCACGTAGCCGTCGCAAGTAACATGCTGATAGGTCTACCTTTGCATGGTATTTCCCCCCTATCTCGCATAGCTAATTTGTGGACGACACTCTAATGATGGGTACCCCTGCAGCACGCGAAGCTCACTCCCTCCTCGCGATCCTCCAAACCTTCTCTGACGCCTCAGGAGTGGATTGTAACAGAGACAAGTCCCAAATCTTCTTCTTCAATACACCCCCTTCGATTCAACGCCATGTCTTTGATATCTTGGGTTTCAATCGAAGCTCCCTTCCATCCAAATACCTTGGCATCCCCCTGATTGATAATGCCCGAAGAAACTCCTCTTGGGAACAACTCCTTTCCTCTTTCACCAAAAGGCTATCTTCCTGGACCTTTAGAGTACTAAACCTCCCCAGTCGTCTTATTCTCCTTCAAGCCGTTCTTCAAGCCCTTCCCATCTACACCTTCTCGGCGCTTGTTGCCCCAAAGTTTGTCCTCACAACCATAAAAAGATTACAGAGGAACTTCCTCTAGCAAGGCCTCAACACAGGGAAGAAAATAGCGCTGATCAGGTGGGACAAACTTTGCCAACCCAAAGCACAGGGAGGCCTTGGATTACGGGACCCCTCCATCATGAATAAAGTCCTTAGCGCCAAGATCTAGTGGCGCTGGCTAAAACATCCCAAGGATCTTTGGGCAAGGCTCTGGAGAAGGAAATATGCACCCGATATGGCAGAGAAGAATTTAGTACGATGGAATGGGGACAACCCAGGATCCTTAATTTGGGAAGCAGCTAAGCAGAATAGACATCTGGTAACTAGACATGCTTTCTAGGAAATCCGAAATGGGAAAACAACCCTCTTCTGGAAAGATTCCTGGCAGCAATGGCCAATTCTAGACCACGAGGATTGGGCTGAGCATATCAGTACCCAAGATACACATACGGGCCTGACAAAAGTCGCTGATTATTGGCAAGACAACCCCACAGAGGACACCTAGCGACGCTGGCACTTAAACAGGGAACAACTGAACCTAGAGGCGCACATGGATCTAAGACCCTGGCAGGATGTAATGTCCAAAAGGAAAATCCCCAAACTCATAGGAGAGGATATCCTACGATGGGGATACTCGCCACGGGTCACCTTCAACATACGAGAAGCCTATCTCATCAAAACTCACTCAGACCCTCTACCCACAGGGAAGGTGTGGAGCAAAATCTGGGACCTTAAACATTGGCCTAAAATCACCCTCTTCCTCTGGCTCGTCACCCATTCGAGCATTCTCACCTCGGATAACTTGTCAAAAAGAGGATTTGTTGGGTCGTCTATCTGCTTGCTCTGTGGAGAAGCAGCTGAAACCATGAATCATCTCCTCAACTCCTGCCTCTATACTGCTCAAATCTGGGATCAAAGTGTGCTTATTATGCGCACCTCGGATCGCAAAAGAGGCAACATCATTGATACAATTACGGACTGGAGGGACCAAGTGTTTCAATCTTCCTTTCTAAATCGTATTTGGCAACTTCTTCCAGGCTTCATTCTTTGGCAGGTGTGGAAGGAAAGAAATAGAAGGCTTTTCAGGAATGATTCCCTCCCGTGGCACCACTGCTAGAACCAATGTTGCCTCAATATTCTGGAAACTCTCAACCTTCAGCATTGGACTGAAAAAGATCTGATCAACAATCCCACAGAACTTCTGATCCTTCAGTACTGGAATCCCTCCCCAATTCTTCACCCACTTCCCCCCGTTTCTTCTCCTCCCCCTCCCAGCATCACCTCCTCTTGGACCACCCCCCCAGGCGACTTCATCAAGCTCAACTTTGATGGAGCCTCCAAAGGCAACCCAGGAGCAGCAGGATACGGAGTGGTCTTCCGCAACCAACTTGGACACATCATTCTCATTAACGCATGCTCCCTTGGTCACACCACGAACAATGCAGCGGAACTTTGGGGGCTCACCAGAGGACTACAATTAGCCATTGAGCATAGCTTCAACAAGCTGATTGTCGAAGGAGATTTTCAAATCATTATCAATCTCTTCAGCAGAATTTTAAATGGAGCGGACCCGGAAAGAATCTCACTTAGTTGGAGACTCTCACATGGGCTAAAGACTATAGCGGATCTTCTGCAACCCAATCAGGCCTTTATATATGTTCACATCAAGCGAAAGGCGAACCAAGTTGCGGATGAACTGGCTAATCTGGGGACTAATTGGGATGGACCAGATCTCCTTTGCAAAACGTCCCTCAACCCTAACCACCCTATTCTCCAACAATGCATCCGCAAGGTTGTGGAAGTGGACAAACCCTCAGATGGGGTGTTAATGCGAGCCACTTGGCGAGAGGCGGAGGAAAGGTCAGGGCAGCGAGGCAGGGAGCCATGTGCTGGGCTGGTGCCAAATCCCGCTGCCTCGACCTTGCATTTATGAGATTTTACGTCGCTGCAGCCCCTTAACGCTGGTGTGCCCGACTCCCCTTACCGACCTTACCATGGCTCCTCCGTCTGCAAGTGACTTTAATCCTTGCTCGTGACCCGACCCCCTCATCCCTCCGCTGCCCAGGCCTCGTTTACTCTGGTTTTTCATGGTGCTCGCAGCCTTCGGACTTCTCCAGGCTCTCCATGTTCACTTGGGGCATTCGGCTCAATTCTGCCTTCAATCTGATCTCAGTATGTCACGCCAAAGAGGAAGGCCACGAAGAGGATCTCCATGGCATCCTCCTCGGCCACATGCCTCTGTTTCTCCCCCTAGTTCGCCCTCCACGTTCTCCTCGCCGCCTCTGCAGCCCGAGCTGGAACCTCTCGCCTCCTCCACCCCGCCTGCCTCCCGGTTCGAATGCCTAGCCATCACTGATAGCTCGCCGGGATCTCTTTCGCGTTTTCCCGCAGTTCCACCGAATTCCCGAGCCAGCGGACTTTCTCTTGCACTGGCAGTTGGCTCCTCCTAGTCACCCTTGGGGGCGCCACCCTTTCTTTGAAATGCTCGAAACAATGCGTACTCGTCTACCAACTTCATCCCTGACTCGCAGCTGAAAGATAGTCTAGCCATCCTCTATGGACTGGTCTTTGAGCTTCGACAGGGATTGGAGGACCTCCAATTCCGACTGCAGCTTCTGGATGGGAAGACTTCGACCCTCCTTCAGATCCTATCCACCTTCCAGGATGCTTTCCACTCTACTCCAAAAGGCGCGACATCAACAGAGGTGCCCCATGCAGAGGGCGACGACAGGAATGAACAGATGCAACCGTTAGCAGGGGTCGTTGTGGCACAGATCACGCATGGGGACACAGAGGCTGCGACAACTACAGGCCTTCATGCGCACAGTCCACCTAGAGACACCCTGCCAGTCGCCATCATGGACGAGAGCCACGTGGACGCTGATATGCATTTGGAAGGCAAAGGGACGCCCATCAAAGAGGAACCTTGGGACACGGCCTATCAAGCCACTTGGCCAGGTTATTCGCCAAGTGTCTGACCCCACAGGGGATTTGTTCTCTTTACTAGTTTCTTTTCATAGTTGTAGCCTAGTCAGCCTAGTTCTGTTTTTTAAGACTGTTGGACTGTAAATTGCTAAGACTTACTCGGCTCCCCTCTCTTGGGGCACTTCGGTAACTACAACACGGTTGTTTTCAAGTTTCTGTACCTCTGGTCTGGTTTTTTGAAGACCCTTTATATATAAAATCACTTAAAAAAAAGAAAAAAAAAACATTCACAAGTTACATTACATTAGTAGATATAATTATTTATAACTTAAATTTCTTAAGTAATATAGTTTGGGAGGTAGAATAGACGAAAAGTTGATATTCTTAACTCAAAAGATTTGAATGTGAATAAAGCATTACCCCCTATTACTAATTTTTATCTATTACAATGTTTATTTCCAAATAGTGAAAGACCACAAGGTTGATTTCTATCTATTACAATGTTTGTTTGCAAATAGTTAAAAAACACAAGGTTCATGTTAAATAGTTTTTTAATGGTGAGACGACATAAATAAATTGACCTTGTGATTTTAATATTTATATGATTGGCAAAAAAAATTACATATTTTTAGTATGCGCATAAAAACAACATAATAAATGGTAGTGATATACTTAGACCCATACAAAATTCTTTAACAATGACGCAACTCATAAAGTTTCCACACAAGCCAAATATAATATTAGGTGAAATTCAAACGATAATTCACGTTTAGCGTTTGCGAGAATTAAGTTGTAAACAAAGTCCATAGATCGTGACAAATAAGAAGAATAAGAACTAGGGTTAGCATTGCATGGATTGTGAAGAAACGTCATCAAAAGTGTGTATTGACATTTAAAATGGTCAATTTTCTTTATTTTGAATAAGTCACATAAACATGTAGAATTGTTTATAACTTATTGTGTCGCATAATATAGTTGGAGAAGTATAATATCACAAAAGTAAGATTGGCTGATCTCTTAAATCAATGGATTTTAACATGAATTCCATCACACACTATATTTACATCTATTGCAACTTTGTTTGGCATAATAGTAGTGGAAGACTATGAGCTTGATGTTAACTAGCATTAATTTTTAATGGTGAGATTATAAATATGAATTGACATTATAACTCGAAAGCTTTTTATATAATTTGTATATTTATAGAATTATTTAAAACATAATATAAATGATATAGTGATAAATTCACTCATACACAATGTTTTAACTATCGTGTAACTCATAAAATTCTAAAAAACAAGTTGAAAGTAATATTCATTCATTGAAAAGAAATGAGAATTGTATTTACTCACTTGAGAATTAGGTTGTAAGAATAATATATAAAACTTCTAGATTGAAGAATAGAGAGTTGAAAAACAAGAAGAATAAGAACTAAAGTTGGGAGAGGTTCAATAATGAAGAAACCTCATTTAAAAATGTGTTATGAGCTTTAACATTGCTATTGTGATTAATTCTTCAAATTGAAAAACAAAAAGAATAAGAACTAGAGTTTTGAGAGGTTCAATAATGAATAAACCTCATCCAAAAATGTGTAATGAGCTTTAACATTACCATTATGATTAAATCTTAGTGTTTTTTCAAAGCTCATTCAAAAGTGTGTAATGAACTTTAACATTGTGAGGTTCAATAATGAAGAAACCTCATCCAAAAATGTGTAATGAGCTTTAACATTACCATTATGATTAAATCTTAATGTTTTTTCAAACCTCATTCAAAAGTGTGTAATGAACTTTAACATTGTGATTGTGATTAAACCTTAGTGTTTTTTTCTAGCTCTATGTTATGTTTACATGGTGAAAAGAAATAAGAGAACGACATACAAAAGAGTTTATTTATTTAATAATGAATAAGCTCTTAGTGTTAAATACATTATATAATTAAGTTGTTTTTAAATAGCCTTTTGAGTTATGAGCCGATATCTATGAATTTGGATTATTAATTGAAAAAATATTTATATGGTTTGTAATAGGAGTCTTCATCAAAATAGTGAGTATGTTTCTATAATTATCCCAATCACAACATAAATGATAGTGATATATTTGCTCATACATAGTCCTTTAACTATGGTGCAACTAGTAAAATTTGGTAATATATGTTAGACAAAACATGGTATTTCCACATAGGACGAACACCTTAAGAGACACTCACACAATCAGATCAAACACTAGCGTATTATGTGGTCAAAACCCTCAAAGAATGGAATAATTCATGGCCCCACTTATGACAATATATTATTGCAAAAGAAAAAAATGTACATAAGAGTCTTTTACAATCAATCTTCAGCAAATGACCCTCCAGGCTCTTTAAATAGAGATCATGGACCAATTAGGTGTTAAGCCACAGATCGTTATCTTTGTTAGTATTGAGGAGAATATGAGATGTCATATCACTTCATGTCTAGAACATATCATGACCATAATATTACATAATTACAAATGCATACTAAAGAAACACACTTTTACCTAAAGGCATGTTAGACCAAGTTGTTCTTAACTAAATTTCTAAGTGCCTAAATATCCTAACATTCGCCCTGAAGAACAACTTGGGATAGGATTGAAGGATTTACAAAGGTTACACAATAGGATAAGGAATGAGGCATTAGAGCTTGTCCCCCTTTAATGATAACTTTTTGAATTCCTAATATAGATCAAAATTTGAAGAGCTTTTCTTCTATAAGAGACTTTTTAAAAATTTCTGCAACTTGATCATATGTACGACAAAATAGAACTTTGAGAACGATCATGAATGATCTTTCTGATACTGCATGTGTATCGCAATGTGTTTGTTGAGTTGATGTTCAACTAGATCTTTGGCGAGCTTGATGAAACTTTGATTGTTACACCAGAGGGTGGCAAATGTTGTTGCTAGAATCCAAACTTTAAAAGGATCTGTTGAATCCAAAAGGCTTCTTGACTTGCATTAATCATTTCTTGGTTCTCTGCTTCTGTTGGAGAAAGAGAAGGAGATTGTTGTTTCTTACAAGCCCAAGTGACATGTCTAGAACCAAGATTGAAAACATAACTTGGAGTAGACTTCCAATCATCAAGGTCGCCGACCCGATCAGAACCAATGAAACCAACCAACAAAGGAGTTCCCTCATAAATTGCAGTGTATCCCAAAGTGAACTGTACCTCGGATATACTAAAGTTTCCTTTTTGCTTCCTTTCAATGGCTCTCATGGGGTGTTTGCATATAACGAGAAACAAGATTAACAACAAAGGAAATATTAAGATGGGTATGAGACAAATACAAAAGGATACAAACTAACTGATGGTAAAAAGTGGCAACTACTTCTAGTGTAGTACAAGTGGTAGCAAGTTTGAATTTAGACTGGAAGGGAGATGGAGCTGGTTTACAACATTCCATGTGAAAGTGGTGAAGAAGGTCAGATGCATACTTAGATTGGGAAAGGGAAATTCCTTCCTTGGTTTTCAATACTTGGAGGCCAAGGAAATAATGCAAATAACCTAGGTATGTTATTTCAAATTTATTATTAAGGTCATATTTCACACGGTTTAAAAGTTTGGGATCACTACTAGCGAGGATATGGTCATCAACATAAAGAAAAAGTATTATGTGATGGTTTTCTACTTTCTTATTATAGACATTGGGGTTAGAATGACATCTCGAAAAAATGGTTTCAAGAATAAAGTTATCAATTTTAGCATACCAAGCCCAAGAATCTTGCCCAAGACCATAGAGAGATTTCTTAAGGCGACAAATAATGTTGGATTCATGTTGAGCATAGCGAGGAGGTTGTTCCATGTAAATTTCTTCTTGCAAATCTCCATACAAGAAGGTGGATTTAACATCCATCTGGTGGACCTCCCATTTATGTGAGGTGGCAAGGGATAGAACAAGGCAAATGAATACATTTTGACTATGGGGTTTAAGGTTTCATTCTATGGGGGGAAATATTTCAGTATAGTTAATTCCATCAACTCGAGAAAATCCTTTGGCAACTAATAGGGCTTTATGTTTTACAACATTTCCATTTTATGCATGCTTAGTTCCATATACCATTTACACCTAACAAGTTTTCTTCATTTTGGAAGAGGGACAAGATCCAAAGTATTGTTTTCCATTAAGGAATTCTTCATTCATTGATGAGTCCCAATCAGAGGACTAGGAGCTTTTGCAAATGTTTCTGGATCACGAGTCTTTGAAACTTGAGACAAAAGAGAGGAGTCTCACTAGAATTCTACGGAGGCAAGATCACCAACTGCTTCTTGTGTTGTACGGACCCATCTAGGAAGTGGTGGTGTTGGTGCAAGTTCATCTTGAATGGTCCCAACTGGAGGAAGGTGAGTAGGAGAACATGGATTTTCATCCTCTTTGTCATGATTTGAAGAAGAAACTAAAATAGTATCACTAATATAAAATTTGGGAAGAGAAGATCGCATAGACACCAAAGATGTCTCGTAGGTCAAAGATGTCGCAAAATTTGAATTAGGCCTGCAGGCTGAGAGATTTTAATCAAAATTAACATCTTTTCTAACAATAATTTTTTGAATGATGTTGAAGAAGTCTATAACCTTTTGCATCTTCAAAACATCCAACAAAAAATCACTTCTCACATTCGGGCTATAATAATTTCTTTTCCTCATCGAGAATGTGATCCCATGCTTTACTACCAAATACACATAAGTGGATTACATCTGTCTTAATTTTAGTCCATGCTTCTTTCGATGTTATCATTTTTAAAGCCTTTGTGGGAGTGTGATTTACTATGTAATTGGAACAATTAAAGGATTCCCTTAGATTGGATCATACAATTTGTCATTTTCTTTAACATGTGATGCTTTCTCTCAGCAACACCATTTTGTTTTGTTGTATATGGAACAATATGTTGCATTTGAATGCCTTGTGCAGTGCAATAAGCTGTAAATTTGTTGTTAACATATTCACCTCCATTATTTGTTCTTAACCTCTATAGTTGGTATCCATATTATTTTTCTACAAGAACCTTATAGGCCAAAAATATGTCAAAACTTTCACTATTAAGTTTTAAGAAATAAACCTAAGTACGTCTGGAGAAGTCATTAAGGAAAAGATGAGAAGCACTTGAACCTAGAGAAAGAAGGTGAAGGAAGATGATGCAAGGGAACTGAGGCATGTTAAGAGGAACGCTTGTCAAAATTGTCTCGATGATGCTTGTGGAGAAAAAAACCGTCACAAACACCATCTCTACAAGAAACAAGAGGAAGAACATGTTGGAATACTGAGAGGGGGGTGAATCAGTATTCTATGATAATTTTTACCAGAACTTTTCTTTTTAATCAAAATTTGTTATTCACCAGTAGTCAATGATAAACAGTTAAATCATACAATACACATATATTCACTGTGGAAACCCAAATGGGAGAAAACCACAAAAGAAATATTTATAAAGCATTGTAAGCACCAACTTACAGTAGACACCAATCTGCAATAATATTTGCAGGCACCAACCTTTAGGGGACACCAATCCCCTTGTTGAGCACCAACTTAGCCAATAGCACCAACCCACAAAATTATCGTTCACAGGCACCAACTTGTAGGAGACACCAATCCCCTTCCTTGCTCCACCCTGCCACCCTAAAAGATTTGTATTTAGTAGTTTACTTCAGAATATCTCTCCAACATGCTTCATCCTCTGTGTCATCAAACCTCATATCGTATTCATTGCTTCCACACTATCGTACGAACCTTGGAATCTCTTTTCTTCTCACATTTCGCGCTTCATGCTCTTCACCCACACACTAGCTTGATAAAGGGATCATTATTTATATAGCTCGTGTACTCAACCATTTGTCCACATACGAAGCCCTGCTCATCAAGTCGGCTCCGAGTCCCTTTGCCTCTTACTCAAAATCGAGCCCTAACACTTTTCATTTCATGAGATCTACTCATATACCACACACCACAATTTGACACTCAACAACTGTCGAATCTGATCCCGGATTCAATCTTGTCCGTTGATTTACAATCGCATTCATCAGGGTACCAATACACTTGACAACACTTCAATGTAGAATAGTTGTCTGATCTGTCCTTCGTTTGATTACAACCGATAATTTATTCTTTCATATTGGGACGACCAAGGTGTTGAAACACTCAAAACCATCTCGATGTACAACATTCGTTCGATCATCTCTTGATTAGATCGTGATTGTCATATCTATCATCCATAACATCTAAACTATTAGGCTATTGAACCCTTTGGACCTCACCATTTATCCGTCGTTAGATCTAGATCTGATTTGATCTGATTCGTTGATCTAGCCTCTTTCATATTGGGACCACAAGGAGTTTGAAACACTACCTTGAAGCATATCAACTTTTGAATCTATCCCTTATTAATTCGTGACTATCGATTTGTTCGATGGCTTGGACTTCGACTGATCCAACGGTCCTTGAAGTCCTTAATCAACAGTCCAATTCCATGTTGTCACTCCAAATTACTCGATGAGAACACTTGTCTTTTCATTTCTTCATTAACTTATCAGGTGGGACCCACACAAATCTACGGTTGTCATTGCAACATGTTTCCACGTTGATTGATGGTACAAATTTCTCCTCGGAGCTCCTTCATGGGAATACCTTCAGTGCAGTCAACCAATCTACTCCAACCAGAGCCTCTTCAATGGACGGTCCAGATCTTCTCGCTATAGCTTCGATAGATCAACGGTTCCTGTTGATTTAGAGTTTTTGTGCATCCTTGCACTCAAACACTCTGATGGCTTGCACTTCGATGCGGATATGCTGCATGATGTGTTGACTTGGTTGCCTAACATGGAAGATGACATGGCCTCGTCCTTTATTCTTTCGTGGCTCTGACATGGTAATTGACATCATGTTGATTTCTTCACAACTTCCATCTCTTCATCGTACACTTTGCTGACTTGGCACTTTGACATGTGGCTACTGATGGATGGAGCCTGTTCCATCACTCCAATGCAATGACATTGAAGAATATTCCTTTTTTGATATCGTTATTTTGGAGCGTAGATAACTCTGTCAACGTTCTTGCTCTGATAGCTATGGTTTTGATAGATCAATGGTTCATATTAATTTGCGCTCTGATAGATCAATGGTTCATATTAATTCAAATTTTCCTTCATCGTCGCACTTCTTGTCACCTTTGTACGTGGCCAAATTGCTTATGACACGTGGTCCAGTCACTGGGTTACACTTGCCAGATTTTGTGGCATTGTCCTGGTATTTACTTGGCACTGTACGAAGTTTCGTAGATGATATATTATGTGACATTTATTACCTACAACTTCTTTGTCTCACGTGTACTTGACGTGGCCCCTTCTACGGGTTTTGGGTGTCGTGGCACAGACATGGACATAACAGGGCATATGAGTTGGCTCACAATCATTCGGAGTCCTTTCCATCCAATCACCAATTCAGATTTTTCACTATTACTTCGATAAATCAATGGTCCCTGTTGATTTGAAGCTTCTTCCGTTGGAGTGTCTCAAGATGGCCTCAACTGAATACTTCGAAAACTCGAACTCTGAAATCCTTTCACCATCACATCGGATTTCGAATTCAGTATTGCTTCTGGTTGTGGATCTAAGATTTAATCTTGGTTGTCCATTATTAACATAGAAATAGAAATTATGGAACTAAAAGTTAGCTCCTTTCTCACAGTTGCATGCCTCTTCCATTTACATTCAAGCTAAGAGATTTCACTTGTTCATTCTAAACCCGTTGAAGTCAATTTCCCTTATGCATGTGGGATATCATCTTTTTCCTTTACTTAGTTATCTTCACGTCTAGATCGTTCATCTTGTTCAATGATCAATGACTCACTTTTTTTTCTCACAAAACCTTCACCAGAATTTAATCAGTGCGAGTGAGAGCTTCCTTCGATCCTCTCAAACCTAGTTCTCGATCACCCTAACAGAGATCTAATTGAAATTTATTAAACACATAGAGATATAGAGATGCACAAGGACTTTCTCGACTTTCTCTGTTTGTCTTGATTTGCAACACGAAGCTACCTCTGTCTTTCGTTGACATCAATGACAACACAATTTCCAATAAACTCCCCGTTTGTCATTGATGGCAACACCTAGTTCTTTTGGTACTCCACTTCTTCTTGCAAGTCTCTCTTTCTACAAATGTCCCCCTTTATTTGTACTCTCCTCCTTTGACATTAATGGCAAAGAGAGTTTTCTCCCTTTTACTGTATTTTTCATTTTATGTTATG
>ML781462.1:656457-686598 GCA_009831015.1 Picea engelmannii | reverse complement strand
CATCTTATGCATCTTATTTATTGGTTGTATTTTCATATTGATGTAGAAAAGTGTTTATTTGATGTTGTTGCTTTACAAGTTTAAAAAAATTAAAAAAATTGAAAAAAATGATTGTTTTTGTATTTTTTTGAGGTACTGTCGACATATTCCGACATTTTCCGCCGATGTCGCCGAGATGATTTCTTCCAGACCCTCGCCGACACTTTCCCCGACACGACATATACAGCATTGCTATTAACATGTCCTGTATGTACAGAAGTGAACAAAAATGGGTATGCCAATCTCATGGCATCCTCCATTTCCCATGTGGCCTCATTCGGGCCAAAGTGTTTCCACTGCACCTTGACCTGTGCAATGGTTCGGCTCCCGAGTGGGGTTTCCTTCTTGTCTAGTATGCATTGAGGTTCTGGCAGGAATTCTCCCTTCGGTTCCACCTGGATCACAGACCAGTCAATTATATGACTAGAATCATGTACATATTTCTTCAACAATGAAACATGGAAAACATTATGTGCTTTTACTGTGGGAGAAAGTGTTATCCTATAGGCTATAGGTCCCACCCTGCCTAGAACTTTAAAAGGTCCACAATACTGAGGTGGAAACTTGGCACAAGCTCCCATCCTCAGGGAACTCTTCTTGGGCCTAACTCTGAGATAGACGTGGTCTCCCATCTTGAATTCTCTGGGGGTTCTCTTTCTGTCGGCATAACTTTTCTATCTATTCTGTGCGATTTTTAGATTTTTCTTTATCTGAATCACTTCTTGTTCCATTTCGTTCAACCTGTCAGGTCCAATTCTAATTTTGTTCACGCGATTACTCCAATTGACTGGAGTGTTGCACGACCTACCATAGAGGACTTCGAAAGGGCTCATCTTTAGTGATTCTTGGTAGCCATTGTTGTAGGCAAATTCCACCAGTGGCAGGTAATATTTCCACTTTTTAGGTTGATGCATTACATGCATCCTTAGCATGTATTTTAGTATTTGGTTTACTCTTTCTGTCTGTCCATTGGTTTGAGGATGATAGGCAATGCTAAACAATAATTTGGTCTCTAGACCAACCATCAAGGATTTCCAAAAGTTTGAAGTAAATTTTGTGTCTCTGTCAGACACAATCTCCTTAGGCATGCCATGTAGTCTGAATATCTCCTTCATGAATATGTTGGTGATATCTATTGCCTTGCAAGTCGATTTGACGGGAATAAAATGAGCGGACTTGCTCAATTTATCCACTACTACCATGATGATGTCATTCTGCCTGGTCGATGTTGGTAATCCAGTGATGAAATCCATGGAAATGGTCTCCCATTTCCATTCTGGAATTGGTATAGGTTGTAATAATCTTGCTGGGTGCCGGTGTTCTGCTTTAACTTGCTGGCACTCTAGAAATTTAGCTGAATACTCAGCTATGTCTTTCTTCAATCCAGACCAATAGAATTGTTTCCTGGTGGCCGTGACCATATTCTGATAGCCCGGATGGCCGGTGTATGGTATCTTATGCAATTCGTCCATTATGAACCTCTTCAAGTTGTCACAACTTGGAATATATAGCATGTTTCGGTAAGTCAGCAGATCTCCATCTAACATATGGTAGCCTTCATACTTTAGCTCTGCGGGTTCTTGCTTCAGGTATGAGGTCACGGTCTGGGAGAATGCGTCTGTTTCTTGTGAATTCTTGACTCTTTCCCTGACATTCATCTCGTAGGTGCCCACCGCTTCCAGGTGAATTGTTTTCATACTTCTGCTAAGGGCATCGACCACCTTATTTTCCTTTCCTCTGATATGTTTGATTTCGAAATCAAACTCTCTAAGGAGGGTCGTCCACCTAGCTTGTCTAGCATTGAGTTTTGGTTGGTCAAACAGGTGCCGCAATCCATAGTGGTCTGTCATAAGTACAAGTTTCCTACCCAGGGGGTAATGCCTCCACATTTTCAAAGTGTGCACTATGGCAACCAACTCTAGATCATGGGTCACAGAGTTGACTTCATGTTCATTTAATTTTTGAGATTCATAGCAAACTGCGCTTCCTTCTTTCATAAGGACTCCTCCGAGTCCTTCCTTGCAGGCATCTGTGCACACGAGGAAGTCCTTATCGAGATCGATGATCTTCAGCACGGGCACATGGGTCAGAAGGTGTTTTAGTGACTGAAACCTTTCTTCACATTCTGGTGTCCAAATGAATTTAACCCCTTTCCTCTGGAGGGCAATGATTGGACAACCAATCTTGGAAAACCCTTTTATAAACCTCCTATAGTATCTTTCTAAACCCATAAATGATCTGATATCCGAAACATCCTTTGGGGTAGGCCATTCCATGATGGATCTGATCTTGTCAGGATCTACTGCTACCCCTTCTTCAGATATGACATGGCCCAAGTAATGTATTTGCTTCTGGAAAAAGTCACACTTGCTAAATTTGGCATAGAGTTGATGCTCTCTTAGCACTTGAAGTACAAGTCTAAGATGTTCCTCATGTTCCTCTCTATTCTTGGAGTAGATTAAGATATGGTCAATAAAAACCGATACAAACTTTCCTAGGAATTTGCTGAGTAGATTGTTCATCAAGCACATAAAGGTGGCAGGGGCATTGGTTAATCCAAATGGTACTACCACAAATTCGTAGTGACCATATCTTGTCCTGAAGGCAGTTTTGTGGATGTCTTCATCCTTGATTCAGACTTGATAGTATCCAGATCTCAAGTCAATCTTTGAGAAAATGGTAGCACCCCCCAATTGATTGAACAAGTCATCGATTCTGGGTAAGGGGTATTTGTTCTTTATGGTTGCCTTATTAAGTTGTCTATATTCTATGCACAGTCGGAATGTTCCATCTTTCTTCTTCACAAACAGGACTGGTGCTCCCCATGGAGACAGGCTAGGTCAGATGTAGCCTTTGTGCATCATTTCCTTTAGCTGTAGTTTGAGTTCAACTAGCTTGGGTGTACTCATCCTATAGGGGGTCCTAGATACTGGTACCGCTCCAGGTGCAAGTTCTATTGAGAAATCAATGTCCCTTCTCGGAGGTAGACCCGATACCTCTTCTGGAAACACATCTCTATACTCTCTTAGTATGAGGTGGTCTTCTAGGCTTGCTCTGTCATCCTCAACAGATTCCAACACCTGTATTGCATATAGAGGACATCCCTTTCTGAAATACTTTTTTATTTGAAGGGCTGATATTCGTCTCACTGAGACATGCTTCTGAATCCCTTGGAGGGTTATCTTTCTCCCTTCTTCATTTACACATTCTAAGGTTTTGTGGTAACAATCCAACTTAGTTGTATATGCAGCTTGCCAGTCCATACCAATCAGTAGGTCATACGATCTTAGGGGAAGTATGTTAAGGTTAGCTTGGGTGGGCAATCCATCCATAGGGAATTGGCAAGCTGGTACGACCTCCGCTATCTTTCTTTTGGTGCCAGTGGCTAACTGTACCAACCATGGCTTAGCATGTTTATGTGGTTGTAATTTACACTTATCAACAACCTAAGGGGCCACATAACTCAAATTTGAACCAGGGTAAATTAAAATAGATATTAGATGGTTGGCGATCATAACTTCCATATCCACCACTGAAGCTTTGTGGTCGGCTTGTTTATTATCCACGAGTGCATAAATTCGTGGCATACTCCTGGTCACGTCATTGACGGTGGTAGCTTCTTGGATGTTGTAAATTCTCCTACTGTTATGTTGTTTGTGTGGATAGTCCCTCAGTAGATGTTCTTCACCACAACCCCAACATTTCAAGGGTTCTTTCTTTGGGTTATCAGTCTTTCCTGGGGTTGATCCAAAAGGTTTATTTCCGCTCTGGGAGGGGAAATTCTGTTGGCGTACACTTCGGGCAGGAAATCTCATCCTTGAATGCTTCTTATAGTTATTTTAAATCTTAGAGGTCTAAACTCCTTTTTCTGGAACCCCAAACTATTCTTCTTCTTCCATCCTTTGCTAGGTTCTGTCTGAAGCCCAAGTTGTTCATAACAATATCTTGCCTTTCAGATAGTGTCTTCTAGGATCTTTGGCTCGTCAAACTCAATTCTGTTCTTATAGTCCTTAGGTAGTCCATTGATAAATCGCTGCACCTTTGCCTTTTCTTCTTTTATGGAGGGTACATACCTTAACAACTCAAGGAATCTGCTGACATATTCCTCTATGGTGAGTTGCCCAGCTTGAGTTCATAGAACTCTTTAGTCTTCTCGTCGAAATATTTTTGCGACAGATACTTCTTCCTGAAGTATTTCTCAAACCATTTCCAAGATAGGTCCTCTTCATGAATCCCTTTTACATTCTTAAGGTCTTCCCACCAAATGGAAGCCTTTCCATTCAAATTGAAAGTGGCTACTTAGGCCTTCAAGTTTTCAGAGAAGTCATGGACTCTGAAATATTTTTTTAGTCTAAGAAGCCAGGCCTCCGCCTCCTCTCCTTTCTTAATCTTACCATCGAAAGAGGGTGGTTTGTCCTTCCTGAATTCTTTGAGATTATGACTTTTGGAATGCTTTCGTTTCTTCCGTTTTCTTTGAGAATGTGAACTGATTCTACTACTATAAGATCCCTCTGAGTTGTTAGTTTCCTTTCAAGAGGATTTGTCCGACGATTGTCCCCTGTCTCTAGGTTGGACCTTTCTTGAGGTACTCCTCCCAGTGTGACCACTTAAAGGGCCATGTTTTTGTATCTCAGGTGGACTTCGACTCCTCTTTGTCTGTCGTTGGTCCACATGACTGGTGTCAGGTCCATGCTGCAATTTCCTTTGTATGTCGGATAAATTCTACAGCAAGACTACATTAATTTATGTTTGCTTCTCTTGCTCTTTTATCAATCTCTCTTTGTTGGCCTTGTAGCTCTGTAATTCGGCCATGAGACTCCTCACAATATCATCCATGTCCGTACAGGTCTCTACCGCCCTCCTCTCGTCAGACTCTTCGTCTCTATTGTGGGAGCCATCCCCCACTTCGTGGCGCGTCACCATTCTATATGATTGCAGTTTCCCGCGGTTGATCGACCGCTTGAGTGCAGACAAAACACTTGTTGTTAGCTATCATTATATTAGTTCATAACCAACACATAATTCACATTTCTTAAATACATAAACACACAACAGTAAGCTGTCATACTTTTCTATACTAAGGGCTTATCCAGACTTTTTAGGAAGAGAGTAAGGTAGGATATCGCCTTTTAAACCCCTTAATGTGGTCTTTACGCAACTCGTCCATGAGCCCAAACAGTCCAAGCGTAGTAACCATGCTATGATACCAATTTGTAACACATCCATGACGGGGCATAAATAATAAAAAAAATTATTTTTCCTCAATTAGTTGAATCCTCTATCCATGGTCTCTAGTTCTGGTCAACGGTCCTTCAAAATTCCCGAGTTGAAGCAGCTCTTCAGTTCCCTACTGAAATCTCTAAGAAATCGATCCACGGGTCTTTGCGAGACTTCACCCGTGCGAACTAGCACCGGGCGCAAGCCCCCTCCACAAGACCACTACCTGTGACCACAAGCCTAACTAAAAGGCGCGTCGTGAAATCACGTATCGGGTCCTTTCGTGTGAGTCACCTCGACTCTCCCGATCTCCAATATCCCGACAAGGGCCTAACTCTTGCTAGCTCCTCCTTTATATGACCACTGACTGTGACCTGGGGCTCAACCTCAAGCGCTTATCGGGACTTCGCGTTTCGCGAAGTTGGAGGGTCACTGACCTCCCTTCTCCCGATATCTGAAATGTCGATATCTCCTCGCCACAGATCAACGGTCCCGATTCTTCCACTATTTGACAGTCCAGATCGCATCACGATTTCGCGTATCAGAACTCCCAATATGATTCACCTTCGTTCTCCCGATTCCCAAATTATCGATATTTCGGAGCACTAAATCAATGCCTCGCGCTCCTATGGATCTGATGGATATGGTCCTCTATGCATAGATCCGACGAACGAGATTTGTTCTCTCCCTGTGCGCGAACTCGGAACTCGCAGATACAACGGTCGAGGTGGGCCCCGAAGGATCCATAGATCAACGGTCCACGTTACTTCGCGACTTCGGGTTTCATAGGTTTTTGGTCGCACCAACCCATCATCTTCCCGATATGCGAATTCAGAACTCGTGGATCTGAGGGGCTAGAGGGGTTAACTCCTGCGCTCTTTCCCATATCAAATGGCCATGAAAGCCCTTGGCTCCTTTCAGATGGATCTTGTCCGTCCATACTTCGGACAAGGAAAACCTTTCCCTTTCGGTATTTTCCCATCACTATTTTCCTAAGTTCTCAGCCCGAATGGGTTAGGGACTTGGGTCTGGAAATTCACATGGCACGGGGGTCATGGGAGATTATTCTCTTTAGACGAGTGGTTTAAGGTCTACACGACATTTCCTATCTCGACCATTTTATGACTTATGCCTGGGAAGCCCTCCGAAGTGAAGTTGGGCATACAATGTATCAGTGGGAAGTATGAGTTCCCAAGGAGATTGAAGCATACGCATAACATAGCGATTTCACACATAGATGTTCATACATGCATCTATATATAGATGTGTAAAAACCAAGAAATCATTCATCATTCTAACTCAACAATTAAGGCCGAGAAAGACTTATCAGAATCAGACAACGTGATGCGACTACTGGAAGGGGTGCCCGTTTCCACCCAACCGTAGGCTCAGTCACTCCAAACGGATTTACCACTAGCCACCCCCGAGCTAGACCACGATTCTCTACAACACAGTATTTTCTTCTCGACCAGTCACAATAGGGACATAGCTTACTCTCCTCTTCTCGTGGGATCATGGCAATGGTTTACACGATACCAAGCAAGGAGGACTAGCCTCGTTTATCAACTTGTATCATAACCTTCTTTGCCATTTCCGGTGTCCAAAACGCTTATTTTTTCCATTCTTCCTTGAATCTCCGAGATTCACTTCCCGTCTTTGCACTCTTCACAGAAGTGTTCTTCCCTCTGCTCACCACACCTTCCCTTCTCGCCTCTCTCAGCAAGGTCGCGTGTGGCCCAAATTATCAGTCAGCGGTCAAGTCTGGAAGCCTTGCGGATGAGGGCTTACACACCCAATCCCTCATTAACTCTTGAGGAGGTCTTCCCACCCACCAACTTGACTGTAATTCATTTTTTGGTTAGAGGACAGTTTTTGGTCTTGAGCAATTAAAACCTGTAAGCATTGGTTTGGTGAAGGTTAACGCAACCATTCCTGGTCCCCTTCACCCTCTCATCGTATAACATTCGTGGTCTTTCTAAGTACACCCCCCTTCCATTAGTCATGCAACACTTGTAGATTTTCTTAGTAAATAATTAGGTTCACATTTGTTTACCTTTCAAACAAAGGTCCATTGAATCAATATTCACACATATAAAGTTTGCCATAGTCTTTTGGCCATTTATAGTTATATTTAGAAACTGGGGGAAACAGGGTGTCACAGTTCTGCTATTTTTGTGCATTTTTGGGTTGATTTTATTCTTCCATTGCATTCAAAGCATTGCTTTCAGTTGGAAATTATTTTCGTTTCACTTGAAAAGGTTTTTGTTTGCCCAATATATGACCATTTTTGTCAAATTTGGAAGTATAAATTTTGATTACGTCCTTTAATTTTCTTTTTTTAACTTAATGTTTCAGTTTTATTGTCTATATTCTTGGTTTCCTACTCTTTTCAATCTACGTATGCTCTTTGTTGAGCTCTTTGTGTGATCTTGACAAATAAAAAATAGCGCGACAAGTGTTTTCTTTTCTGTGTATGCACTTTATGCAAGTTGTACAAATCAGAAATAGAGAGAAAATTGTATTTTTTGGGCAAGCTAATGGGAATCTAACTCCATTATTTTAAAGTTTCGATTTTTTTTTCCAGAAATTCGCTTGCTTTTGTGTGCGGCTGTGTTCAAGTTTTTTGTAGGAAAAAACAAGTGTTTTTGGGGTGAGTATGCACTTCGAAGCAAAGAGAAAAAAAAACCCCCTCCTCTTTCATATCATTTTCAATATATTTTGGGTTAGCTGATCTAGGTGGATATCGGTGGCCACCCACCTATTCCACTGACTCGAAAAACAGTTTTCCACCTTGGCATTTTTTCGGTAGTTTTTCGGGTTCCAAACTTTCGAGGCCGTTTTGAGGCCCTAAACGACGTTTTTTGGGGATTTGGGGCTCAAGTTACTACTAGAGGTACCTACTTGGGCCTGTCGAAAATTGTTCTTCTCGGTTAGACCTTTCCAACGGACTATCGTGCGCCTAAAACGAAGATCGCATGCAAAAGTTATGACCCTGAGAAGTTGATGTACTAACTTATCCAAATGGGGCCCACATGACCTTTGGCGCTTCATCTCCTAGGGTTAGGTTTTTGGATGTCTAGGGTTTTTGACATTCCTGTTTATTGTAAAATGCCTTTAGAGCCTCATTGTAACCATCTTCTTGTGAATGCGCACAGCGGTCACATCTCTTCTCAGAGATAAGCTGCCACCATTCCAGCACGCTTGTTTTCCATTACATTTTACAGTTTCAACTTATTTCCTTATTGAATAGAAAACCAGTTTTAATGTATCTCTGTTATTTTGTGTTAAGCATATTTTAGTAATCTATATTCATTTCGTTCTGCTCATAAAATCCAGATCAGTGGTATCAGAGTGGTTTGCTCCTTGTCATCTTATTGCATGTCCCAAACGAGGTCAGGGTACAAAGAATTGTGTCTCGAGCTAGTTTCTCTTGTGGACAAAAGCTCTCGCACACCCAAGTGACCTCTCATGGTAGGAGAAAATAAAGATGATGGGACCTGAGATCCTTTCAAAATTTTGCTTGAGGGAGCCCTCACGCAACAGAGGAACGAGATAATGGATAGTTTTGTGCAAATCCTTCGGTGGCTACCAACAGGCGACACATCTTCCTCAAGCGGAGGCGTCGCCCCCTTCAAGGTAGAAATCAACTTCTATATTCCTATATTTGAAGGTCAGATAGGCACAGATGTTGTAGACAAGTGGTTGAATCTACTAGAAGGGTATTTTTCTATCCATAACTTTTCGAATAAAGAAAAGATTACTTTTGCGCTCTTCAAAGTCATTCCCCATGTCAAAGATTGGTGGAAAACCCTTTTGTGAGCAAAAGGAAACAGATAAACCCTCATTATTTACAGTCACGCCCACCTGGGAATCCTTCAGGGATGCTATTAAGGAACAATACTACCTCGTCGGAATTTATGACGACTTGTATACAAATGGACGACAATGTGGAAAGAAAGAGACCAAGCAGTGCCAGCGTTCACAAATATATTCCATACCTTGCGCACCAAGCTGGGTATTAAAGATTCAGAGTGACATTTGCTGCTCAAGTATCGTGGTGCTTTGCATAGATACATCTAAATCGAAATGGATTTTCTGGACATCCCGTCCTTGGGTGCAGCCTACCAATATGCTGTCAAAATCGACCAGAAGCTCAAACAAAAGACGCGGCAATTTGGGCCTGGGAACCCCTCACAACAAAAGCCAAGAAAGGTGTAAGGCTTGAGCATACAAGGCCTCATAAAAAAATAAAAAAATAAATATAGAAATTCTATCTCATTTACTTCTTTATTTACTGTTCTAGAATAATAATAATGTTCATCAGAATAAAAATGAACAACATAATAATGAACAACAACATAATAATGAAACAATAACATAATGAGCATAATGAACAACAACAACATAATAATGAGCATGAGGTATTTACCTCAACCTGATGCTGAACCTCAACCTGATGAATCCTGCCCAAACTGAGTAACCTCCCAGCCAACTAAGAACAAACTCTCTGACTCCCTAGCCCCAGGATTCCTTACGGTTTCCTGGCCCCCGAGCCCAAAATTCCCAGCAACACGTTCCCCCGTGAGAGTCATCAAGAAAACTATGAGCAGAGTCCTCAAGCAAACTATGAGCAAACAATGAGCAAAACTGATGCAGCCCAAACTTTTTCCTCCCTTTTCCCTCCAAATTTCTCAACTTCCCCTAAATAAAAAAATACCACTCAACCCAAAAATAGATCCCCTTCTTGAGTCCTCTCCTCCCCCTTATCTTCCTTCTCCCCCCCTTATCCAACCGCCTTATCCTCATTAATTACTCAACCACCTTATCCCTCCCATAAATTGGTTCAACTACCAATAACAATTATATTATAATAAAGTCTTCATACAATCTATTTTAATAATTCATTAAACTGATATTTATTATTCATGATAATTAAAGAATTAATTAGGGTTGTTACAAAAGGGCGGCTCCAACCCACAGCACAAAGGACAAAGTAAAGATGGACAGTATCAGGACAACTAGTCCAAGCCGCAATCAAAGAAGGACACCAGAAAGACAAAGAAAGATACCGGGATGTGGTGCGACTTCCATAAGAGCCCTTGGCATAACACTGTTGTCTGTCGCTCAAAGCAGTCGTTGGTGGTCGAAGTGAAAGCCTTTGAATCAGATGCGGGTTCTGACTTTGTGTCAGAACCAGAAAGTGGAAGACAAATCATTGACGTGGAACCCAGTGCCACCGTTTCTACCACCAAGCTCCAGCCTAGTGAACCAGACGAGCCAGAGGAAGGAGAGTGCCTCTTCCATTCACAAATGTCGGTAAAAGGCACTTTGTTGCACTTCATTGTTGATATCGATAGCTAGAAGAACCTCATCTCAGCAGAGGTTGTCAAGCGACTGACCCTGTTGACAACGCCATACCCACAACCCTACACCATTGGATGGCTCCGCCAAGGAAGCGATCTTCGCGTTAGCCAAATGTGTCAACTGTTGTACGACATCAAGCCCTTTAAAGACGAGGTATTGTGTGATGTTGGTCCTCTCGAAGTTTGTAATGTTCTTTTGGGAAAAAATTATTTATGGAAATGTCATGTTGTATATGAGTCTAGGCCTCGTAGTGTTATTATACTTTGAATAGGAAATTGTACAGGATACCCGAGGTAGTTCCTTCTAGTGCTATTTCCTTGATCTCTGCCAAGCAATGCAGGAAGATCATCTTTCAGATCGGGAAATTTGTCTTCTTCGTGATTCGCTCTCAGAGTGAGTGCAAGATCACAGCCACATCCAGGGCATTCGCGGACGATCTCTCCGCACAACAAAAGAAAGTGGATAAGGTCGTGAAAGAATACTCAGATATCTTCTCCTCTCCTATTGGGGTACCTCTGCACTGCTAGGTCAAGCATCCCATCGATTTGACCCCAGGCGCACTGCTACCCAATGGGCTAGTCTATCGTCGCTCTTTGTTATAAAACGAGGATATCAAGAGGCAGATCCAAGAATGACTTCACAAGGGGCATATCCGTCCCATCTCATCACCTTTTGGGAGCCTAATGATGCTGGTACAAATAAAAGACGGGACCTGACGAATCATCATTGATTATCGGGCCCTGAATAAAATCACAGTCTGAAACCATTGTACCTGATTTCCTGAATCGACGACCTCCTTGATCTACTCACGGGAGCTAAATACTTCAGTAAGATTGATTTGAGGTCTGGTTACCACCAAGTCCCAATAGAACAGATAGATGTATGGAAGACTGCCTTCAAGTAAAAAGAAGGTCTTTTTGAATGGTTGGTCATGCCCTTTGGTTTGACAAATGCTCAAGCAACTTTTACGAGGATGATGGAAGATATCCTACGACCTTTCACTAATACTTTTGTAGTGGTGTATTTGGATGACATCCTCATCTACAACAAGACTTGGGCGGAACACTTGCAGCATATTCAACAGGTTCTGCACACCCCGCGACAACACAAACTATATGTAAACTTGAAAAAATGCTCCTTCGGCATGGATAGGGTCCATTACTTAGGCTACATCATTGATAAACATGGTGTGCATGTGGATCCAACCAAGATCCAAGTCATCCATGACTAGCCTGCCCCAACCACACTCACTGAACTTCAGAGCTTCTTGGGCCTCGCCAATTTCTATCGTAGGTTCGTGCTGGGATTCTCTCATATCGCATGGGCCTTTACTCAAGTAACCAGGGGTGGTGGTAAGGCAAAATTTGTGTAGGGCATTTCCCAACAACAAACCTTCGATGACTTGAAGAAGCATTTTTGCTCATCCCTGGTACTTTCATTACCGGACCTGCAACATCCCTTTGATATCAAGACAGATGCTTCAGACTATGTTGTGGGTGCCGTTCTCACTCAACACGGCCACCTCATGACATATCATAGTGAGATACTAATAGATGTTGTCCGTAAGTACCCTACTTATGACAAAGAAATGTACTCCATTGTGAAAGCCTGCCGCTAGTGGAGATATTACATTCTTGGGAAGGAGACAATCATCCACACTGATCACAAGCTGCTACAGTTCATGCAAACCCAAGGAAAATTGCAGAATGATCGCCATCAGAAGTGGTCAACATACTTACAACAGTTCCACCTCAACATCAAGTATAAAACATGAAGTACCAACCGAGTTTGTGACTTCCTCAGCCGACCTCCAGTTGCGACACTCACCACGGTGCTAGGCTCTTGCGGTCACGAGACCTCCTAATAGCCCCACCTCTACGAGACAGACCCTGACTTCTCCACCACCTACCAAATGTTGGGCGCCAACTCAGTGGTTGCTAATTTCCATATTCAGGACGGGTTGTTGTGTCGTTTGGGCCATCTCTGCATTCCATGAAGTGAGCACGCGAAGCTTATTTGGGAAGCTCACTACAGTCGGGTGGCATGACACTTTAGTGTCGAAAAGATAGTGGCAGTGATGCAGAAACATTTCTACTGGCCGAAACTTCTACAGGATGTCAGCAAGTATATCAGGTCCTGCACCGCCTGCGCTATTGCCAAACCGACCACTAAGAAACAAGGCATGTATACCCCTCTGCCTACCCCTAACAGGCCGTGGGAATCCATCTCAATGCAATACATGTCGGGCCTCCCGTCCACTGAGAGGGGAAATCACTGTGTTTTGTGGTTGTTGATCACTTTTCCAAGATGGCGATTCTAGTCCCCTGCAAAAAGAACATCACAACAAAAGCCACTGCCAAGCTCTTCTTTGAACGAGTATGGGTACATTTTGAGATCCCACAAACCATTATCTTAGACCGTGACAATCAGTTCCTCAACTCATTCTGGTCGAGCCTCCGGTCACTGCTGGATACCAAGCTCACCAAATCCACTGCCTTCCACCCCCAGACATATGGCCAAACTGAGGTTGTCAATCAGATGGTCGTACATATCTTGTGCATGTACAATTCAAAACACCCTCACACATGGGATGAGAGTCTTCCCTATGTCCAACATAGCTACAATCGAGACCTGCATAACTCAACTGACGACAACCCCTTTTGGGTGGGGTTGGGATTACAACCATTGGGTCCCATGGATGTTGCACTACCCCTGGCGACCACCTCGGCCCACTCGTCCCATTCTCCACCAGAAGCTGACAAAGTCACCTGGTTCATTGAGCGGATCCAGCACATCCTCCAACAAATTCAATAAATTCTACAGAAGTCTAATGCCAAGTACAAACAATGCCATGATCAACATCGGGTGCCACATAAGTTTCAGGTGGGAGACAGTTTGGTTGCATTTGCAGAAAGAACGCCTTACAGGGCCCCATCAGAAGCTTCGCTCACTCTGTTATGGGTCGTACATCATCACCAAGGCTGTGGGTGACAATGCTTTTTGAGATCAACATTCCCCCCTTCCTTGGTTTGCATACAGTCTTCAACGTGGCTCTCCTTTGGCCATATTTCCCACCATTATTGGATACCTCAGAGATAGCAGAGCAGTTGACACCAATAGAGCTCAACCTTAACTACATGCAACATGCATCCAGTGATCATATTGTGGAAACACAGATCAAGGGCAATCGACAACAAAGGATCCAACTTTATCGAGTCCTCAAAGCAGGGCAACGCCTACACGAAGACAAGTGGCTCACCTGGAGCCAAATTCAATAGAAATTTCCTCATCTGATAAGGGAACTCAATGCAATGGAGACCATTGCTTCCTAAGGAGGGAGGATTGATCTAGGTGGATATCGGTGGCCACCCACCTATTCCACTGGCTCGAAAAACAGTTTTCCACCTTGGCAGGTTTTTGACAGTTTTTTGGGTTCCAAACTTGCGGGGCCATTTTGAGGCCCTAAACGACGTTTTTTGGGGATTTGGGGCCCAGATGACTAGTAGAGGCACTTACATGGGTCAATCGAAAATTGTTCTTCTCGGTTATACCTTTTCAACGGGCTATCGTGCACCTAAAACGAAGATAGTATGCAAAAGTTACGACCCCACGAAGTTCATGTACTAACTTACCGAAACGGGACCCACATGACTTTTGGCGCTTCATCTCCTAGGGTTAGGTTTTTAGATGTATAGGGTTTTTGACAGTCCTGTTTATTGTAAAAGGCCTTTAGAGCCTCATTGTAATCATCTTCTTTCGAATGCGCACATCTGTCACATCTCTTCTTAGAGATAAGCTGCCACCATTCCAACAAGCTTGTTTTCCGCTGCATTTTACAGTTTCAGCTTATTTTCTTATTGAATAGAAAACCAATTTTACTGTATCTCCGTTATTTTGTGCTAAGCATATTTTAATAATCTTTATTCATTTCGATCTGCTCATAAAATTCGGATCATTAGCTCACTTGGTTAAAAGTTACATTGTTTAATAGAATGTCTTCAATTCAAGTCTTTCTTTAAGTTAATTTTTGAAAAAGTTCCTTGAACTTTGGGTTATTTCATAACTTTATTGTAAAGTGCAATTCACATAATTATAAAAGTGAATGACTATAAAGTGAATTTTTTTAAAGTTACTTTTTGTATGCAACTTTGATTTATAAAGTAACTTCAGTGTTAAAGTGATTTCACTTATTTTACAAAAGTGGGTCACTTCATAAATAAATTATTTGTAAAAGTGACCTTATAAGAAAGTTAGAGAAGGACAAACTTTTTTTTTATTCAACAACATCATTGTGCATCCATCACCACATGTGCCAACTTCTACCTGCCTTGTGGCAATTTGATTACCTTTTATGCATTTTTAAGAAGGGCTTAACTGTCATATTAGAAGTCCATTTTCAGTGTTGTCTTTTTTGGAATTGCCTACTTTTTAGAGAGTTTTTCATTTAAACAATTAGTTTCAATTTTTAAATCCATATTACTTGCATATTTTGATATGCCTAGTTCATGTGATCTTTTTTTTAATATTACTAACTACTTATCTTGGAAATATCATATGGAGGATGTACTATGAAGTAAAAGACTGTACTGGATTTACCTTGGTAAAAGAAAAATCCCCCATTGATGTCAGAAAGAAATCCAAATGGGATAATAACAATGACGAAGCATGTAAATTAACAGGAATGTCGATCTCTCATGATTTATGGTTTCACATTCAAGGAATTGATGACATAGATGAAGCTTGGAATAAGTTGAAAAAGGTGTTTGGTAAACACAATGATATTCAATCCCACCAACTTGAAAATAAATATTTTCTTTCAATCCCAATGATTTCTCTTGCATTGAATATTATTTATTCAAGTCCAAAACACTTATACTTTTACTTAATGTTTTCAAATAGAAATGAAGGATGGCTAATGTATATATGTTATTCTTGCTAAGCTTGGTAGTTATTGGTCCTCAAATTTGCTAAGTCCTTCATAAAGTCTCTCTTGTATATATCTTTCCTATACTTAGAATTTTTTTTCTTTTTTGCGGGTTCATATATTATTTCCATTATTGTCCAAAGTTCTGACTCCTCCAAAATGCACCATCGTGTTTTGTCATTCTCATTTCACAGCTATACTTGGAATTTTCTTTGAAAAACGTTCCACCGTGTCTAAAGCATTTTTTTGATTCACTTACTATCATTGTGACCCTCGCGTCCAACCATTTCTCCATACTTAGTTTATTTTCCATACTTCACTACCTCCACGATACTTCAACACTTAGTCTATTTCCGAGATTCACCGCGGGTGTACGATCATTTTTACAATTCGCCCATACCCATCACTCCTCCGTCACAGAGATCCATTTTTCATACTTAGTCATTTTTCGAAGTTTTACCGCGGGTTAGCAATCATTTCACTTATGCTTTACTTATTCCTTACCCTCCATCTGAGTGATCAATTTCTAATACTTTTCCATTTTTTGAAACCTCACCGTGGGTTTGCGGGTCTACACCCATTTCATTTTTCTTTACATACATTTGATCATCTATCACCTACGATAATCCATGTCTCATATTTTCACTCTCCTCGAGGTACATTTAATGAAAATATGACAGAAAAGAATGGTTAAAGTATTAAAATGTAATTATTAATGGCAGACTTCATGAAACAATTCTTCATCAATTCAAAATTATTTCGTCTTGATCATTCCTTTGAAACAAGATTCTCAAGGTATATTATGGTAAAAAGATTTACTTTGGTATTAACGTTCTAAAGGGATTGTACATTAATCCGCCAATTTCATTAAGCATGATAACAAGAACAAAGGAGAACCTTTGTGGAGACACCATCAACACAATCGAACGAGAAGATCAAAAGTTTTAGTGGTCCAGGGCATACAAGTATTATTCTACATTATCGCCTCTAGAGAGAAGTTCTAAATATATTTAAACATCAAGAATTGCTTTAGCAGGTTGTGTTCTTGATGTTTTTTTATTCTAAAGAGTTAATTTTGTGGTGCATAGATAAGCTTGACTAGAACCAAAGAATTGTTCAGCTATAAGGAGAGTCCCCAATTTCTCTAGCACCTTCAATTTTCAAGAAAATGTTTAGGCTACCAGAGTCGACAATGATCTTTAAGGGTGACGAAGAGAAATATTTCCTAAAGGAAAGAAATGGTGGATGAGATCTCTTGCAACAATATCTTGAATACTTGACAATCATCCCAAAAGATTTGTTGAGCATCCAGGTTAGTTTGTTAAAGAATCCATATAAAGAGTTGTCATGGATGTTTGCTAGGGTAGCTGGTCAAGAATCTACTACTATCATTCCTCGACTATCTTTGTATATCTTTCATTTTGCATTTCATGAAAAAGTGATTTTCGATTGGGCGAAAATTATCTCCGGAGAATTATCTTTTTAGTTGTCAAATTTCAAGAAGAATAGGAAATTCTACATGTACTCGTATCAAATTTTCGCCGTCACCTTCTGTTAGGTTTTCAAGGGTTTACATTTATCAAAACAAGTCAATTGTAAAATTGACCATGTCCAGATGTGGTACCTAGCCTTGTGGAAACAGAACGCTATGCATAATTTCTATGAAGTGCATAATGTGTTTGTTTCCTCCTTCAAAAAGCTCCTTTTTTGGTCAAGTACATCAAGATTATCTCTAGAGGAAACAACCTTTCATGACAAGAAAGGAAGCTTTGAAGTGATGGGACACTTTAGTATTATCAGATTTTATTGTCTTGAGAAAGAGGTACTTATCTCCCATATTATGTGTTAGACAAGATAATTGTTGTAGAAGTGTGCAGAAAATATAGATTCTAGGCCCATTTCTGCCATGAGAAAATGAAAAAGAAATTTATTTCTTTACCCTGGAGAACTAGGGAGATAACATTGAGAAATGTTGTAAATATTGATGAGTTTTCAGTGCAATTTGATCAATTTAAGTTAATATTAGTAGATGAAATCAAAGAGTTTTACCCTAATCATTTATTTATGAATCATATTATATATGTTGGCATATAGTGTTTCATATGCCAATACATTTTTTTTTGGAGAAGAGGGTGATATCCAAAATCCTCAGGCATTATCTATTGAGAAAATTCAAGAATATGACATCGAGATTGTTATTAGCACCAATGATCAAAATTGGCACCGGGGAATAGTTGTTAATGAGATAAGTACTCGTTCTCCTAATGTTTCACAGAAAACCGACCTATGAAAATAATAATCTTAGTCAGTTGTGCAGGAACAAAGGAAATCTTCATTTGACAATTATGAAGGTGGAGGAGATCAAAACCCTCCTAAGGGAATTCTTGAAAGGCCTCATAAAGTCCCAGTGACCAGTAAAAGAAATAGACAAACAAGTAAAGAAGGAGGAAATAAGGGTGCACCTAAAGATTAAATTGTTCTTGAGGGCATGGACCTGGATGTGAATATCGTAGATATCAAATTTCCTGATGAGGAACAAAGAGTTCAAGAAAGAAGAGAAGTTGTGGCAGGATTGGCTACACACGAACCGATTGTATTTGAGTAGGAATCCTTAACTTTGCACAGTGCCCTATTCTAAAAAGGTTTAAATAAATTAGTATTTGAAAAGGTTCATTCAAAGAATAAGAAAGTTCAAGGAAAAACAAGCTCGAAACTTGATCTTAATGGAATCTCCTTGTTGTTGACAGAAGATATGTTGGAGAAAACATTAAGAACCAAATGTCTCATTATTGAAGCATGAGATTTGGCAAATAACTTTGTTTCTTTGGGATCAAGAACTACAAATTTGAGACAATATATTCAGGTCGACCTTGAGAAAGATGAGGAATTTTATAAAGGGGTTGTTTCTACCTTTGTCATGGAATTTTTAAGCATGCGTGATTATAAAAGAAAAGAGAAGGACTTGCCTTCATCGGTCCGTATAAAATAACTCAAAGCATGCTGGATAGAAAGAGTTACATGTTTAAAAGAAATATTGGTTGATTTCGACACGACAAGTGTCAAGAGAGGAGAATCATATTTAAAATTGATTGAGTTATATTTGGTTGGAACCACCAAAAAATTTGAAGACCCAAAATTTATATTAAATTCTATTCTTATGACGAAATTCCAATTTGAAGAAAAGTGGAATTATTAAAAACTTCATTAGCTGAGAGGTTCAATATTTTCACTGAATATTCAGAAATGGAAGTGGAAAGTTGGCTAGTTAGTTTTGTAAATAAGAATGAATATATCGAAGATACATTGAACCAAATTTCAAATGAATTTAAAGATATGGAAAGTGCACTATTTGATAAAAAATGTAAGGCAAGAAATACTTGTTGCACCAATGAGGGATTATATATAAAATTAGTTAAAAGATGCCATAATAAAAATAAGGGAACCAGATCAAGAAGGGTTGGTTGCAACCGGTCACAAAATTTCAGCGAAAGAGATTACAAAAGGAACCTCAACAAGTAGATAAAAGAGAGAAATCCATCACAGTATGTAAATTGGTCATTTTTCGTAGCCTCTATTCTTTATACTCCTTGTTCAAAAATCATCTAGTTGTGCTTCTTTAGTTTTCGAGAACCCATAACTGATCTCTGATCGTTTGTTTCGTATTCTTTCAGGTCAAGTCCAGTCTTGTTCACTTTATTTTTAGGGTCCACGAGAGCCCCATCCCAGTCTGTTTGGACAAAGAGAGACTTTAATTTTATTGTAATCAGACTATTATTTTTTGAAACTCCCAAGAGAACTATTTCGGGGTGTAATTTCAATGATTTCTCAAACTCTGAGTTTGTGAGTAGGAGACTTTTGAAGAGAACCTATCATAATTTTTTTTGTTCTGAATGAAATGCTCTTTTAAAGTTCCCTCAATTGTGGACTATTATAGTTGCTTCTTATGAGTCTAACCAAATTTTTTAATGTTGTGATGGATGTGAGGTATGTTATATTTTCATTATTGTTGTATAGTATTCTGTATATATTTTACTTCAGTTTGTGAAAGATTCATGGCCCTCTTCTCCGGAATAATTCTTTGTGAATATACATTTTCATCTTTTCTTTGTATTTTGAAAGGAATGAATATTGTGGTTTGCTTTTTAGTATTTTGTATTTAGAGATTTAATTCAGAACATTCAAGATAAATATTTTAGACCATAACAACAAAATACCACCTCTATAAAAACACATGGGGATATTTTATCTTTGTGAGGTTGTTGTTTTAATTGTGAACAATCTAAACATCAATAGTAGTGCATATTCTATTTGTGTATCTATTTTTGACTCCACTATATAAGCTCTAGGGGATTCTTATACAACACCCTTTATTGAGTCTCTTTGTGATTCTCTTATTAGAGAACAAAATAAGCTCTTGCATCTTAGAGTGATAAGCATTGCAAGTACATATAACAAGGCCTTAGTGGCTGAATAGAAATATAAATCCAAGCATCCAAAGAACCAACATCCTCACAACAACAAGAAAAACAAGGGTCCCAAACCCTCTCAACCAACATCTACTCCCAAAGGGCCAAAATAAAGAAGTAAGAAGACTAGAAAACATTGCAACTTTTTTGGCCGAGATGGTCATTTAGAGTCTAAATATTTTAAAAATATGGAATCCTTAGAAATAGTAATGAAGAAGAAGAACATCAATCTTAATTCTTCTTCTTCTAACTCTTCTTCTCATGGAAATGCACTTTCTATTTATGTGTTTTTCTTTATTGCAACATCAACTTCTTCTTTTCATGAGTGGTTTATTAATTTAGAGCATATTGTCACATGGCTAAGGATAAAGCCATTTTTTCTTCTCTTAATGATTGTAATACCAAACAAATTTGGTGATGATATATCCCTTAGTATTGTAGGGTCTGGGACAGTTTAGTTAGATGATGGTCATTTTAATGATGTATTGTATGTTTGAAGTCTCTTCTACAACCTTCTATTAGTATATTAGATTACTCATTGATGTGAAGGTAAAACATTAGATCTTTCCCCGCACCACGTTGTAATGAAGGATGTAAAATATTCTAAGCATGTTCTAGTACCTAGAATTGTTGATGATTTTATCCTATTGTACAAATTTGACAACTTTGGGTCCTCTTCCTTTCAATCAGTTTTTATTACTTATAGTGATGACTTGAGGAAAGTTTGGCATGAACAGTTTGGTCATCTAAACTATCACTTATTGCATCATCTATGTAATGAAAATATGATGACTAGTCTTACTCTTGTTTCTTGGAGAGATTGTGTTTGTGTCGATTGTGTTCTAGAGAAACATCATCAAGATAGTTTTGACAAACTTGCCTCTTGGCATGCCTTGGCCCCTTTGCAACTTGTTCATAGTGATTTGTGTGGTTTGTTTTCTTCTGCGTCTTTCTCTAGGTGCAAGTACTTCTTAACCTTCATTGATGACTTCTCTAGACACATGTGGGTTTATTTCTAAAAACTTAAGAGTGAAGATTTTGACATGTTTTTGGCTGATAAGTCCCTTGTAGAAAAACATTTCGAACATCAACTGCAGAGTTAAGAGCAGTTAATGGAGGAGAATATGTTAAAAGAAAATTCAAAATTTATTGCATTCCAGAAGGCATTCAAATGCAACATACCATTCCATATATACCACTACAAAATAGTGTAGCTGAGAGAAACAATCACGCATTAAAGGAAATCACAAATAGTATGATCCAATTTAAGGGATGAAGTCTTCATTGTTGGGTGGAAACCATTAATTGTCCCATTTACATAATAAATTGCACTCCCAGAAATGCTTTAAAAAATATAACACTAGAAGAAGCATGGACTTAAATTAAACTAAATGTAAGCCACTTTTGTGTGTTTGGTAGTGCAACCTCGACTCACATTCTTGATGAAAAAAGGAAATCATTACAACTTAAAAGTGAGAAGTACATTTTTGTTGGATATTCTGAAGATGAAAAAGCTTATAGACTTCTTTATTCTCATTCCAATGAAATGATTATTAGAAGAGATATCATGTTTGATGAAAATCTCTCTGATGAATAGGAGCAAGGCTGTGCACGAGTAAGTAAGTGATTCATTCCTTCTGGGCTGGCTGGAAGGGCCTGCCTAGTTTCACTCTACCTCACTTTCTTTCTTTCTTTTCATTAGGGCGGGAAGAAGAGTGGTTGAGCCTGATTCAACATTTGTTCCATCTTCTCCCTAGGAGCCATATTCTGTGTGTATGCCATTTTCTGATCATATTTCAATTTATTCTTCAAATGATGACGGTGAGGAATAAAATCCACCTTCTCCTACCTACCTTCCTCTAGTTGAGTCCACTGAACTTGAACTGACATCGACACTACATCTTAGCCTCCTCTCTTTTGGCTTCAGTTTCATAAACTCATGATCGATTTTTTTTTTCCAGAAGCATTTGACCATCCAGGTTGGGACATAGCAATGAATGAAGAGTATCACTACTTAATGACAAATGATACTAGGGATCTTGTACCTCTTCCTAAGTGAAGAAAACTTGGTAGATGTAAATGGGTGTACAGAACTTAGTATGAATTATATGAAAGTGTTGAATACATAAGGTTCGGTTAGTTAACCAAGGATTCTCTCAAGTTGAATGATTTGACTACAATAAAACCTTTGCTCCCGTTGGAAAAATGAATTCCATCCACCTAGTTCTATCCCTTTCGGCCTCATATAAATTGGAGGTCCATCACATGTATGCTAAATTTTCCTTATTGCATGGGGATTCACAAGACCAAATCTACATGGAATAGCCTCTTGGCTATGTTTAGAATGATTTCAACCTTGTTTTTTTCTTTAAGAAATCTCTCTATGGTTTGAAGGAAGCTCCTCGAGCTTGGTATGGTAAAATGGATAGCCTTCTTCTTGACACAAGATTTTCTAGATGTCATTCTAACCTCAATGTATATACTAATAAAGTAGGAAGCCATCTCATCATATGTGTTCTTTATGTTTATGACCTTATCCTCATTGATAGTGACGGTAAACATTTAAACCGTGTGAAATCCATACTTAAATTGTTTTTGAAATGACAACTTAGGTTATTTGAATTAATTCCTTGGCCTCCAAGTATTGCAAACTAAAAAATGAATTTCCTTTTTCCTAACCTAAGTATGCATGTGACCTTCTTCGTTTCTTTCACATGGAGTATTGTAAATTATCTCCATGTCTCTTCTAGTCTGGAGTCAAATTTGTTGCCACCTATACTACACTTGAAGTAGATACCACTTTGTATCGTTAGTTAGTTGGTATCCTTTTATATTTAATTCATACCCATCTTGATATTTACTTTGATGTTGATCTTGTTTCCCAATATATGCAAACACATGATGAAAGCCATTGGAAAGCACTACAAATGACACTTCGATATATCCAGGATATAGTTCAGTTTGGGATACATTACAATTCAGAGGGGATTCCTTTGTTTGTTGGTTTCACAAAGGAAAGCTCACAAGTAGGAGTCAACGAGGTTCTCCATCACAAGATAAGAAGAGCTTGGGGGTTGAACACAAGAAGTTCAAACTTTCAAGGACAAAGGGATGTAGACTCAATTGAGGTGAAATTTCTACAGAGTGTCTTTGCTCTCAATGTGAATTCATTCAAGGCTTGGATATAACTCACTTTATAGCCTCCAAATGGAATTGAAGGGTTGATTCATATCGTTTTCAGTATATGGAAGGTCAAGGATCATGGATCTCGTGACATGGCATGGAAACCTGACACATTTTTTAATTTTCGAGCACCAAACCCGATGTATGCGGGTTGTAATGCAGTAGCCCGCGTAAACACGAGTTGTATAACTGCTAGGTTACGTACATGTATAAAAATGTGTATTTTTTAGCTCTAGAGTGAAGGGGAAATGAAGTCTGCAGAAGGAAATGGAAGGCCATCAAAGCACGATGCATGGAGTGTGGAAAAATATGCTATAACAGATGCCTCCTAATGTGTGAGGTTAGAGGAGTATCTGTGATGGCCAAAATACATTATAATTCTCAGAAGTGGAGTAATGAAGACTTAGTTGGAAGTACTAGTTACTCATGAGAATATTACAGCTCATATTGACTTTGTACACATGGCTGCCAATCTGAATTACACTGTAGATCCATGTGGATACATATCAAATAGTTGTTCATGGCCATGAATAGGGAATACAAAGTGGGCATATGCCATAGGCTATCATAGTCACGAATAAGACATAGTGGAGCCCAGTCTCAAAATCAACCGAAGATATATGTATACAATGGAGTACAATCTGATCTTCCATGACCACTGAAGTCATATAGGTACTGGTTCAATGAAATACAACAACGGATATGGGGTGCTGCTACTGTAAATTGGAGGTCTTCTACACTATCCACCGAAGGTGCAATTCTACATTATGTGAATAGAGGAGTTGAATTCGAACACAATGAGACGTTGTTTGATTATCGATCATTAAGGTATACTGTTAATAAACGTAAGACAAGCCACCGATAATGAAATTAGGTGTCAAAGAATCGAGTACATTCATCAAGTGTGAATAAGGGTGTTGAGGTCAAACACTTGAAGAATCCATCAATCAAGAGACATTGATATATTCCCAACTGTCGATGGTGAGAGAACTTGCCACTGATCACTGCAAGCCTCTGGGTACTCATAGGACTCTAGATCTCGATTCTAGAATAGATGAGTTGTAGTCGATGGAAGGAGTCCCGTTGAAAGGAGGGCATTAAGGCATCTCTCATCATCCAACGCAAGGTACAAAGCAATAGCTTGATAATTAGGAGGAGCTCAGATGAATAGGATGTTTATGAACCAACGATCATGTGCATCTCTTCCAATCACCAGATGCAAGTAGTACAGGAAAGAGACCCTTTGAATAATAGCCAATGAGAAAGACTACCGACAACGGCGAGGAAACCATCAATAGGGCCCAATGAAATCCAAGACATTGCACCAATCCCAATGTGTGAATAGATTTCTTGTCATCGAACATAAGGGAAACCCCTTAGTCAATGACAAATGAGGAGATTTCATCTGTTCGGTTCAAGGTTACCTACCAATGATGAAATTAGGCCCAGCGTACAAGGTAGGACAACAACTTCATGTAATTTTGAGATACACTAAGGGTATGGTCGACATGCAAAGTCAAGAGTTATGAGGAGTAGCCGACACAACCTGGTACTTCCTTTCAACAAGAGCAAGAGAGAGATGAATAACTCAAGAAACATAGACTTAACACTGATCATTAACAAAATTTTACGATGCAGGAGGCATCAACAAACTCTCCATAGGGTCTGGAAGAATAACCAGTCAGAGTTGTAAACTCTAAGTTATGTGCTTAGCTTTCTAAGGTCATGCTAAACCCAAACCTTGGATGAAATGGACTGAAGATTTTGTGCTCTATTCAAAGCCGACACGACTGTTGTCGATAGGAGATAATATCATTTTCCCACCCATATTTTTTTGGTTTTTTCATAGTCAAAGAAATGCTATGATCTAGGAGAGGAAACAAGTGTCGCGAATAAGCAACTAGTTCCAAGGACTGGAACATACCTATGCTTAATGCAAGGGAACACATCTGGGGCACGGACACTCGGGGAAATGTTTCCTCTACGGGTAAAGGGTGTCAAGATGCAAAGGATATGTTATCCCCATTTTGTGGATAAATAAGGAGATGATGTGTTGAGGCCCTCAGGTTGCAGATATGGAGTGCCGAGAGACTACATGACCAACAATACACTTTGCACAGATAGAAAAACCACTCACCACGACAGATGGTCACAGGTTTACAGATGGCATCCACCACATCCGTTGGCTTCTTGAATGCAGTGGGCCCTGCTCCATGAGGTACAAGTCCGTATTATGGTGAACATCATTTCAATACGTAAGCCATTTGATTATGTTGTATCTTAGATTGCTCTAGATTTCATGATATGTGCTTGGACATTATGCCTTTTACCCCGCTACACCTTGGTGGTTGGAATTGTGCCCTAGTAAGTGGTCTTCTTTGGGAATGAGCTTGCTACTGGGAAATCCCTTAATTAGCCATCGTATCGTTCCCACCCATACTTACTATTTTCCATCATTATTCCCCTCTGTTTCCTTATCTCTTGGGATTTTAAGATGTGTTGACCCAAGAAGGGGTTGTCCCTAATTATATGGGAAGAAGGGGCCAAAGGCCCAAAGGGGTTTGTATTGGATAAAATATAAAATCCATGTATGAACCTTCTAGATGCTTCGCCCAGGTATCACCCAAGAAAGAAATAAAACACTTATCTTTGAATAAAAGGGGACTCATAATATAACAAAGAAATGCCTGAAAGGTAGATTGAAGGATAGGAGGTCTCATCATGAGTTGACCTATCATGTCCATGGATATCTACTGGTATGACATTGTCATTATCTGGTCACCAAACCAGGGAAATGACTCTCAGTTGCATGGTTGAGAGAAAGGGGGTCTCATCACGAGCCAACCTTCTCATTTCCATTAGGCATTTGTGGGTGACATTGCTACCATTTGGTCACGACGACAGGGTAGTGACCTTCAACCTCTCCTTGTGATAAATAAAATATAAAGAAACAAAGATAAAAGGCAAATAAAGGGCTTGGAAAAAATGCATTGTGGACGAAGGTACCACACACCCTCAACAAAGGCACCCATGAATGAGACACTACGACCCCTAATATTTCATGATCCCTATGCCCATTGAGTCTTGACCCCATCCACCTCATACACTTTACATGGCTTAGAGAGGGACCTCTTGGAGGCTCTCCTTGAACTAGGGAAAGATCTACCCAATAGGACACCTCTTCAACCCTCCCATACTTAAGCTTTACAAGTTGCATAGTCTCTCTAAGTTGTTAATTGTTTGATATGGTAATCTTTGATGCACATGCTTAGATGACTTGTTTATTGATTGGATCAACTTATCATGATGTTATGACTTGAGATCCTTGGAGGGCGTGTCCATTTGTTTTTGCAGGACCTAGTTGGTGGACAGTTTTGGGAGAACAAGCCTAGCTTGGGCTTCCATGGGGCTACAAGCCCACAAGTTGGATTCCAAGGGCTTGTATTCCATATGAGAGAGAGATGATTTGGATGGCCTTGATGATGACTTGGATGACCTAGCCCACCCATTGCTTGCTAAACGATTTTCCCAGGAGGGGAAAAACGTCCCATTTTTTAGCATGATGTCATGGTATTGGGGGTTTGGTCTTGGTGGTGAGGTGCCACTCACTTGCACTTGGACGTTTTGAGGAGAAGAGGGTTTTCACCAAGAAGAGATCATCTAGATGCTTGACACATGGCCTTGGGAGGCCTTTCCATATTTCTCCACCACCAACGATCTCCTCAAAGTGGCCAAACGTCCTCTAAAGGGGTGACATCATCCTTAATTAGGGTTTCATTTGTGCAAACGATGAAATTTTAAGTGAATTGTTTGATATTATTGTGTTAAGGGGGAAAGATTAGGGTTCTTGACCCCTAATCTTGTGTTTTACTCCTTTTTTTGTGGACAAGCCATGTTGGCTATTTTTTGTATAAGTAGAGATCATAAGATCTTATTTCAAATCATAACTTTCCTCTCACAAGAGGACTCGGTCTGAAATTTGGGCCTCCTTGGCTATTTGAGCTCTTTTGCACTTGTGTATGGCGGATTTTATGAGTGGTTGGTGGAAGAAGGCCTAGCACTAGCTTTGGATGATGCATTTCTAGCTTTTGTGGTGATTTGCCTTGGTATTTCTCTTGATCTTGGTATGGTTTTCTATTATTATGCTATCATTATTTAAAGTTCAAGTGTTTTATACTAGGAGCTAGGTGGGAAGTATAAGGGAATACACCCCCACCATAGCTTTCACCATTGTTATTTGCTTCATCTCATTGATCAAGGCTTTGCTAAGAGAAATATAAGGGCACACACCCTCTTAGCTTAAACCCTAGCTTAGAGAAACTTTCGTTGGGAAGTAAAAGGGATTCCACCCCCAAGGAGGTGGCTTCTCTAAGCTCCTTGTGACTCCAGTAACGCAATATTAAAGGCACTAGTAATTGATTTTTTGCATTGGAGATATAAAATTATTGCATTTGGAAACATGAATTTTGGTCTTTTTACTTCTAAAGTGGATTGTCTTCCTTTGTGCCTTGGGCACCTCACAGGCACTAGGGCGTCCTCATCTAAAGGATACTTATTGTTGCTGTTAAAAAATTGCATCTTCAGCTGTTAGGGCTGCAGAAAACCCTAACATACTTGCTCAAATGACTCTTTATTCAACCATTGGTTTGAGCTCAAATTTTGCACACTTACTCTACTTGTCCTAGCGTACTTTCTAGCAAATTTTGAGGGGATTCTAGTGGCTGATTTTCTTGCTGTAATACATTGAATGTTACAGCCATAGGGCTTATACAATTTTCTGCAAACAAGTGTTTACAACAACCTTATCTTTTATGCTAAGAGTACCAGTTCTTTCACCTTGAGTTTAGCTAGTCAATTGCTAGTTTTTATCTTGCTTTTTCTACTTGATTCTTAGAATTTATTGAGTAGCTTATAGTATATTTTTATTGCTGATTTATACTGTCATCTATTGCTGAAAATTAGGGACACCAATATTAACTTGTTGATCCAGCTAACATATATTGTTGCAAGGTGTGTTTTCTTGTGTTTCGGGCAGGTATAATCATTCAAAAAAGCACTACACTTGTGGGTAAGCCTTTGCTTGACTTACAAGGCATCTCTCCCTACCCTTCATTCCATTTAAACTTGACCTATAGGGGCTCCATTTCCACTTCCTTCCATCTCCCTCTCAATCCCACTAGGGTCACCGGGATCACCTCCCTAGAGTGACCTAGTTACCCTTGAAGTGCGGGACCTACATCGAGGTAACATTGGGTGTAGGATTCCCATAGTTGTAGCACTTGTTCCTTGTTTGGGTCAAGATTTTCCCAACCTACAAATTGTGCCATAAAAGGATATATGAAAGGCACTACTTGGCTAGCGATGAGAATTGCAAAGGTAGGAGGCTTATAACGAGAAAGAGGGAGCCGGAAATAGGCTCAACAATGCAAGCTGGATAATAGGATGTAATTACAACTTAACTCAAGAAGTGTCTTTTTTCGTAGATGTTAGTCTCGTAGTCCCGAAAAAGTATAAAATAATGCCCAGAAGAACTCCTTTTTCCAATGGTGATTAGAGTATTATATTTTCGTAGGTAGTCTACGTGGTCCAGAAAAGGGTTAAACTTATACCAAAATAGATGTCCTTTCAAAACCATTTAATGAGTGTGAAAGAGACAAGTTCACTCGGTAATATTTTTTGTTTTTTCGGGAGTCAGAAAAGAGATTAACCAAGACTCAGGGGGATTCCCATAGGTAATAGTTAGAATGATATTGAGTAAGAAAATGGGGTTCAAACTCAAAGTCATATTGGAACTATAAGGGATTCCCGGTCTGCTAAGCCCTAATATTGGCTCATTACCCCTTAATTGGGCCATATTGTATTAGTAATGTTATTTTATTTATGTCGGCTTTAGGCCATTAGTTGTAATTATACCTCCTAGTCTCCTATATATACCAAGGAGACATTTTCATTTTGAATCATCTTGTAATTGAACATTTAAGTGGGGTAAAAGGAGGTTGCCCCCTCGAAGAGGCTTATTATCTGAAATTATCTCTTTTTCAAGGCGTTGAGTACTTTTTCTGAGGGTTTTCTATGCTATATTGATATTTGGTTCTTAACATATGGTTTCAGAGCTCAAGGTCTTGGGGTTTCGCTGCTACATCTAAGAGACCGTGGCATTTTTGCTATAACTTTTTTTTCTACAACGTTTCAGAAGGAATGGCTTGGAGGATATTTAGTAGACGGATCAAGGTACGTTGGGTTTGAAATTCAGCTCCTGAGGCCTTATACTTTCGGAGATACATCCTGTACAATATAGGGTTATGGAATCATCCTAAACTGAGTCATTGCGACGTTTTCGCTATAAAAAATTTTCTGTAACGTTTCAGACCCTGAACTCCGGAGGATATTTATAGAAATTAGTAAGATATCTGTGGCAAAAAGTTCAGCTTCTGGGTCATCTTAAATTTGTATATACATCCTGTGTAAGATAGTGTATCTGACTAGTCCTATTGACTAGTCTCAAGAAGGTGTTCCAGGTAAAACAATCATAACTTCTTCCTAGAGTATCCAAATTGAGTGGGACTGGTTTCATCAGATTTTGGACTGTCTGTAGTATTTCTGGTGCAAGTTTCATAATTTTATATCAATTATTGTGTGCGGGGCACGCTATACAAGTGATATCTCCTGGAAAGGCCAAAACTCGGCAAATTGTGGGGAAGTTACCATAAATTCCACTTGGCACTTCCAATTTTGATCAGACCTATGCCATTGCAGAGAAGAAATATCATAGAACTACATAAAAGAAAGTCTTATACCCAGAAGAGCCAAAACTTGGGAGATACAACAGAAGAAATATTGTCTAGCAGAACCACCTCAAAATCAAGGTTCAAAAGTGATACTTGGCCAACATGCCACCAAAAAAGGGAACTTCTACACCAAATAAGCCTCTAGAAAATCCTACTTGGA
>ML781462.1:643086-654910 GCA_009831015.1 Picea engelmannii | reverse complement strand
AGGTGCTACAACTACTAAAGGAGCAACAACTATATGCCAAACCATCCAAATGTTTCTTTGGAGTAAAGGAGGTAGAGTATTTGGGTCATATTGTATCTCATGAAGGTGTCAAGGTAGACCCTAACAAGATTTAAGGCCATGATCGACTGGCCGATTCCCAAAACATTAAAGAATCTTAGAGGAATTTTGGGTTTGACAGGTTACTACCGCAAGTTTGTTCGGGGCTATGGAAGAATAGCAACACCTTTAACGACACTAACTAAGAAGGATGCATTTTCATGGACTCCAGAGGCAACTAAAGCTTTTGAACAACTTATAGAGGTGATGTGTAAAGCTCTTGTCTTGACCACTCCAGACTTCACACAAAACTCTATTGTGGAATGTGATGCCTTAGGAAATGGAATTGGTGCTGTCCTAATGCAAGAAGGAAGGCCCCTGGCTTTTGAAAGTCGACCACTCAAGGGAAAGGACTTACACAAACCAGTTGTCGCTCAGGTCAATAAATAACCCAAGCGATGGATGCCAGGTTCCGCGTATGGCGACTGGCACCGTCTGCGAATCCTAATTATACTGAATTTTTCGTTGACATCTGCCAACTAAGGGAAAAATCAATAAGAAATTCGATGGCACAAAAGAGAAAAGAAAAAGAAGTATATACACTAAGATACACTAATATACAAAGGTCACACACAGGCTTGAGAGAACAGGCATAATACCTTTTAAGGTAGAGCCCATTTCTAGGCTCGTCCAACACATTCCCCTCACAATATTCTAATTCGTAGGCTCCTTTCTTTAGGACACGTCACACGATATAAGGACCGTGCCACATGGGGTTAAACTTTCCTAACCCCAACAATTCCTTAGCTTCGTCATAAATGAGAACTAAATCACCCTCAGAATACTGTCGGGGACAGACATACTTATTGTATTCGACCTTAACATGTTGTTTATTTGCTTCGATAGCCGTAGAGGTGTCTCGACGCTACTCATCTAGGTGCTCTAGATGTATGAGGCATGCTTTGAGATCGGTCATATTAGGTAGGAGTTTGATTGCCAACTTAAGGGAAGAGATTTCAAATTCAATAGGAATAATCGAATCCACATTGTGTACTAACTGAAACGGTGAGAACTGGTGGAAGTCTTAACTGTAGTTCGGTATGCCCAAAGTGCAGGGTAAAGCATCACATGATAGTTAGATTTACTTTCACTGACAATGTTTTGCAAAATGGTCTTTAGATATTTATTCACCACCTCTACTTGTCCATTTTCCTGGGGATATTAAGGGGAAGGATGACTGTGTGTAAACCCCAATTTCGATGCTAACTCTTTCATCGCCTCATTCTGTAAGTGACTACCATGATTAGTAACAATCTCTTTTGGGATTCCAAACCGAGCTATAATCTGATTGAATACAAAAAATGTTGTAGTCTTACCATCAGATTTATCGGTAGGCATGGCCTCAGCTCATTTAGTAAAATAATCCACAACCACGATAATATGATGGTGCCCCCCAGTCGAGGTTGGGTTGAAGTCCATGAAATCCACCCCTCACTTGGTGAAGGGACCAACGGAGATGACTGGGTGAAGAGGGGCTAGGTGCGAGCGTATTTTCTGAGCGAACGCTTGGAAAGGGTGACACTCCTTGATTGCTTCGATGCAATCTTTAAATATTGACGGCTAAAAATAACCAACTTGCAATATCTTTTGGGCTGTTGCAAGCCCGGATAAATGACTAGCACATGGCCCATTGTGACAATCATTGAGAACAACCTTAGCTTCTTTGTGATTCAAGTAATGACACAAATCATTATCCACCCCTTGACGATACAAAGTGTCGCCACTAATAAGGTAGTTTTTATCTTGATGACGTATACGACGTCGGTCGTCTCTCGACATATGCTGAGGGAGCTTCATGGTTTGTAGGTAGATTAAAATATCTCTGTACCAAGGGTTTGAAGACAAGATAAGGAAGATATGTTCATCCGCGAATGAATCGTCATGAAAAATATCCGCATCCAGTCTAGGGACGTCTGAGGTCAGTGTGGCAAAAACTAGTGATTTCTTGGATTTTGTAGAAGAAAAATCGAGATCAAATTCTTGTAAAATAACAATCCACTTATTGTATTTCCCCCCTATGATATGCCTTGTAAGGACGTATTGAAATGGATTGATATCCACAACCACGGTAGTTTTGCAGAGAAAGATAAAATGTTATAATCTTTGAACTGCATGTACAACAACCAAGGATAGCTTCTCTACGTGAGAGTATTTGAGTTCAGGACCTACTAGATTTCGACTAAGGTAGTATATAATGTGCTCATGGAAGTCGCCATCCTCCTAAAAAAAGGACCATACCAATCGTCCCTTCAGACTCAGCGATATAAAACAAAAAGTCTCTACTGTAGTCTGGGGGCTTCAGTAGAGGCGTTGATAACAAGGCTTTCTTAAGAGCATCGAAGGATTCCTGGGCTCTCTCATTGCATATGAACGGACTATATTTCTTGAAAAGACGTATGAAACCTTTAGTTATTTTGGCATACTTAGCGATGAAATGACGCAGGAGGTTAGCCTTCCCTTATAAATCTTGAAGTTGTTGAATGTTGTGCGGGAGAAGCAACCGAAGTATTGCCTCAACCTTCATAGGATCCATCATGATCCCATGCTAAAAAGTTATGAATCCTAAAAGACGACCATACCTAACGCAAAAGATGCACTTGTGAGGGTTCAATCGAATGCGAGAATAACATCTCTCAAATACGAGTTGAAGTTGAGTTGAGTGATCTACCCTCTTGCGAGAGTGAGAAATGAGATCATCTAGGTAACATTCAACGATATGCTTAAGTTCGTGAAATGCAAAGGTCATGGAACGTTGGAAGGTTGCTTCGATGCTTTTAAGACCAAAATAATTTTTTTGGTATGCGAAGGTACCCTAAGGAGAAATAAATGTCGTATTATGTTGATCCTTGGGTTTATATGAATTTGATTCTAACCTAAAAGTTTCTCCATAAAGGAAAGGACTTCACTTCCCGCACACTCGTCATTAATCTGGTCAATAAAACGAGTGGGGAAGTTATCTTTAGGACAAGATTTGTTTAGGTACCTAAAATCCATACATACACAGACGGTTCCTTGCTTTTTATCTATGGGAACGAGGTTAGACACCCATTCGGTCAAGGGAACCAGGTAGATGAAACCAACATTGAGTAGCTTCTCCATCTTTGCCTTAATAGCGATGGCCTTCCTAGGATTTACAGCTCTAAGACATTGCCAAACAGGTTTAGCATTCAGATAAGTTTTAACTTCATGTTCGACAATGTTGGGTTCGATCCATGGCATCTCTTCGTATGAGCAAGCAAATACAGCTCCAAATTCCTTGAAGAGATTGTTGTAGATATGAATTTGCTTAGGCGAACAATCCACACTGATATATACGTTTTAAATCCTACTAGGGGTTCGAGAGATGTCGATCGTGATGGTAGGAGAAATGTTCACCATGTTTCCTTAGACATAAAAACCATGCATATCAACGGAACCATGGCGTGATCGACCATCTCACTCAAGGTGGACCTAAACTCATATTGTTCAATCCTAACAAACTATGAGAGAAAATAGGAGCGATGATGCATATCGTCCCAAGGCCTATCGGGACAAGACATGGCCTCTAAGATGGCTTCATCTAAGGGTAAAGTATCGTCAAGGGAATCATGCGAACAAGATGATTGGATGGACCATACGGGCTCTACGATAGGATCCACCTCGTTCGTCCTAGCGGAGGAAGGATCCCGGTCAACTGTAGCTTCTTGAATAGCCTGATACACAATTTCTACTGCAGACAATGGCATTTCGATCTCGATGTGAGAATGACCTTCGTACGACATAATCGGGGAAGGTAGTGTCCAAGGTATGTTGAAATACGAAGTATGGAAATGAATGGACCTCATCAATGATGAAGACTCACTAGAGATGGCATTAATATATGCAATTGGTGCCACGAAATCAAAAGTACTCATCAAGGAGGAGTGCATCCCAACACCAACATTCTTAGTTTCCTGTTGAGAATTATCAATAACAGGGACTGTAGGCCACACTGATGCAGAAGGACTAGGATGTGAAAAGGAAAATTTGTTGATCGTCACAATATTTCCTTTGTGAGGAAAGCATAGAACGTGGAAAATCGACGACACAATGGCTGTCAGAGAATAAGTCCAATTATGCCTTAGAAAAGTATTGTATTCGAGAGGCGCATCAACCACCTTGACCTCGACCTCAACAACCTTTTCGCCTAATTGGATTGGAAAAGCGAGAAGGATATTGTGGGGTCCAAAAGAACACCCATAAAAATCAGTCAACATGGTCATGGATTGAGACAGGGGTGAAGAGCTAATGGCTTTCCAATAGGCTAGAGACATCACGGATGTCGAAGCACCTTCATCAATTACAGTAGGTTTGAAGGTAACATTCGTGTACTCCACATGGATTTCAAAGTCCATGTGGTAAGGTAAGCGAGGTTTAACATCTGTGACATCAAACTTGATAACCTTTGAGCCACACGAGTCTAGATCTCCTAGCACAGATAGCAAGGAGTTCCTCTGTGAAGGACACGTCTGGAGAACCTCCAAAGCTGACATCCCGCATGAGGTTTGGCGCAAATACTCAAAAATCAAGTAATTTTGGGCGGATCTTGTTGGGTATGTGTTATATTCTTTGCACGACTAGCTGTAGTGTTTTGTACGTTGCATTGGGCAACGATAGCCTGGATTTTTTTTGCCTCGGGAAACGTGTTGCATTTTTGCCTCAGTTTTCGTGTCGCTTTTATTTTCGTTTCCACTATTGGGCGGTTTTTCGGCACATGATTTTTTTCGATGGTTTTCTATTTCCGGTTAAGGAATTAGGGTTGTTGACTAATCTAGGTCATTGGGTTAGAGTTTTGGATGTTGTTGGCTCCTATATGTTAGAGAAACAGGTTCTTGGAGCAATAAAATAAAACAAATGCGGAAATAAAACACATAATATACTCAATACAATAGAGACACATATATACGTGGTTCACCCAGTGTGGTTTACGTCCACCAGAGAAATTTCCAGGTCCTTCCTTTATTATTATCCAACAAATAAAGGGACACAACCTACAACACACCCGCTGTAACTTCCTCTTCTTTCTCTCACAATCTCCTCACTCAGAATACAATATTCACATTGATACATAACCGCAATACATTTCCCTTGTAAAACAGGGTTTCCTTATAGGGAAAAAAACCCTAACATAACTTCTATTGTCAGATCTGCGACCTTATAATGAATTGTCCAGATTTACTATGAAATTACAATATACATTTACAAGGCAATTTTTCGAGGAGCAATGGTGTTGCTGAAGAGGGTTCGGTTTGGAACTTTGGATAAGCTGCAAGGAAGCACTATTAGTGATGGGTGTAATATTTCTATTGTTCCTGATATTGGAGTCGAAGAAGAAAGAACTCTTACAGTGTCTAGAGAAAAGATTATGCTGTGGCATCAAAGACTAGGGCATATAAGAGAGAAGGGTCTTTTACTACTACACGGTAAAGGTATGGTTGAAGGTATGTTTAACTGGTCTTTGGATTTTGATTTCTGTGAACATTGTGTATATGAGAAGCAGAATCGGGTAAGATTCCCCTCTGGTGCAACGAGGGCAGAAGGAATTTTACAGTTAGTTCACAATGATGTGTTTGGACCTATGTCGATTCCATCATTGGGAAAATCTGTGTACTATGTGGCATTTATAGATGACTTCTCGAGGAATACTTGGATATATTTCCTCAGGAAGAAATCTCAAGTCTTTGATAGGTTTAAAGATTTTGAGGCTCTTGTTGAAAATCAAACAGAGAAACGAATTAAGGTGTTGAGGAAATATAATGGTAGAGAGTTCTATGTGAATGGATTTGAATAATTCTGTAAGAAGTGCGGTATAACAAGGTAGAGGACTACTCCATATACACCTGAGTAGAATGGAGTTGCATAAAGGATGAACATGACGCTGATGGAAAAATAAATGTGCATTCGTAGTGGTGTCGGGTTAGGGAAAGAATTCTGAGCAGAGGCAGTGGGTACTGCATGTTACGTGGTCAACATATCACCCTCATCAACGCTGGATGACAAGACTCCACAAGAGGTATGGATTGGTAAGAAACCTTCTCTCACACATATCAAGGTATTTGGCTATGAGGCATATGTTCATGTTCCAAAGGAAAACAAAAGTAAGCTAGATAAGAAGGTTGAAAAGTGTATCTTTATTGGATATAAATATGGTCTCAAAGGTTATAAGCTTTGGAACCCATAAAATAAGAAGGTTGCGTATAGTCGAGATGTGTTATTTAGAGAAATGAAGGATGTTGTTATACAGGAAGTCCTACCAAGTAAGGAAGAACCAGAGAAAATAGAGTTTGATTTAAAGGATGATGAATCAGACTCTACAAAAGAACATGAATCAGAGGAAGAAGATCCTCATACTCCAATATTGAGGAGATTGGTTCAAGAAAGAGGGCTACCGGAAAGGTATACTCTATATGATTTTCGTTCAAATTTTTCTTTGTCTATTACTGATGATGATCCTAGAACTGTCAGGGAGGTAGTGGATTTAGAGGATGGAAAGGTCTGGAAAAAGTCCATGGATGAAGAAATGGCAACCTTGGATAAGAATGAGGCTTGGGATCTAGTGGATTTACCGACTGGAAGAAATCCCATTGAATGCAAATGGGTATTTAAAAAGAAGCTGAATGCAGAAGGCAAAGTGGAGAAATACAAAGCTCGGTTAGTAGAAAAGGGTTATTCCCAGGTTGAGGGAATTTATTTTGGTGAGATTTTTTCTCTTGTTGCCAAGTTAACTTCTATAATATTTATGTTATCTGTTGTTGTAGCATTTGATTTTGAAGTAGAACAGATGGATGTGAAGACAACATTCCTACATGGGGATCTAGAAGATGAAATCTATACGAAGCAGCCAGAAGGATTTGCTGTGAAGGGAAAGAAGGAGCTGGTATGCAAGCTGAAAAAGTCCCTGTATGGTTTAAAACAATCACCAAGGATGTGGTATCAAAAAGTTGATACTTACATGCTACGACTTGGCTCAAGACGAAGCAAAGAGGATCACTGTGTGTGTTTTAAATTAATTGGTGATCATTTGATTTATTTGGTCTTGTATGTGGATGACATGTTACTGATAGGAAACAACAAGGAGATTATCCAAGATGGGAAAACTTAGTTGTCCTCTAAATTTGACATGAAGGATCTCGGTGCTTCAAATTTCATTTTGGGCATGGAAATTAAAAGAGATCGGAAAAAGAGGAAACTATGGTTAAATCAAGCAAAATATGTCTAGAGAATATTGTAGAGCTTTAATATGTAAGAAGGCAAACTGGTGAAGGTCCCTATTCTTGTTGGTGTAAAGTTATTTGCGGATAAGTTTCCCAAGACACATGAAGAGGAGGAGTACATGTATTGTGTTCCATATGCGAGTGCAGTTGGTAGTTTGATGTATGTAATGATCTGTACTAGATCGGGCATTGCACATGTAGTGGGAATTTTGAGTAGGTATATGTCAAAACTAAGGAAGGAGCATTGGACATCAGTAAAAAGGGTTTTTAGGTATTTGTGTGGCACTGCTAGGTATGGATTTTTCTACAAAGGAAGACCAGGATTTGATAGAGTGTTGGACATACACGGCTTTGTGGATGTAGACTAGGATGGAGATAGGGATCGTAGGAGATCTACAAGCGGGTATGTGTTTAAACTGTTTGAAGGAGCAATCAATTGGATGAGCAAAAGACAGGCCGTAGTGGCACTTTCAACTACAAAAGTTGAATACATGGCAACCACTCATGCAAGTAAGGAAGCAGTATGGTTACAAAGATTGTGTTCAGGTATTGGGTTGGTACAACATGCTGTAAGGATAGATTGTGACAATCAGAGTGTAATTTTTCTAGCGAAGAACCTGGCTTATCATTCAATGACAAAGAATATTGATATTCAATATCACTTTGTGAGAGACATGGTTGAAGAAAAGAAAGTGTTGTTGATGAAGTTGGACACTTTGAAGAATGTTGCAGATTCATTAACAAAATCTGTGAGCACTTAGAAGTTCTTTTGGTGCAGAGCATCCATGGGCATTGTTTCCCTGGATTGTTGACTATGTAATCCTGTAACTCCCTGTATGCAAAGAAAACAAGTGGGAGAATGTTGGATATGTGTTATATTCTTTGCAGCGCCCTCGAGAAATTTTTTTGCCTCGGGAAACGTCACTTTTTTGCCTCATTTTTCATGTCTCCTTGATTTTCTTGATTTTCGTGTCCATTGTTGTGCGGTTTTTTGGCACATGGTTTTTGCCAATGGTTTTATATATTCGGTTAAGGAATTAGGGTTGTTCTGTAATCCAGGTCAATGGGTTGGGGTTTTGGATGCCGCTGGCTCTTATATGATTGTAAATAATGTATCAGTATGAATGATACATAGTATCCAGGGGAAAAATCTCTTTGTAATGTGTGTATTTTCCATTGTATCTTTTCTGCTCTTTTATTGAAAATATGTCTGCAGTAAAATATTGTACAAGGTTAAAATCTACAGCTTTGGCATTAGGGTTATGGGCAGAGCGGTTAAGGACTCCATTCGGAATACGAGGTGGAGATTCTAACTTATCAATCTACAAAGGCGTTTCCGGGGGAGGCGGGGACTCTAGACCTAAAACAGTCCATGAAGAATCTTAATCACGAGATCGAGTGCCTACATCGATTTGAGACTTAACCGTATTGATGCAAAGATGGCCACCATCATGTGCTGAGGGGTTTTGACTCCTGATCGATGCATTTTAGGTGTTAGAGGTCCCTGAGGTCATATTTTGGTCATGTGGAAATGGGTTAGTTAGAACAACAAGATGTTGTTGCAAAATGGTCCTCGAGGCTTTCTCAATTTTGGGGCACAAGTGGGTAAGTTGATCATCTTTACAAAGTTTACAGGGAAACTTCACCTTCCTCTTTTCTTTCTTGGCCTGACTGACATTATTATTTCATCTATAATTATAATTGTCGTCCTTGGCTTTGTTATTATTCTTTCCACCCTTACGATAATTTCCACGTACTTTCCTCTTGTTCCCTTCGGGTTGCTGGTTATTGTTTGGGTTTGACGACAACTATATAGAATGCACATCCACCGACGAGGTAGTGGTGGAGGAAGCTGTAGCCTGTCCTACTATAGACTGGTTAAGAGACAAACATTTCAGCGGGTTCGTGACATGGTCTATGGTCTTAGCATTTTCGGAGCCTACAATGCCATCGGCATGAGGCCCGAGATTTTGTCTAGGATCGTAATTTGACTGTGGTGCGTCAGGGAGAATTTCGTAAAGAATCTCAGATTGAGCATATATAAGGTCCAACTGTTGGACTTTGAAGATGGTTTCTTCCTCAGTTGTCACTCTGAATATAGAAACATCCTTTAAAATGTAAGGTTGGAAAGACTTGAGGAATCGTTCCAACAGAAACTCTGGAGGAATGTAGACTTTAATCAACCTCTTTCGTCTACGCCACTCTTGGATATGATCAAAGATATGGGTGGCTTTATCTTGCCAAAGAGTCAATAAGAGTTCTAGGCTGGCATCATAACGAATCGATGATTGGAAGTGACTGAGAAAAACAAAGACCATCTGATTAAAAGATCCATAGGTTCCCCCAGGTAGCTCAATGTACCACTTTGCGGAGACCTCGACGAGGGTGCATTGAAATATCCTCAAACGAATAGAATCGTCAATAAGGGAGTTAGATGAGCACCATAGGTGAAAGATAGTCACATGATCACCCGGGTCCTCACCATTCTTTGCTTCAAACTTTGGAATTTCAGAAGGAAGATTGGTGGGGATGGGGGGCCATGACGGATCGTGACACACATGGTCATTCATCAATTTTGACAAATCTAGCAGATTTAGCGTTGCCAAAAAAGGGAGCGAGGGTTGCAACGTCGAAGTCCATGCTCTTGGGAAAGATTAGTTTTGCGAGATCGCAGACCAACCATGGTTCTGGTATATACCATGGCCCTGGCCGGTAGGATAGTATCCTCCTCCCAACATATTCATAAAAGGTTGTAGGGCATCACAAAAGCCACTTGCGAAGAGGAAACAACATTATAAGGATTACTCATATGAGGATAAACGTTTCCCCTAGACGAAGGAACTTCGTGCAGGGGGTTGCCCATACTATAAAAATAACTCCCTCCAGATGGAACACCATAGGATAGAGTGGGGTTTTCCATGATAAAAGCGTTCGTAGGAATCAACAACGTGGAAGAAGGAATGACAGACGAAGTATAAGAAGTAGAAGGATTGCCCATTTGAGCACTTGCTCCTGGAAAAGTGAAAGCTAGGATTGGGTCCATAGGAAGGAGGATTCCAAACTCTTACTGTAGGATTGGATTGAGGGATATGACCCCCACCAAACAAAAAAGGAGAATAAGGAGGCATCATGCCTCCAGACCCAAAACTAGGATTCACATGAGACGACGAAACAAAGGATGACAAGTGTGAAGTCAAGTCTGGCATACTAGTTGAAAAAGGATTAATGGTCGAAGATATTGACTGAGTACTATGATTCGACATACCACTTGGAAATATTAAAGGATTCGTACTTACGGGCTGAGCAGATACCATGGTTTGGGTAGCATTAGATGAAGGAGGATCCGACATCGAAACTGTTGATGACAAGGAATCGAAGGGACCCCACTAGTCAAAGACGATATAGGAATTGAAGGGCTTCCTGAGACATTCATGCTCGACTCGGTACTCATGGTAAGATGATCAAGAGGATGGGAGGCAGAGATGTATGTACTACGCTTATTAACTCTATGCCTTTTAGGAGGTGTCTTCGGTAAAGGATCAAGAAGCGATGGTAGCTTTAAAAGACGAAGATACTGGCGAGGAGGCTGATCTCGCTCCACGATGAATCAAAACGCGAGATACAATACAAAATACTAAGGCCGACTAATAATCAAAGAGCACACTCCTAAATAAAGCTAAATGCCAATGCACACAAAAAGGATATGATGGATGAAAGGGACCTCTCGAACTAAAGTAGAAATGCCTCGCCCAAGAGGGGCGTGAGACTTCGAAACAATAGAGTGGAGGTATCAAAATCAATTATAAGGACTCTCGTAGGATTCACAACGTAGTCGGTCAGATCCCTTTGGAGAGGAAATCCTCCATAAAGTCTGTGTGTTGTCCAATACCTATTTGACCTAGAGTACCTGTAGAATAACGCCTGCAAGTAACATATGTGGCTACCTATGTGAAGCAACTAATGTCACCACGATATAACCAATGCTCAGGTGAGTAGTCGCAGGTCTGGTCCACCGTATGGGTAGGGCAGCAAAGCTCGAAATCGCGAAAGCACCACCTGTCATAGAGCTAAAGGAACTAGCAAGACCCCTATATACGAATAGAACCCCAGAAATATCTCTGACGCTAGGAAAGTATTAGAGGGTTGCATCTGCAACAAATTTCGCACGACCTCGTTCTTAACTCCAGTGTGAGGGGAGCCTCCTGAGGACACCAATTATATAATGGGTTTCACAACTTCTCGGTCAGACACATACGTTCAATTTTATAGCCTTGGAGAAGTTTACTCACAAGGTCGTATACTTGTTTGTGTACCCTGAAAAATAAAATCGTCTCTGTTATCCCCGATATCTAGGGATAACTAGGAGATCATGTCTCGAGGCCCACATGGTCCTAGACATGGAGTACCGAGAGCAGGAGCTACCTGAGCATAGTCCTGGAGGACCCTTCTTTTCCTTCTCAGCCAGATTTGTCCTG
>ML781462.1:595788-634030 GCA_009831015.1 Picea engelmannii | reverse complement strand
GATAACGTCCTGCTCTGCTGGGTGACGTCCTGTCCATCAAAGGGCAAACGTTCCATCTGAAATGGGTGATCCCCCCTAGGCCGGGCTCTGCCAAAGTATCCTGGGTGGAACGTCCTTCTTTCTTCCTGTGCAAAGGCTCATCACAACGTTGTCCTGTCTCTGCCATCCCAACAACCATCTGATGGGCTCTTCAGCCCCATGGAGGTCCGAGCTAATCATATCCACATGTGTACCAGTCCACTGGTACCTGTCCGCCGGGTATGGTCCTGCACATCAAAAACTTCGCCCTCCATGGGCTCATCAGTGCTTGGGATCATAACAATGTCCATCATATCTCATCATTAAATTTATCAAATACATGCATAAAACCCCTAGCATATCCTCTAATAGCTCAAAGACATTACACTGATCTACTATACAAAGTTGAAGAAATAGACAGAACAACCTATTGGGTTGGTATCCATAAGAAGAGGAAAGTTTCCACAGAAGATTATTCAAGCCATGTTCATGAAGTGATATGGTCTAAGGATGTCCAGTCATAATGAAGACTAGGGGTAGGTATTGTCCGTGGGTGCCTTTGTAGGAGGTGCGCTGTACCCGTCATGGATGCACTTTTTCCAAGCCCCTTTATTGCCTTTATTATTTATTTATTGCTTTTTCTTTCTTTTTACTTCAAGGTCTGACCAGAGGACACTGCCTTGGCATGGTGACCAAAGCTGACAGTGTTACCCACTGGTATTTTTCGCAGAAATGATAAAGCTGGCTCGTGATGAGACCCCTTTCCCTTGGCCATGCAACCAAAGGTCATTGCCCTGGCGTGGTGACCAGATAATGACAATGTCATACTGCTAGATACCTATGAACATAATGGGTCGACTCGTGATGAGACCTCCCATCCTCTTGGTTAGGTCTTGTTTTGTTATTTTTTCTTTGGGTCCCTTTTGTTTCTTATCAAGAGGCCTTTTATTGCCTTCTCGGGGATCCTTGGGTGAAACATCTCTAGGTTTTATTTCCTATGGCTTTTATCTTTAGCCAGTTGCTTTTTCCCCCTGGGCCTTTAGCCCCTTCTTCCCACGGGACGAAGTGTAAGCCCTCAAGTAGGTCATCCTAATGCCCAAACTAAGGGAATGGGATGGATGTATGGGAGATAAGATGTAAAGTGATAGTATGGTGGGAGCGGACGATGGTTCTTCAAATCCCCCCTGGTGGCTAACCAAAAGCCATGGATACAAGCTTGCTAGGGCACCCCTTTAATCCCCCCAGCAATAGTCAAGTGGGTTAGTGTAAGATCCAAGCAGTTATCAGAAATGTAAGGAACCTGATGCATATATAAGAAAGTTATAACGATCAAAATGACACATACCATGATACCTGGACCAATTACCTCATGGAGTAAGAGTCTTCTCTGATGCAAGTCCAAGCCGATGGTGATGAAAGCTGCTGCTGCTGACAGGACAAATCTGGCGAAGAAGAAAAAGGATGGGTCCCCCACGGCCATGCTTAGGTCAATCCTGCTCTTGGTACTCCATCTAGGACCTGTGGGCCTCGAGACATGATCTCCTAGTTATCCCTAGAAAACGGGGATAACAGTATTGAAGGCAATGGTCTTGAGCACAAACATACCATTTGACCAGTAGCATCATCATATCCGTACAGACTAACTCATGATTAGATCACGAGCACCATCATCACTATCATCTGATAGCATCAACTGCATCATCTCTCGAATCCATACTCTATCTGAGTAATCAAGCATGATGCTGAATAAGTCACTCCCTCCATAGAGTGATACAAGGACCATTCTTCTAATCTAGACATATGTCCTAGAAGAATGACTATCCCAACAAATACTAAAAGCTACGCCATGGACTACAGAGACCATTCCTATAGGAATGTCATTCTAGGACTATTTACTAATCATGTCATATGTACCATAGAGATCCGTCTCAAGCTATATGCCTTAGAAAATATCGGTTCTGAACCATTTTCCTAATCGGGCCACAATCTGTGCCTTTAGGAAAAATACTAATCCATGATATGTCAACAAATTGTCAACCTGGACCATTCTCCATAGAGAGAATACTTGTCCAACAAAAATTTGTTCTATCTGGACCATTCTCCACCTCGAGAATGTCTGTCCACAAGCACACTGACTATCCATCTAGTTGATAATCATTTTCAACACTATTGATAGTCTACATGGCAATAAGAACAATGTCATTCAATAGAACGCAACTGTGTTTATCCATAGTAATACACAACTACAATAGAGTGGTACACTACCACAACAAGTAGCACACGACTACTCAATCAGTGACACATAGTCACAACCAGTGGAACATATCCACCACAATAGCATACATCTACTGTCTAGAGACATACATTCTCCATAACAATCATATCATTCGATATCAACTTGCACAGAAAACAATATCATGATATAAACTGAGTGATCTGGTCCATTCTTCCACTCACATCTGTGAGATCTCGAAGAGCATCTGCCCTCAGAAAGTAAAATATCAACCATGAGCTATCTGAACTATTCTTCTCAAGCATAGAAGAATAATTGTCCTGATTTCTGAGCATGGACCATTCACCTAACTGGGCCATTCCTCCGACACTAAACATAGTGAAACCTGGATATAATGAGTCTCCCCTAGGGAATGTCTGTCCCTGATTGCTGAACCTAAACCATTCACCTAACTGGGCCATTTCTATGCACTAAACAAAGTGCAACCTGGAGAGAATGGAGTTTTCCCTAGGGAATGACTGTCTGGACCATTTCCTAAGGAAATGACTGTCTTGCACCAACCTTCAAAACGGACCATTCTTCAAAACTGCTCACAACTGTGAACTTCGAAAGAATGACTGCCCGACGAGGAAGACCATTCTACTTGACCACTACTAAGAGTGATTGTCAAGAAGAATGACTGTCCTGGACCATTCCCCCACACTAGACACAAGGGGAATCACTTTCTATGGTACATCAAGAATCTATCGAACCATTTTCATTACGAAAATGACCGTCCGATCTGGAGCATTTTCCGAACTGGAAAATGCATGTTCGTCAAAATATTAAACTACTTTCTGAACTGGAAAGGAACTGCTCATCCTGGACCATTTTTTGAACTGAAAAATGATTGTCCATAAATCAATAACACATCAATGCTCCCTCTCAACCTGGGAGTAATCTCTTCCTCTTTCAATAAGGAAGTCGTCTCCACGAGATCCATCTTGTTCTCTTTAGTACACAAGCTTTTTCATCTTGGACAGAGGTTTTACCAAAATATTTTCTATCTGCTCATCTATGGAGAATATTTTGGAGAACCACTTCTCTTTTCTGGACATCATCACGGAGAATGTAATCCTCGATCTCAATGTACTTCAGTCTGTCTGGAACACTGGTTTTCTCTGAAGGCTTCATATATCTCTGATCATTACAGTATATCATGGTTGGATTCAACTCTTTTGTTTCCTGCTAGCTCATGACATCGTGGAAAGGCTCAAATTGGAACAACTCCAAGTGGCACTTCCTCTGTCATCATGAGAGTTTGTCATGGATTAGATATCCATCATCCTGGACTTCTGAGTAACCATTCTGATACAATATCTTTGTTATAGAAAGTTCTCACCATGCTTCTGCTATGCATGGGAGGATCTGCACCAAGTTGTTTGAATCCATACAAGATCTTCTTCCATATGCATACAAGGGTGTCTTTCTGGTATACCTCAAAACCTTGAGGTTGCTCTACATACGCTTCTTTGTTTAGTTACTTTGTTGAGGCGAATTGTCCTTACATTCATCTGATGTAAACTCCAACCCATGGATATTGCGGATGATATAATGGCTCAGGTAGAGGTATGTCTGGTTTACTGGAACAAGTTATCATCATAGTCTTCTCCCTCCATCTGGGAGAACATTTAGTTCTTAATCTCGCAATGCTTCCATTCATAAGTTTTTCATACATTATTCTTCGTCACAACTTCTATTTCTTTTGCTTGATTGCTTTTAGTGGGTTCAAACCAAGTTGGTAGTCTTGTGATTCTCGATATAATGACTGGTTGTTCTGTTTTTTCTTTCTCTCTTGGAATTTTCATGCTCTTCCTCATGTTTCTCTTTAGCTCTTGGGTCCATGGAGTTTTCTATAGATTCCATGCCCTGAAGATTCCAACTTCTTCCTTTCATCATAGGATCATGGATGTGGATGGACAACTAGGGATACTTTAAGGATTCTTTTTGAAGAAGACTTCTTCTAAAGTCAAACTGAACATGTGTTGCTTTTCATGGCTGCTACCATTAATGGGAACATGGATAGATACTTCATAATCCTCATTGGATCATATTATTTAGGATTATCTCCCTCCTAATCCTTGCTTAATGCATGAATGCATGCTCTTCTTTTGAAATTATGTAATCGACTCCCTCCATCTTAGAGAGTCCATGCTTCTGTCTACATCCTTATTGCCTTCTGCAAAGTGTCACAAGTCTTTTTCTAATTTCCTCTTGATTGCTAACTTCTTTCTGTTTTTACTTCTTCCAGGTTTCTTCAAGTTTGATTCCGATTTCGTCTTATCTTGCAGCTGTTACTTATGTTAATAACTTCCACATGAATTGTTACCAAGGATTGTCAATGTACTTCATCTTCTCATGTGTATTGCTTGACTTGTAGTCATCGTGATAACAATCGTTATCTTGTTATTCTTCCATAGGTATTGTATCTCTTTGAACATCTTATCTTCTAAGAAATAGATATGCAAGACATGTATAGAAATTATGTAAACATGGTGTGTACAAGAATTATGAAGAATATTTGTTACCTTGTCTTAGAAGAAGAATTATGTTTTATCCTACTTGGCCTTCTTTGAGGGTTCCCTTTCTTGGGCAACTAATGCTTCTTGTGTTTCCTTCCTTTTCTTTAACTTGGGACAATGATTCTTGTAGTGACCATATTTTCGACAGTTGAAGCATTGTATTTTTGACATATCTTTCTCTTGATTTGGTTTCTTCCTTAAGTCAAACATCTTTTTATTTATGAAATTCTTGAACCTTGCTGTGAAGACTTGATCATCGTATTTCTTTTGGGGTTTATCTTTTGCACTAATCCTTGATTCTTCTTGTGCACAGCAAGTCCAAAGTTCTTCAAACGTGGGATACTCTTTCCTTGTGTTCATTCTTACGGCAAATGCATCCCATGTCTTGGGAAGACCATTGAGTATTATATTTACTAGTTCCTTTTTTGAAATGATTTCTTCAATGGCTTGTAGTTGATCTCTTAACTGAGAGATTCTCACAAAGTATGATGTTATGCTTTCATCAACATTCATTTTCATGTCACGAAGCTCATTCTTCAGACTCATTACTTAGGGCATCGTACATCTTATTGGATGAGTCAAGATGGGAGATGTAGGGTATCAAGTGGTGTTTTATAGAGTCCACTATGATACTCATGGTATTGATGTCATTGTCTTCGAACTTCTCCATAATTGCAATGTTCTAAGGTTCCTTCTCTTTTCCTTCTTCAAATTGTGGTTCCCCGAACTTTCCTTTCACAATATCCAACAATTTATTCTTGGCAAGGATGAGGTCAATCCTAGGCAAGGATACTCATTAGAAAGAAACATTCTCTATAACTCCAACAAACTATTGAGGAGTGACTGAAGAGAAATGAAGCTAGTGGAAAAACGTGTGATGGCGGGAGACACTAACTATCTATTCCTTGTGAACTGCCTCATGAGCGAAATAACAAATATGTGATTATATATATATATATATATATATATATATATATATATATATATATATGGTCACACTCTAAGATGAATCGATGATTTCCTTGATACAAGGAAGTTTTCCCATGTCCTCTAGCATCAAATCAATGCAATGGGTGACACAAAAACTCTAGTACGAGGATGGATATCTCTCCATAAGCATCCTCCCAACCACAAAATAATTAGCAACATTGTTCGTAATGATTTGGACAACATGTTGCGGGCCTATTTCTCAGATAAATCCATCCAACAACTCACATAATAATTCTGCATCTTTCGTATATGCACTTGCATCAACACTTTTGATAAACATTGTCCCCTTGGGACAATTAACCAAGAAGTTTAGAATTGAATTGCCCTTCCCATCCTTCCACCCATCCAACATCACGGTGCATCCAATGGTCTTCCATGTTTCTTTGAGCTGAGATAATGTTTCTGTGCATTCTTCCTTTTCCCCTTGAAGGAGATGCCCTCTCAAATCCCGATAGTAAGGGCCCCTATACCCTGGGCCAAGAATTGTAGCAACTTGAAACATGGAATGGTATAAGGGGTTATTGGCAATGTTAAAAGGTATATCACTCCAAAGAAAAAGTTTGACCACAAGCTTGTGGGCCTCCTCTGTCGCTTTTCTTGTAATCAATGATCGAATAGAAGGTTTCTCCCCATGTGTTGAGCTTGGCACCAAGAAAGGTGAGCTTGATGAGCGGACTGCAGAAGTTGAGGGCCCTATGGCTGAAGAGTGGGATTGTGGTGTTGGCCCCCCCGAAGAGGTACTTGTTCCATTGTTTCTATTTGCAAGTTCAAGTTATTTTTTGCGAGCCTCAATCCCATCCCTCTTATTAGCCATATCAATGAGTGAATGGTTTGCAATACGAATAATTTCCGGGCTACTATTTAGGAAAATATCCACATGAAACCCAATGATTTTGGCAAGGTGGTATTTCAAGTGGCTAATTCCTCCATAAATTCTTTTTCAGCAAAGATTGCATGCCAATATTTGTCTATTGGGAGGTTCTATTGGTTGAACGTACACCCACATTGGATCCAATGCCTTCATCATTTTGTTTAGGTGAAAATATTAAACCTATGGCACAAAACAAAAACCAAAATAAACACATGATAATGGGCTTGATAAATAACATCCATGATCATAACCCATAAAATATATCCAAGTAAAGAGAATATTCTGCAAGCCATCCACCAGTCAATCATGAACCATCGAAGTTTTTCAGCTCGTTCAATTAAGCCAATTAACCTTACGACTCCCAAGTATAAATTTAGGAATGGGATACCCAAGACATTGATTGGGAATCGTGTAGAACAATGTAACAACAAAACAAATCCAGAAAGCAACAAACATTAACAGAACAACAATCACAAATGACATAGACAATATCTGCGTGCAAAGTCAATGGTATTCTGATTGCTCAATCTCAGCGATTGTAGAATAACCCAACAAATAGGCTTACAACTCTATGCTTTGTGCCTATACAGGATACACACACAGTCACACACACAGACATACACACACACACACTATATATATATATATTTCTGTGTGTGTGTATCACAATGTTTGACTGTTACATAGACCGATGTGAACCAACATATCCTATTTTTGGTTAATTAAATGTGAAGTGGTTGAATTTGAGCACAAAATTTGAACCAACTGATACTATTGTGAACCGGTTGAACTCTCGAACCACGAAATTGTCGTTACATGTTCAACAATATCCACATTGACAACTATCTACCATAAACCTTGCTCATATTCATTCATCATCTTTTCTGCAAGCCAAGAGAAGCCTAACACCACTGCAACTTCTCTAACAATATTGGTTGTGTGAACATGTCTACACAGTTTTCTCTAGTGTGGACCACTCCACCTCCATTAGTATGATGCCTAGTCCCATAAACTAAGGTAGATCTCCTCATGTCCAAATCTTTTTGCGAGATCTCAATCAACATAACCACATACTAAATCACTGCAACCACTCTAGGTGATACTCGTGCTTCTAAGATACCAAAGACTACATGTTTCCACTGCTCTTTACCGTTTAAGATATGGTACACGAGACATATAATCCTTTTCATTTTTACTATCGTGACATAGACTTGAAGAAATATTACAATGGAAAACTAAAGGAATATTTACGGGTTTCACAATGCTTATACTGAACCTCATTAGTATCTTCTTCGTAGATTTCTGTTGTCACAACCAAAACTTACCATTTTTCCCATCTTTGTGTACTTCTATTTCCAAGATTTGTTTTGCTTGTCCTAGATCCTTCCTTTGAAAAATCCTTCCTAATTGAGCCTTTAACTCACTGATCTTAATCATGCTTTGACTAGAAACAAACATAAAATCAACATATAACACTAGGATAATGAATGTACCATTGTCCAAAATTTCAAAGTAAACACAATGGTTATACTCACTTAAGAAATTTTGGTTTTGGCTCACCATGAAAGAATCAAACATCTTGTACCATTGCCTAGTTACCTTTAGGACATGTAATGATTCTCTGAGTTTGCAAACAAATCTCCCTTTGCGATCCTCAACAACATCTGATTATTCCATGTACATATCTATGCTAATAATTATTTTGTGGGAAGTAGGATCCCACAATCTACATTGCTTATCTACATCACTATAACCAAAAGAGATAATAAACTTGCAAAAATTCAGATATTGTAATTCTAGAAGTAACTTACGGTGTACCAATACTTGCAGCCCCCACCCTTTCTTGATCATATGGCCAGGTCATTGATGGCATAAATAGGTATATGCACTTTCTTCCTTCGATACCATCGATGCGTCATTTACTTGAGTGCTTCCTTCTAGTTTGTAAAGGTTTCCAATCTTTATAGCCTTCATAATTACCAAGATGCCCTTGGACACTTTTGGTGCTCCACCTTAACCTGTAAACCTATAATCTCGAGAATCCAAAACTGCCAAAGAAACCAAATTCTTTTTAAGTTACAATACATGTCTAACATCCATCAAAGTTCTTACAATACCATTGAACATCTTAATCTTAATGTAGCTAATCCCAATAGTTTTACAGAAAATATTATTTCCCATAAAAACAACACTATCATCTACAGATTGGTAAGAAAAGAACTAACTTCTATTCGAACACGTGAAGGGAAGCACCAAAATTTAACAACCATTCTTCTTGATATTGTGCGATATTACATGTTAGCACTAGGAATCACCTTCAGATTGCATGGAAGGCAAGCCCAGTACCCATCAGGTTATATGTGAATGTAAAAGAGTTTTGAGGGGTCAAATGGATAAGACTCAAGATGATAATGTTCAAACTCAGAAATCGGGGCTAGCATGCACGAGCAATCAAGGTCGTGGCTAACTTCAATCAGTAAGTGGGAGTAAGTATGAACATAGGGAAGACTTCAATGAGAGGAATGTAGGGGTTGCTGTAAACATCAGGTCTGCAAACAACCTAAGGAAGAAAGACTCTTAACACAAGATCTTCTTGAGTTCAGAACTTAAGGACACTAAAGAAACATCACGATAATATAATAATAAAAAATACATCACAACATCACCACAACCATTCATGTGAATCATTCAAAGCATGAACACTTTAGCATCAGAAGCAAATAAGCTGGAAAGAGATGCTGATTTCTATTAACCAAGATGTCTCAAATCAAGTACATCACCAGCTCACAATAACTTCATCAAAATATTACAGTATAAGGGAGCCTTGCTCAACCATTTGAACCTACTAAAGCATTTCAACTATCTATTTATAACAAAAAGGGAGGCAACAACTAGAGGTGGGAGCTGACCTCCTTTCCATGAAAATCTCTAAGAATTTATTCCATCTAACAACTTGACTAACAACCTATGCTATAAAATGGGAAGGTGTTGGTGACTAATCCAACCAATCTTCAAACTAACTTGATCCCCCTTTGGTGCGCAACTCCTTGTTTGCCATGTGTAGTTCAGGGGCATGTGGTTGTCATCATGCTGCCAGCTGCTATTTCTGCAATTCTCTCCATCATCAGCTATCCAAAAAGTTGTTAGCTCAACCCTTCTGAATTCCTGGTATCTTTTGGTAGCATCTTTGGGGAGCACTCTGAGTAGCGCACTTTGTAGTGCCTTCACCAAATTTCATGAGATACTGTAGAGCAACCTCAAAACTAGACAAGTAGAAAAGGTAGTGCCAAACGTTCCTATCCTCTGTGCAAACTTTAGTCTCTACGAGATTTTAGGTAGCGAATTTCGGTAGTGCCATTATGGTGCGTCTCTGTGCAAATTTCGTGTCTGCCAGAAATTTGGTAACGAATTTAGGTAGTGTCCGCCTGTGTGTTCTATCAAACTTTAGGTAACGCCATCAAAATACGCAGCACCTTCACTTGGACATGTGCAGAACGAGTAGCAACCTCGAGTTGTAGCAGCACCATTAACTTTAGGCGATTTGGCAACATTGTAGGTAGAAAACCGATGGAACATAAAAAATAGACTATTCCGTAGCGCCCTAGCGCTATGGAATGTCTGCACTATTACTACCGAAGGAGTTAATTCTTCATAAAAAGCCCAAAACTATGAACGGTAAGCACTTAGAAGCCTGTATAGGTGGAAGAGGTATTGTTTCAACAACAATTTATCCTCACAAAAAGGGACCATCTTCAAAAATGGAGCTCACCTTTCACCAGCTACTTCATTAACCTGACACTATTTCTTGGAGGAGGAGGATCCTCCTTTGGCACAACAGGCTTCTTCCTTTTAGTAGTGACAGGCTCCTTCAATGGAGCTATGCTCTCCTTGGATGCTGGTGTCTCCTTTTCAATAACAACTTCAACCAATACCTGCAAGTTCCTTTGAGCCACTTCATCTTGAAAATGCTGCAACTCTGCTTTGAGCTTCCTGTTCTGAGACTGAAAGCCTCTATTTTGCCTGTAAAGGTTTTTGTGCTGCCTACGGAGAGGCTGGGCCTTTCTTGCTGCAAACCTTGCCAGGCCAAGAGTGTGCTTGTAGCCATCCATGAGCTCTTTCATCTTAACCCTGTCAGACATGGCTTCTGCTTTCAACTGAGCCACCTCCTTCCTAGCATCTCTAAGTTGCCTGATTAATATTTTGAATGTCTGGCTGTCAGGTGGAGTAGTGACATGAACAATATCAACAGGATTTTTCATGGTCTCCTCTTCCTTTTCTATCTCTTCATAGGAATTGCCTTGTCTATCTCATCAGGCTTCTTGATACCTTTGCCTTTATCTTTCTTCTTTTGCAAAGGGGTTTCTTCTTTCTTCTCCATAGGCTTTACAATGCCTTTACCTTTCTTCTTTTGTAGGATAGAGGCTTTTGGTAGGGATTGTTCTTCAACAACCTCTTTAAGAGTTAATGATCTTGTGAAAGGTTTCCTGACCTTGGTACTGGGCTACTGGAGGAGATGAGGAGAAGTGTAGCTTCTTCCCTTTCTTTGTTGTAGTTTTAGTAGTAGAAGGAACTTCTTCTAACTCTAGTGAGGAGGTGGTGAAAAATCTCTCTGTGGGGAATGACAAGCTTCCTCCTCAATTCTTGTGACCTCCTTGATGAACTCTGAATCTTGAACAGGAACTCTGCCCTTTCTCTTCTTGCTGGTACCTGCTTTAGCAACACTGGTGGATGATAATGGGCTTGCTTTCTGCCACTGACGAGTGGCTGCTATATCCAACTTGAAGTGAGAAGCAATAACAAAATGTTCCCATGAGATATCCTTCTTACCCAATTCTTCAGAAACTAGCATTCTAATCAATCCAGAGTGAAAGATGCTAGTATCCACATCCTTAGACTTGGATTGAATCCTGTCTGACATCTTGTCTATGCTCCTTAGCAAATAGTAGGGAATATTCATTTCAATTTTACCAGTAAAATGCAGCAAAATCCTTATATGGCATTGGTATAATGTGTTGAACCTCCCTTCCCATGTAAAGTATCTCTGAATGATCCTCAATATCTTGTCAAACTGCTCAATCAGCTGATTCCTTTGGCATAGGCTGCATTCACCAGCTTAAGGAAATCACCACAAATCACCAGCTTGATGTTCAGGCTTAAGGAAATCTTTGGCATAGGCTGCATTCAAAGCCATGGCTTTAAACCATTTCTCACCTGTGATAGGGATTCATGTTGCAGCTGAAATAGAGGCCTCAGTCACCTCAAATTATAAATTCCCTTCCTTGGTCTTTCGACCATCAAAATGTAAGGAAAACTTCCTTGTCACCTCAGGATGACCTCTTTGCATATTTTGGCAGAACGAGAGGCATCCGACTCTTTGAAAATATTCTCTTGCCATGGGTTCTGTCCCAAAAAGATGCATATCCACAGGTTTAGTTCTAACTACCTTACCTCGCTTGTGTGACTTCTTCATTTGAGGAGTCTCCATAGTTTAGGATGAGAGCTTCTTATGGATATGGAGTGGTAATAACCAGGAAGACCTAAAGTCAAGGTTCAAATGGACAAGGATGCATTTTTACAAGAACTTCCCCTAAACCAGACCGATTGCTAGTAAGCTAAAACTGGCTATGGAAATCCCTCCCTTGGATTTGTGCAGGTGTGAACACTTAGAAAATGAGAGGATACCCTCTAATTGGCCTTTGAAACTGGGTAGAAAATGCTCGACTTAAGAGTCAGAGGAGGCAGGGGAGAAATAGTGTGGTTAAGCAGCGCCTCTAGGTAGCGCACTGCGTATGCAGAGGATAAGACTGCTTCGATGCTGTGAGCTTAGTAGCTATGGTGGGCGGATGTATCAGACTTCGACATGCAGGTAGTGAAATTTATAGGTTTTAAAGGAGGCAAGACAAGGATAGAATAGTGTGAGGAAAGGTTTCCTTCAACTATGCAAGCCTGATAATCCAAAATTTTGAGCGCTAACTCTCTTTGAAAATCATGTGCAGAGGAGGAAACATGTAATACACGTGGAATAAAATCTGTTTGAAGCCTCAACTAGGAAGAAGTCATGAGCATCCAGGCCTCTGAATCTACCTCAACATCGGATCTGGTAACACTATTTTCGATTGGTCAAAACTGGGAGTTTGCGTAGCGCAACAATCTTGAGTTTTTCAAAAATCATAAACCGTTATCAGAGCTTGTAAATATGAGACCTTGAAGGCATCTTTTAACCAACTTCTGGCGTTGAAAACAAGGAAGATGACATCAGCATTGTAATCATAAATCATTGTGGAATATGATGAACGGGAAAGGCGCTACGGAAACTCCTGATGAGTGGGCAGCGCTCCATTTCAAAAAATGATTGGACAGGTAAGCAAAGGACAACAAGGCAGGGCTATGAGGGCATGAGTGAGGAAAATGGCTTGTCAAATCAAGATATTCGTGGAGTGAATCGATCTTAGTGACAAATCATGAGGGGGATCAAAGTTAAGTCATGAAGAAAAATGATCGTAAGTCCAAATTTGAATGAGGATCAAAACATAAGTCATGACTCAATACTTTATTTATCAAGGGGGTCCTAACAAACACATTTTTTAAATGGGGTGAAATTAAAAAATTAAAATCTAAGGCTTAGGAAAAGATGAAAACAAACTAAAAAACCCAAGGCAACTTAGTGTGATAACATTAGCTCCACAGGGGATGGCATGCCCCTTGCGGGTTGCCAAGAATGAGTAGATTTAGTGCCTTATCCTATGGCTATGGGGTCATTTATTGAAACATAAATAAATAAAGATGATATTTACAATGGCATGAAAAGCCACTCAAGGCTCAAGCAAAGTACTTTTTCAGAAAATGCTCATTGATAGGGCCATCAAAGTGTTATTAGAGAATACCTTAGAGATTTTGAAGGGACCGATCCATAAAGGTTCAAGTTTACCATGCTTGCCTTTATCTTGCTTCGGTGCATCCCACTTGAGCACTAGATCACCGAGTTGAAAATCGTCTTTGTTCACTTTCTTGTCGAACGCCTGCTTGATCTTCAGTTGATTATCATGTGTTTTATCTACAAGTTTCTCTAGAGTCTGCTGCACTTCAACCAACTGCTGAATCCTTTTGATCATATGATACGGCTCCCCTTGGTAATCTTGGAAGAATTTTTCCACAAGGCAAGCTAAGAAGGAAAAATGGCCTCAACTCCATACATTAGCTGAAAAGGAGAAAGGCCCAGAGACCTCTTTGTTGTCACTCTGTCAGCCCATAAAGAAAACTTGAGTTTTGAGTCCCATGCCTTTTTGTTCTCCTCTAACATCTTTTTAATGATCTTTATAAGGCTTTTGTTAGAGGATTTTGCAGGCCCATTCCCTTGGGGGTAGTAAGGGGTAGAGTGAACCAATGTGATTACAAACTGTTCACATAACTAAATCAATGGTTCAGCCTTGAAAGATGCAACATTATCAGTGACAATTTTGTTCGGACACCCAAACCTTGCCATAATGTCCTCAAGGTAACCAATGATCACTTTGTGGGAAACATTCTTTGTAGGGATAGCTTCTATCCACTTAGTAAAGTAATCTGTATTAGTAAAGATCCATCTATGTTGACCACTAGAAGCGGGATGAATTTCCTCGACAAAATCTAGGCCCCACTATTGAAAGGGTCCTGAAGTTTCCACAAGCTTTAATGGAAAAGACTTGAGCTGCTTCTTTCCATAAAATTTCTGACATTTAACACAGGCTCTGATCTTAGCACAAACATCGGTGAACAGACTAGGCCAGAAGTACCCAGCCCTAAGAATCTTGTATGCCGTGGTTCTCCAATAATGATGCCCCCCACATAAACTGTCATGAAAATCAGACATAATCTTTTGGGCTTCTTGTGGGTCTAGGCACCTCAAAAGCACTCCTAATGGGTCTTTCCAATACAAAACCTGATCAAGAAGGAAGTATTTTACTGATTTGAGTTTTAAGGATCTCACCTTGCTCTTTTCCATACCATCTGGAGGCTGTAAATTCTGTAGAAAAAATATAATGTCCTTGTACCGGTTGCAATCTACCAATGCAGTGGTGACTTGAGAACCTTTATCAGTCAATTCATCCTGCCAATTTTCTGAACATGAGTTGATGAAATTTACCCCCAATGCTGAGCAATTTGATTCGGCCAACAACTTGGCTAAAACCTGGCCTTTAACCAATTTGGTAGGCTTAATTTTCGGATCAAATTCAAGGATTTTAGCAATCCACTTGCTCCGTTTTCTGTCTATATGACGCTGAATAAGAATTTATGTTACTGCAGCTGATGGGACATAAGCAATGACTCTTGAATGCAGCACATAAACTCTGAAGGACTTGAGAGCTTTAACCAATGCATAGGATTGCTTATCGATGATGTCATATTTTAATTCAACATCTCTCAATACCCTGCTTAAAAAGGCAATGTGCTGCTCTAAGCCTTCAACGTTCTTCTGCAATAAAATAACTGCTATTCTATCAAAAGAAGCGAAAGAAAAAATAAGAAAATCCTTAGAGTAGTATGGGCTGACAAGGACGGGGGCTTCAGTCAAATCTTTCTTTATCTGATCAAAAGAATTACGGGACTCAACAGTCCATTTGATTTCATTACCTTTCCTCATTATGGTTGTGATATACTTAACCAAGTCAACAAAATTTGACACAAACCTTCTCAAAAAGTTAATTTTTCCCAGAAAATATTGAACCACTTTTTTGGATCTAGGAAGTGACAATGTTTGTATAGCTTCAACCCTGATGGAATCAATCCTTACCCCTTCAGTTGACACAATGTGCTGCAATAATTTGTCCTCCTCCATGGCAAACAATGTTTTTTTTGTATTCAAAGAGATACCAAATTTTATGCATTTCAAGAAAACCTATCTTAAATGATTACCGTGTTCTTTATCAGATTGAGAGAACATTGTTATGTCATCTAAATAGATAACAATTTGTCCTTCTCTCCAATAAATGCTATGTCCATAGCTCGCTGAAATGTTGCGCCTTCGTTCATCAAACCAAAGGGCATCTTGGCGTACATGAATGTACCCCAGGGAGTGGTAAAGGTCGTCTTCTCTCTATCTTCTCGCAAAACAAATACCTGATTGTAGCGAGAAAAACCATCAACCATGGACATCCTGGCTGCACCTGTCACCCTCTGTAATATGTGCTCCATCTTGGGCAAAGGGTAATTATCCTTTTTAGATCTTCTGTTTAGATTCCGAAAATCAACGGAAAGTCTTATTTGTCCATTCTTTTTTCTCATTGGGACCAAATTGGCCACCCATTCAAAACACCTCAAAGAATGATAATTTTTTCATCTAAAATCTTTTTTACCTCTTTCTCCATGACAAGCAGCAACATAGGATTGATTCAACAAGATTTGCTTCCTTACTGGAGCCTTCCTTGGATTCTTTTCTCTTCCAACAATCTTTCTTGAGATGCCCAGTTTTGTTGCAGTACCAACATTTTAGCTTACTCTTCTTTCCTTTTGACTTAGATCTTCATATACCTCTGGATTTCTCCCCTCCTTCTATGGATTGGCCTCTAGCCACTATTGCTTCTACTATGGAGGTTTCTATATTGGTTTTCCTCACCTCCTCAAACAACAAAGCTCCCACAACAGAGTCAAACTCAAGGGTGTCTGTTGTGCTAAATTTAATATAATTGACTAATTATCCAAGAATCGAGAAATGAACACACCAACGTCACTTTTTTATCTTCTTCATTGATTTTTACATCCATACTAGTTAATTGGCATATCAGAGTATTAAATACATTTAAATGATCAACAATTTTGGTACCTTCTTTCATCCGTAGACCGTATAGTTGCCTCTTCAAGAATATTTAGTTCATCAAGTATTTGGTCATGTAAAGGATTTCCATTCTACTCCATAAGCCTACTTATATCTCATCTCCAATGATATTAAATAGAACTTCATCTATCAGACACAAATGAATGGTACTCTTGAATTCACATATTCCATGTCCTGGTCTTTCTTACTCGTCGGTATCTTTGTTTTTCCCATCAATGCTTTGTCCAATCCTTGTTTCACCCGCAAATCCCACAACTTCAGCTTCTATAACTCGAATTTATTCTTGCCATTAAACTTATCCACCTCGAAATTGGCGTTTCTTATTTTCACCATTCTACACATAGGCCCCCTCCAAATTGAAATTAACAAATATCTCATCATGAAAAGAAAATTATACCTCCAAAAGGATGCTTGGACTGTACTCATCCCCTCCTCCACAATTCCAACACAACCTCCAACTATTACCTTAGCTTCTGCATGGCCCTACCACTACAATTTCTTCTCGACGTTCATGTGGTAGAGCCTTTGTCCACTCATGTTGCAGCAGGCATCGTAGTTACTGGTCTTCTTTTGGTTAGCCTTGGTAGCAACACCCCTCAGAAGAGAGTCAAGCCCCTTAGCCCTCCCTTTCCCTCTCTAAGCCAGAGGAGGAGATGGAATTGTGGGTCCAGGCCATTCTGTGCAATGACTGCAGAAATCGCTTTTTACCATCCAAACCCTTGAAAATCAAGTACGTACTACGATGGATTCGATAACCCATCATCGACCACGCGAGCAACTTTGGGGTTCAGTATTAGCTTCTCCGATCCAAACATGATTGCGGATCCCCATAGACAGATTCAATCTTTACACCCAGGGCATAAGCTAACCTCGAGAATTGATACCACTTGTTGGGGAACCGTGCAAAACAGTGTCATAACAAAACAAATCCGGAAAGTAAGAAACATTAATAGAACAACAATCACAATTGACAAAAACAATATCCATGGGAAAGAAAAATCTATTCTTATTGCTCAATCTTGGCAATTGTAGAATAACCCAATAAACAGTCTTACAACTCTATGCTTTGTGCCTCTACATAAAGTGATGTGAACTGGCGTATCCTATTTTGGGTTAATTGAATGTGAAGTGGTTGAACTTCAGCAAAAAATTGAACCGTCGAAGACTATTGTGAACTGGTGGAACTCTCGAACTGTTGAATTGTTGTCACTTGTTGATCAAACGTTATGGACTTGAATGAAAGACAAGGGGTTTACAGTTTAGGGATGGGATCCCCAATACATTATGGATTTGAATGAGGGCCAATGGGTATGAGGAGAAATTTGAATCATAACATCCAACAGTGAAACATCAACCATCGTAGTTTTTTACCTGTTTATTAAAGTTAATCAATCTTAAAAAGAAATATAGGAATCGTCAATTGGATACAATTACTTAGGGTGAGGGCTATGTTTAAATCCCCTTGATTTCCATTATAACCCCTAAGTTAGTATTAACAACCCACAAGGTAGTTCCTAATAGGTAACTCATGACTTAGAAAGGGCTTAGGTATCTCGAAGTGTTAGGAAATGAGACATACTTCCACGGTAAACCGAGCAGAAGGGGGTAAGAAAGATTTATATTAAAGAAGAAAGTAAATGACAAAGCAAACACATAGTACACAGAGATTTTTACCCTGGAAACCCAAACCCGGAAAATAAACATTCCTTGAGTGTTCTCATCTCTTGTTGTCTTATTCATTCATAATAAAAGGTTACATGTCTAACCTTGGTCCACACCTAAGACACAATCGACATCATACCATTTTGCTTACATAAGAACAACCCTATAGCCAATTTGACTTACATCTACATGACCAACAACCTCTACGATTACATACTTTTGAAGATTTTCCATTCATCATCTAAAGATTATCCTTTACAACATTACAACATGCCTTCTTTATAGGCTTTAAAACAGGAAAAACCCTAAAGAAAAGGAGGCCAAAAATAGTTACAGATCCACGCAGATCATTGGCTACAAATCATGCGAATCTCGAGATTATGTTATAGTCAAATACCAAGTTGGATTACCCATTGAATACCATTCGACCTTCATTCGATATTTAGTCGGTTGCCACATGCCCTCCTGTCGACCTCATCGTTTGACTTCTTTGACTTTACCCGGTCGATCCACCTCGACCTTCGACTTGCTGTCGATGTTTTTGACTTCGTATTTACCTCGTCAAATTACCTCAACCTTCGACTTGCTGTCGATTCCTTCGACTTCGTCATTACCTTATCAAACCACCTCAACCTTCAACTTCGATTGTCAGTCGATCCACCTCGACTTTCACTGCAAAGAATATAACAACCCAACATTTTCCCACTTGTTGTCTTTTTTGTTGAAATCGGGAGACTTCTAAACTTTTGTTCACAGACCTAGGGTAGCAATGCCCATTGCTTCTCTGGACCCAGAGAACTTCACAATACTCACATACTTGGTCAAACAGTTTGCTATGTTTTCCAACGTGTCTACTTTCTCTAGTAGTACCTTGTTGGTTTCCACCATGTCTCTAACGAAATGGTATTGTACATCAATGTGCTTAGTCTTAGAATGATAAGCTAGGTTCTTTTCTAGAAATATTGCGCTTTGACTGTCGCAACTTATCTTCATAGTTCTCTGCTCAAACTCGATTCCTAAACATAGCCTTTGCAACCATACTACTTCTTCTCTTCCATGAGTGTCTACCATGTATTCAACTTTTGTTGTTGACAAGGCTACGACTGCTTGTCGCTTACTCATCCAGCTGATTGCTCCATCGAACATTTTGAACACATATCCATTGGTCGACCTCCGTCAATCCAGATCTCCAGCCCAGTCGGCATAAACAAATCCATGTACATTTAATTCACTGTCACCTCCAGGTTTTCCTTGGTATCATATAGTATAATATTTTGTGCCACACAAATACCTGAACATTTTTTTGGCAGTTGTCCAATGCTCCTTCTCAGGTGTCGACATGTATCTGCTCAACACTCCCACTGCATGGACAATGTTTGGTCGAGTGCAGACCATCCCATAGATTAGAATACCAACAAAAATTGCATGGGGAACATGTGCCATGTCCTTTATTTATTCCTGAGTCTTTGGACATTGTTTAGCAGTTAGTCTTACTCCCACAGGAATTGTCACCTTCACAGGTTTGCAATCCTGCATGTTGAAATGTTTCAAAACTATTTCAATATACTTCCTCTGGTTCAACTAGAAATTTCTAGCTGCTCGATCTCTCTTAATATCCATTCCCATAATGAAGTTCACTGCATCGAGATCCTTTATGTTGAACTTGGAGAATAACTGATTCTTCACCACCTTTATTGCGTTCATGTTGTTTCCAATCAACAACATGTCGTCGACTTACAATGCTACATATATGAAATGCCCACTCTTCTTTGGAATATATGTAGTGATCAACTTTGCCTCTCACAAATCCCAAACTAAGGATGTATGTGTCGAACTTTTGGTATCAGATCCTTGGTGATTTCTTTAGACCATAAAGGGATTTGTTCAGTTTGCACACCAAATCTTTCTTTTCCTTTACAACAATCCTTTAGGTTGTTTCATATAGATTTCTTCTTACATGTCCCCATGTAGGAACACTGTCTTCACATCCATCTATTTTATTTCTAGATCAAATGTTGCATCCAGAGACATTAGTACTCTAATGGAAGTTAATTTTGCAACAAGGGAAAAAATATCATCGAAGTCGAGTTATTTGACTTGGGACTATCCTTTCGCTACTAGTTGAGCTTTGAATTTCTCGACTTGACCTATTGCGTTCATCTTCTTCTTGAATACAAATTTTGTACCGACAAACTTTTTTCCGCTAGGTAACTTGACTAAGTCCCATGTCTCATTATTATGCAAGAAGTACATCTCTTCGACCATGGCGTCCTTTTAGAGTTTTCCCTCTGCTGAGTCAATTGCCTCCTCGATCGACTTGGGATCATCATTGGTGGTAGTTAATATGAATGCGGAACAAAAGTCGGGCGAAATATACCTTTTGATTGGTTTTCTTACTCTTTCTGACCTCCTTACAACCGATGTCGGTTGTTACACCTATTCTCCTGATTCAGTCGACTCATCTGAATCATCTTCTTGATTCCTCAGTTCAAACCACACCGTCTCAAGATTATTCTCGATATGAACAATTTCTTCAGGCTATGACTTACTGCCGACTTCTCTGAAGACCACATCTCGACTATACACTGTTTTCTATGATGCAGGATCCCATAGCTTATATCCTTTCATTCCTTCTTTGTATCCAATGAAAATACATTTAACTACCTTCTTGTTTAATTTGCTCCTCTTTTCCTTGGGAACATGCAAAAATACATCAGAGCCAAATTCTTTGAGATGTGAAAAGGAAGGCTTATTACCTGAACATACCTCATGTGGATTCATGTTGACTAGTGTCAATGAAGAAGACATATTCAGTATATATTTTGCAGTGTCCACTGCCTCCGCCCATAATTTTTTGTTCATTCTCTCAACAACTCCATTTTGTTGTAGGGTATATGGTGTGGTAGCTTGGCGTGCTATGTCAGACTGCTTGTAGAACTGATCAAATTCTTTTCCACAAAATTCATCATCGTTGTCAGTTCTCAACACCTTATTCTTCTTATCTGTATGGTTATCTACAAGAGATTTAAACTCTTTGAATTTCCTGAAAACCTCTGATTTCTTCCTCAGGGAAATACATCCATGTCTTCATGGAAAAATTATATATGAATAAGACATAATACAGGGATCTAGCAAGTGACGGCATTGTAACAGGGCCAAACACATTAATGTGAACTAACTCTAAAATCCCATTTTCCCTTGTCGCTCCATATGCAAACCTCACCCGACTATGTTTTACATATATACAATGTTAAAAAAAATCAACTTCTAAATTACATTCAAGAAAGTCTTCGACCATACCTTTGTTATGCATATAGCTCAATGTCCTTTCTCTCCAATGTGTGAAATCCTCTCGTTCCATAGCATGGTCGGGTTGACTTTATGATGACTTGTCGAGTCGGTTTGAATCGACTCAACCCGAGTCGAGTCGAGTCAAGTCTAAGTCGATTCGAATTCGGGAACATCGATGTTGTTGCATCTAGTCGAGTCGACACTCCGTAATAACTTGTATAGGGTTCCAATTTGAATTCCTTTCATTAAGACCATCACACCTCTGACCATCTTGCACAAATCCTTCTGAAACAGAGTGTGCACCCCTGCATCACTCATCTTGCTGACATATATTAGGTTTCTTGTCAAACCCAAAATGTGTAGCACACTTGGAAGGGTTCTACTCCACCCATCTTGCAGTACCAATCGAACTCTTTCTCGTCAGATAATTTTGGTTGTCGAGTCGTCTCCCAAGAACACTTCTCCTTCTCCATATCATTCATATTCGCAAGACCATTATTTATGTGGTGTCATATGATATGATGCTCTTGAGTTGATCAACCAAACATCTTGATCCGACTATGCACTGGTCTACGCCAGGTACACATTGTCTCCCTTATTTGGAATGGTCTTTCTCTCAGTGGATTTCTTCTCGTTGGATCCTGTATTGACTTCCATCGCCTTCGACTTGTAGTCCCTTTTGTAATGCCCAGTTACCGCATTTCCATTATCTTTTCATCAACTGAATATGGGATTTAGATCTACTCTTCGACTTAGACTTTCTACCGAAGAATTTTCCTTTTTCTCTGTCAATCGATTGACTTCTCACCACTAAAACATCTTTGGTCGATCCTTCCATGTTCTTTCTTTTCATTTCTTTTGACAATAGAGATGCCACCACGTCCTCTAGCGCTAATGTGGTTGTATTACTCCCTATAGACACAAATAAGCTATCCTAGGAGTCTGGAAATAATATAATACACTAATTCACTCCTCCTCCTCAGTGATTTTAATATTCGTAGAAGATAACTGGCTTATGATGGTATTAAACGCATTTAAATGCTCAGTCACTGAACTTTCATCACTCATCCTCAGAAGATACAGTTTCTTTCTAAGAAACAACTTATTTACTAGATATTTCGACTGGTACAAACTTCCCAACTTGTCCCACCGTTTCTTGGATGAATCTTCACCTGAGACATTTAGCAGTACTGAATCTACAAGACAAAGTCAAATTGTACTCCTTGATCTTCTCTCGAGTTTCTTTGATTCTTCTATAGACATACCTGTCCACATGGTACCTGGACAGACTGTTGTCCATTGTTCTCGACCTACAAGGAGATATTCAATTTTAAGATTTCAAATCTCAAATTTTGGTCCTTGAATTTTTCGATCTATATTCTCCAGTTTCTCACCATTCTTTAACATGATCTTTAACACATTCTTTAAAGATTTTAGAATTATGACTCTTACTGAACATAGGGTTTAGCTCAGATCCAAGGTTGTTAAGCCAAGCTCTGATACCACATGTTAAGAAATGAGACACACTTCCACGCTAAACCTAGTAGAAGAGAGAAAGTAATATTTATCTTAAATAAGAAAGTAAATGACAAAGCAAACACACAATACACATATATTTTTACCTTGGAAACCCAAACCGGGAAAACCAACATTCCTTGACCCTTTTTCTCTCTTGTTGTCTGATTCATTTAGAATAAAAAGTTACATGTCTAACATTTTCCCACACCTAAGGCACAATCGACATCATACCCCCTTGCTTACACAAGAACAACTCTGTAGCCAATTTGGCTTACATCTACATGACCAACAACCTCTATGATTACAGACTCTTGATGATTATCCATTCATCATCTAAAGATTAGATTTTACATCATTACAACACGCCTTATTTATAGGATTACAATAGGAAAAAATCTAAAGAAAAGACGCCCAAAAATGGTTACAGCTCCACGTAGATCATTGGCTGCGAATCTCACGTATATCGATATTTTGTGACAATCGGCTACCAAGCCAGATTACCCGTCAACTACTAGTCGGTCTTCAGTCGATTTCCACACACCTGCTTGTTGAACTCTTGTTGGTTGTCTTCTTAGACTTTACCCAGTCGATCCACCTAAACCTTCGACTTCATCTTTAACTGTTCGAACCACCTCGACCTTCGATTTGTTGTTGATTCCTTCGACTTCATCTTTACCCAGTTGAACCACCTCGACCTTTGACTTCCACTGTCAGTTGATCCACCTCGACTTTCACTATAAATAATATAATAGCCCAACAAGAGGCACATAGGAGTAGACCTTTATCCTAGGGGTATCTACCCTTCTAGCCTTATCACAACAGACGAAGATGTCTCTTTGTAAGAATTAACCTGGATGGAGAGGAAAATAAACAATGATTGCAACCACCTGAACTAGAACCCTCGACTCAACTAATCAACCTTATAACTCACAAGTGTAACTTTATGGATGTGATATCCTAGACATTACGGATTTCAATGAGGGCCAAGGGGTATCCAAAGAAATTTGAATCATAAGGCATCTTATTGTTGGATTAATGAGAGGGGGGGTGAATCAGTAATAGAGCAATTTAATTCTTTTTCACCATAAAATGCAAGTGTTATATCAATGTACCATTATCATCCAATAGTTGCAGAGTAAATAAACAATGAACAAATGAGCATTCATACACATACACAGTACACCAGTTAAGTTCAATTGAATAGAAGTTAAGTTCCATTGTATCTTTGTTATTGTTCTCTGTATATTTGTGTTAATGTTATAGATTTGTGTTTAATTTCGTTTCGCTCATAAATATGAATCAGTGGTGTCAGAGCGGTCTGTTCTTCATTTGTTTCTCTGTGCATGTCCCCAACGAGGTCAGGGTATAAGAATTTGGGACTCTAACTAGTTGAGCCTTTGCAAGATCGGCCTCACTGAACCTGATGGTTTCCCATGGGGGAAGAAAAGAGGGATGATGGGGCAGGAGATCCCTTTAAACTGTTTCTTGAGGAACCCTCTCACGACAAAGGAATGAGATGATGAAAAATTTTGCACAAATCCTTTGACAACTGCCAACAAGCGATGCATCTTCCTCGAGCGGAGGTGTTGTTCCCTTCAAGGTATAAATCATTTTGATATTCCTATATTTGAAGTTCAAATAGATGCGGTCGCTGTAGACAAATGGTTAAACCTTCTAGAAGGGTTATTTTCTATCCATAACGTTTTCGATAGAGAAAAGATTACATTTGCACTCTTTAAGGTCCTCCCCCATGTCAAAGATTGTTGGGCCACATTTTGTGAGCAAAAGGAAACAGAGGGATCTACATTATTTGTAGTCACACCCACTTGGGGTTCTTTCAGGGATGCTATTAAGGAACAATACTACCTTGTTGGAAGTTATGATGACTTATATACAAGATGGAGCACAATGCGGTAGGAAAGGGACCAAATAGTGCTAGAGTTAACCAATGTCTTCCATACCTTGCGAACCAAGCTGGGTATCAGAGACTTCAAGAGACACCTGGTTCTCACGTACCGCGACGGTCTGCATTGATACATCCATACATGAATGGAGTTTTTGGACATCTCTTTCTTGGGCGTGACCTATCGATATGCGGTCAAAATTGAGCAAAAGCTTAAACAAAAGATGCAACAGTGTGGGTCTGTGAACTCCTCACAGCAGAAGCAGGGTAAAGGTGGTCCCAACCTAAAAACCAAAGGGAAGAGCAAGGATGGACAACGTTAGGACAACCAGTCCAAACTAAAAACAAAGGACAATGGGAAGACAAGAAAAGACATTTGGAAATGGTGTGAGTTCCATAAGAGTCCTTAGCATAACACCGTTGAATACTGCTCAAAGCAGTCATTGGTGGTCGAGGTGAAATCCTATAAATCAGATGTAGGCTTTGACTTTGAGTCAAAACGAGAAAAAGGGAGACAGATCATTGATGCATAACCCAATGCCACCGTTTCTACCACCACCAAGGTCCAGCCCGGTGAACCTAATGAACTAGAGGAAGGTGAGCACCTCTTTCATTAAAAGATGTGGGTGAAGGCTACTCCGCTACACTTTGTTGATAGCGGTAGCCAAAAGAACCCCATCTCAGAGAAGGTCCTCAAGCAGTTGGTTCTGTCGACAACACACCCACAACCGTACACCATCAGATGGCTCATCTAAGGGAGCAATCTTCGCGTCAGCCAACAGTGTCGCATGGCGTATGGCATCAAACCCTTCAAAGATGAGGTATTGTGTGATGTCTCCCCCCTTAAAGTTTGTGATGTTCTTTTCGTCCAACCTTATTTATGGAAACGTCATGTTGTATATGGGTCTATGCCTCGTACTGTTATTATTACTTTGGACGAGAAATTATATAGGATACTCAGGTAGTCCGATCTATTGCCATTTTCTTGATCTCTACCAAGAAATGTAGGAAGGTCATCTCTCAGACTGAAAAGTTTGTCTTGTTTGTGATTCACACTCAAAGTGAGCAGAAGGTTGCAGCCATGTCCATCGCCTTCGCGACATGTCTCTCCACCCAGCAGAAGAAAGTGGATAAGGTTGCGGAAGAATACAAAGACATCTTCTCCTCACCCACTGGGGTACCTCTGCATTGTAAGGTCAAGCACTCAATCGATCTAATCCCCGATGTGTCGCTACCCAATAGGCCAATCTATTGTCTCTCTTTGTCAGAAAAAGAGGAAATCAAGCACTAGATCCAAGATCTGCTCGAAAAGGGGCAAATCTGACCAATCTCATCACCTTGTGGAAGCCTAATCGTGCTTGTGCAGAAGAAAGACGCGACCTGGCGAATCTGCATTGATTACCAGGTCCTTAATAAAATCACAGTCAGGAACCCGTACCCAATTACCTGAATTGACAATATTCTTGACCAACTTAAAGGGGTCAAATACTTCAGTAAGATTGATTTGAAGTTTGGCTACCACCAGGTTCCAATAAAGAAAATCGATGTATGGAAGACTGCCTTCAAGTCCAAAGAAAGTATTTTTGGATGGCTGGTCATGCCCTTTGCCTTGATAAATGCCCCAACAACTTTCGTGAGGATGATGGACGATATCTTGTGGCCTTTCTCCAATTCTTTTGTGGTGATTTATTTTGATGACATCCTAATCTTCAACAAGAGTTGGGTGGAACACTTGCAACATATTTAGTAGGTTCTGCACACTCTGTAGAAACACAACCTATATGAAAATTTGGAAAAATTCTACTTCGGCCTAGATAGGGTCTAGTACCTATAGGCTACATTGTTGATGAGCATGGGGTGCATGTCGATCCATCCAAGATCCAGGCCAACTCCAACCAAAATCACAGAGTTTTGGAGCTTCTTAGGCCTTGCCAATTTCTATCGCAGGTTCGTGTTGGGATTCTCCCACATTGCATGGGCCATTAGCCAAGTGACCAGGGGCGGTGGCAAGGAAAACATTGTGTGGGGACAGTATCAAGAGAAAGCGTTTGATGATTTGCATCGACGCTTTTTCTCAGCCCTAGTGCTCTCATTATCCGACCTGCAACAACCTTTCAAGATTAAGACAAATGATTCAGACTACGCTATGGGAGCAGTTCTCACTCAGCAAGGACATCTCGTGGCCTATCATAGTGAGACGCTATCAGATACCGTCCGTAAGTACCCTACTTACGATAAAGAAATGTACTCCATTGTACAAGTCTGCCACTAATGGGGGCATTACATTCTCGGGAATGAGACAATCATCCACACTTATCATACGCCTCTGCAGTCTATGCAAACAAAAGTCAAATTGGAGAATGACCACCATCATAAGTGGTCCACATACTTGCGACAATTCCATCTAACATCAAGTATAAGACAGGGAGCACCAATTGGGTCGTTGATTGTCTCAGTCGACCTCCAGGTGCAACACTAACCGTGGTTCTACACTGTTGTAGACCCGAGACCTTCGGATGGCCCCAACTCTATGAGAGAGATCCTGACTTCACATCGACCTACCATATGCTGGGAACAAACAGAGTTGTCACTGATTTTCATCTTCAGGATGGGTTGTTGTGCCATTTGGGCCATCTCTCCGTTCCATCAAGCGAGTGTGCGAAACTGATTTGGGAAGTTCACTACAGTCGGGTGGCAGGACACTTCGGCATATAAAATACAGTGGCAGTGTTGCATCAACATTTGTATTGGCTGAAACTTCGACATGATGTCAGCAAGTATATCAGGTCTTGCCCGACCTCCTCTATTTCCAAACCGACCATTAAGAAACAAATCATGTATACCCCTCTGGATACTCTCGACAGACCCTGGGAATCCATCTCGATGGAATACATGTCGGGCCTTCCTTCGACCAAGAAGGGAAATTATTGTGTTTTCATGGTTGTTGATCGATTTTCCAAGATGGCAATTCTTGTCACCTACAAGAATAGCATCACAACGAAGGCCACTACCAATATCTTCTTCGAACAAGTGTTGGTACATTTTGGGATACCACAAACCATCGTCTCATATCGGGACAGTCGATTCCTCAGCACATTCCGGTCGAGCCTTTGGCCACAACTGGACACTTAGCTCACCGAATCCATGGCCTTCCAGCCCTAAACGGATGGCGAAACTGAGGTCATCAAGAGGATGATTGTGCATATCTTTCGCATGTACAATTCCAAGAATTCGTGCAAATGGGATGTGAGTCTTTCCTATGTTCAACATGGTTACAACAAAGCCATACATAGCTCAACCGACCACAACCTCTTTCATGTGGTGTTTGGATTTTAACTATTGGGTCCCATGGATGTTGCACCACCCCTTGTATCCACACAGGAAAATTTTTCGCATGCACAAACCGAAGTCGACAAAGCCACCGGGTTCATTGAATGAATCCAACACATCCGCCAAAAGGTTTAGGATATTTTGTAGAAGTCCAATGCCAAGTATAAGAAGTGCCATGATCAACATTCGATGCCACAAAAGTTCTAGGTGGGAGATAATGTTTGGCTACACTTGCAGAAAGAATGCCTTACAGGACCCCATCGAAAGCTTCGTTCACTCTGCTATGGACCTTACACCATCACCAAGGCTGTGGGTGACAATGCTTTTGAGCTCAACATTCTCGCCTTCCTTGGCTTGCACTCAGTGTTTAATGTGGACCTCCTTCGGCCATACTTTCCACCCTTATTGGACACCTCAGAGATAACATAAGAGTTGACACCGACATAGCTCAACCCTAACTACATGGAACAAGAATCCAGTGATCAGATCGTGGACACACACGTAAAGGGAACTCACCATAGAAGCTTCAGCTTTATCGTGTTGTAAAAGAGGGGCAACTCCTACACCAAGGCAAGTGGTTCACCTAGGGCCAAATTCAACAAAAACTTCCTCATCTGATGGGGCAACTCAACACAATGGAGACCATTGCTTCCTAAGGAGGGAGGATTGATCCAGGTGGATATCGTTGGCCACCCACCTCTTCCAATTAGCTCACATACAACTTTCATATTGGTAGTTGCAGTTTTCATCTTGACAGTTTTTTTCTAGCTTTTCGGGTCCTAACATTCCGGGGCCGTTTTGAGGCCCTAAACAACATTTTTTGGGCTCTCCATAGTCACACTATAAATAAAGTCAAAGTGTGACGAAATAATGTCTAGTCCTCATATAGACCTTTGCAACGAGCGATCGTGCACCTAAAACGGAGATCATATGCAAAAGTTACGATCACGGGAAGTTGATGTACCAACTTACACCATTGGTGCCCACATGATTTTTGGCACTTCATCTCCTAGGGTTAGGTTTTTGGATGTCTAGGGTTTTTTGTTTACTTCTTGATGCTAAAAAGGCCTGGAGGCCTCATTGTAATGTTCTCAGACGAATGTGCATAGCCACCACATCTCTTCTCAGAGATTAGCTACAACCATTCAAGCAAGATTGTTTTCATTTTGCATTTTACAACTTCAACATATTTCTTTATTGAATAGAAGTTAAGTTCCACTATATCTCTGTATATCTGTGTTAATGTTATAGATATGTGTTTCATTTTGTTCCGCTCATAAATCTAGATCACCTTATTCATCCCCTATTGTCTTGGCAATCAAAAGGGATTGAACATGTTATTGAGTTTAATCCTACAAAAAAACGCATAGTGGTTCATCCCTCTCAATATGGCCATTTTCATAACTCTAAGGTTGAAAGTCTTGTGGAGAATATCGTGGAAGTTGAGATCTAAACCATGCTTCTTCCACTATGGTGGTGAGGAAAAAGGAAAGAGTTTACCACCTTTGTATTGGATGCATTGCATTTAATGAAACCAATATGAAGAATAGCTCCCCATGCCTTGTGTTAATGACTTGCTAGATGATCTACATGGTTCTAAGTGTGTTTCAAAGATTGGCCTTTGCAACGAAAAGAAGTATGTAGTAAGAATTGATTGTTGCCAGTACCAATTCAATGGGATTCCATTTGGATCCTACAATTCTCCTACTACATTGGTTATTATTGTGTACCTTTATGATTCCAAGGAAATGAGAAGATTGGTTATTACTATGCACCTATACAACTCCACGACTAAGAGAAATATGCATTCACAATTCATCATAGTAATTACCAATTCCATGGGGTGCCACTTAGGCCTACAATGATCCTACTACATTTCAAGCCTTAATGAGAAATGTATCTAGTAAGTATATCAACACATTTTCTTTAGTATTTTGATGATATCCTTATATATAGTAGAACATTCATAAATCATCATGGCCATTTGGATCTCACATTAGCTACCTTAGCACAACATAATATCTATGTAGAATATCGAACTGTAATTCCAAAGACTTCACTAGATTTTCTTAGACATATTATAACTATAGAGGGTATTTGAACCGATCTTGCAAATACTCAAGCCATGCAAGAGTGATCAATTTTCATGACAATTAAAAAGCTTCATGGATTTTTTGGGAGTAAGCTTATACTATAATTTTGTACAAAATTTCTTCATCATTGCTCTTGATTGACTTAACAAAGATGACACTTTTAACTAGGCAATTGTGGCACACCAAGTTTTTGAGTGTGATTCATACGAGTTTGAACTTGGTGTAGTTGTCGTAGAAGATAATAGATCAATTGATTTTTAAGCAAGGAGTATAATTAAAAAAAGGGCGCATCTCCGCTTACACCAAAGAAATGTTGATCATAGTTCACTTTGGCGCTCGACATCTGTCACATGAAGCGGGAGTGCTCGACATGTGACTCTGCTTGTGTAGAGTTAGATTTTTTGTAGTGGAATATGCCCATTGTGTATCGTTAGCCTTCCTTGCTTTCTTATAGATACATGAGTGAGGGATCCTTTCATTATTTCATTCATCACACAATTGTATTAGATATGTGAGGAGTGGATCATAGTAATCTCTCTCTTGCGTAGTCTTCAATGTATTATCTGTAATTGCCTTGGAGTGCTAGGGTTCTTGGAGAAGTTCAAGGGAAATTATAGGATTAGGATATTATAGTCAAGAATACAAAATGATAGGGTTTGTCATAAATCCTAGAAGGGTAAAAATTCATTGTATCTTGTAATTGTTGTGAGAGAATAATACTAGGGTTTCATGACATTTCAAAATCATAGTGCTACTTGTTATGCTTGTTGAGGAGGAGGAGATAAGGATACTTTTCGCATGTGCCAAGGAGGACTTGTTGATGATGATGCTTTCTTGTTGAGGATCCCTAGTGGGGTGACCATGGTTAGAAGTGATTCCTAGCTAGGAGTTGGTGGCTAGGGTTTTCATGCTTTACCTAGCTAGGGATATTTGTAGAGCTTGACTTGTACCAACTTCTGATAAGTTGTTGGTATGTGCATTACTTTATCTCTTATATATAGATGAAGTGTTTCAACTATTAAAATATTGTGTACTTGTAGAATTGATTTCCGGCCTTTGACATGTTATCTTGTTGATTGCGTGGATTCCATCTTTTATTGTTCATGTTGATTTGACATATTATATATCTGAAATTGTTAAGTGATTTAACACACATATAGAATATAGATGATAATATTTTTTGCTTTAAAAATGTGTTGTAATAAAGTTATTTCATATTTGTTATTTTCTTAAAAAGGTGTGTCAGAAAGGTTGTACCTTGTTGGCATTGAAAGTACACTTGTATGGAGTTTATTTTTTTGGATTGTTGGGTGATTTCAATTGAAGAAAGTGGAATATTTGTTGTTGTAATTGAATACTTCAGATCAAGCCTATGATGGAAATTCATAGGGATTAAGTCTAATAAACCTCTTAAGTAAATGCAGTGAAATTTTGGTTTTACATTAGTTTCCCTAGATCTGAAATTTCTACGTAATATACTCAAATGGCATAATAGAAGTGGATTGACCACCTTCAAGATTATTAATTTGATATCAGTGATAAAAAGTGTGAAAAGGATATTGTTTTAGATGCATTGTCTTTCTTGAATGAACCACCCAATGTTAGCACCATCTTGATAAAGTATAAGAGCGCTTTACAGAATATATAACAAATCCTACTAAAATTTAACTTCAATAGCAAATTTTAGTGAACGAGAACAAGGGTCATCCTTGGAATATCGATGATGGGTCCATTTTCTTTAAAAGGTGCATTTTTTTTACGAGAACGTTTTCTTTAAAAGGTGCATTTTTTTATGACATTGGTCTGCACTTATACAATAGAATCCTTTAAAATGTTCATGCCTCTACCTTTGTTGGTCATGTGGGTTTCAAAAAAAAATTCTACTCAACTTACATTGGATGAAAATGAAATCTAATATTGAGTAGGTTATGGTAGAATGTGACACTTGCTAGGGTAAGAAGGTGGATAATGTTTGTTTTCATAGTCTTCTTCAGCCTAAAGTTATCACGAACCAAAAGTCAAAAGTGGGATATTTGGAGCAAAACACAAGTATATCCTTATCTAAATGTAAAGATGCTATATTTGTGCTAGACAATTGATTAATCAAGAATTCTCATTTAATCGTGTTGAGTACAAAGTTTTCTAGGGTTGATAGTTTATTCTTTAAGATTATTATGGTTAATAGGTGTGTTTGTCGTAATATAAGTGGAAGGAGAAGGGAGGAGGGTACCACAACGAGAGAGGAGGAAGGTGCAATATATGGAGAGGAATGAGAAGATAAATTTGTCGTCTTGGGTGAAGGATGTGGCCAAAGTAAACCATTGAAATAAAGAGGCTTACTGTTGGAAACTGGTGACAACAAATTCCTCCAGGATTAGGATTTCAGATCCTATAATCCAGCGTTGGTTGTAACCAATAAGACCAAGTTAGAATATGGATGAGATTGCATTTAATAATCAGTTTCTATGTAAATGTATATAAATTTATGTAAGTCCGTAGAGGAATACAGGAGTGAGAGTTTGCTGCTGTAATCTCTATGATCTAAATAATAAGACAACGGATGCCTTCGCTTGGTGGACGTAGCCCAATGTTTGGGTGAACCACATAAATCTCTGTGTCTTTTAATTATGTGTGACTATGCTTGTCTTATGATATTTGTTTTTCCAGATTTACAAATATAACAAGTGGTATCAGAGCAGGTTAGAGGAGAGGATGTCGCAGAAAACAAATTCTCGGAGGATCCACAGTAGTGAAATCTGTGTAAGGTGCTTTGATTTCCACATCATCGTAGGGGCCTTCTCTTGGAAGGTGCGACATCCTATTAGCTGAAATTTCACTTGTCGAAAATTCCTGAGATCGTTGCACTCTCGCTGTATTGAGAGGGGCGATGACCACCTGACATCGTCGTAGCCTGGTTCTATTTTGAGGTGCAACGCCCCATTGAAGCACGTCGCAGGGTAGCTGCATCGGGAGGTGCAACGACTTCTCTTGGAAATAACATACATGTAAAGGTCCCAACTGCATTCATATGTTTTTCTTTGAAAATGTTGAATGTATGAAGTTTGACAATAATTGGTATTAAATATTGTAAGGGTGGAGGAGTGTATGCATATTATATTAAAAAGGTGAATTATATTAAAAATATTGTATGCATAAATTCAAGTGGATGGATGTTTTTTTTTAAAGGTGAATTTTTTTAATAAAAGGTGAGGTTAGTGAAAAGGTCTTTTATTAAACCTTTTTTGGAGTTTATACCATTATTCCTCCCCGTTATTTTTTAAAGGGCCTTGGTTATTATAAGCAGTGGTGTTTTTTGGAATTTTTCTTTCTAGTAATGGTGAAAACTCAGAGTGCTAAATTCGAAATCGAGAAGTTCAATGGAAAGAACAATTTTTGAGATTTGGAAGGTGAAGATGCACGATCTGCTTGTGCAACAAGGTGTGGTGAAGGCGCTTTTGGGAAAAGCAAAGAAACCCGTGACCATTTCAGATGATGAGTGGGATGAGATCGATGCGAGAGCACTGAGTGCCATACGTCTGTGTTTGGCCGATGATTTTTTGTTCAACATTGTTGTGGAGAAGACAACAGTCGGTTTATGGACGAAGTTGGAAAGCATGTACATGACAAAATCCTTGACGAATAGGATCTTTCTGAAAACAAAATTGTATAGTTTGTGCATGAAGGAAGGTACAAAAATAGTTGATCATTTAAATACTTTTAATACTCTCTTAGTTCAGTTGACCAACATGGGAGTAAAAATCGATTCTGAAGACAAGGAAATTACATTATTGTGTTCTTTGCCCACGTCATGGTATCACTTTGTTACCTCTATTAGTTTTAGCACAACATAAAGTATTGAGTTTGATGTTATTGTTGGAGCACTATTGTCTGAGCAAACAAGGAAGAAATCAAATTCAGAAACCTCTACATCTGAGGCGATGATGGTCAGAGGCAGACCTAAAGAAAGAGGACAGAGTCAGAGGGATTTCTCTTGGTCAAAGTTGAAGGGAAAGAAGAGAAAACTTAAGTGCTGGTTTTGTAGCAAATATGGACAGATGAAGAAGGATTGTTGGAAGAGAAAACAAGCCTCCAAAGACGACCCTCCAAAATAGACGAAGGAAGCAAATGCAACCGAAACAGATTCAACAACAGGTTTAGGTGTGACTGATGAAGTTTTATCAATTAGAATTGGCTCACGTCATGATCAACATTGGTTATTAGATTCTGGTGCTTCAAATCACATGTGTCTTCATAGACACTGGTTTTTTACTTACCAGTCTAAAGATGATGGAATAGTTTACATGGGGAATGATATCTCATGTAAAGTAGTGGGAATTGGTAGCATTCGAATTAAGATGTTTGATGGAACTGTTAAAATACTAACTGATGTGAGACATGTACCTGAGCTTAGGAAGAACCTAATTTATTTGGGAGTCTTAGACATTGGAGGATATAAGAGTATTGCTCAAGGTGGATTTATGAAAGTCTACAAACGAATCTTACTGGATATGAAAGCGAAGAAGGTTGGTAACCTATTTCTGTTAGAAGGAAGAACTGAGTCAGATCATGTGACAACGGTATCTGAGAACGATAGTGATTCTGTTGGACTGTGGCATCAACGGTTGGGCCATATGAGCGAACAATGATTGAAGGTATTATCTGATCGCAAGTTACTTCCTAGTCTAAAGTCTTTAAAGTTAGATTTATGCAAGCACTGTATTTATGGAAAACATGATAGGCAGAGATTTAAAACCGAAGACACACCAGTGAAGGAATCCTTGATTATATCCATTATGATGTTTGGGGACCATCCCCTATTGTTTCATATGGAGGATCTTCATATTTTGTTAATTTTATAGATGATTTCTCTAGGAAGGTGTGGATCTGTATGTTAAAGAGTAAAGATGATGTATATACAGTTTTCAAGCAGTTTAGAGATTTAGTGGAAAAGAGCACTGGTAGGTCCATTAAATGTTTAAGAACTGATAATGGTGGTGAATTTACGTCAATGGAATTTGAGAACTATTGCAAGGAGTTTGGGATTGATAGGCATAAAACCACTGCCTATACTCCTCAGCAAAACGGAGTTGTTGAACGCATGAACATGATTCTTCTAGAGAGAGCAAGGAGTATGCATTAGTAATGCCAACTTGCAGCAAGAACTGTGGGCAGAAGCAGTAACTACAACTTGTTATCTGGTGAATGGATCACCTTCAACAACAATAGAGTGCAATATTCCTGAAGAGGTATGGAAAAGTCACCCTTGTAATTATTCTAATCTTAAAGTTTTTGGTTGTGACGCCTATGCTCTAATTTCAAAACATCAGTGTTCTAAATTAGATCCAAATAAAAAAGGATTATTTTTGTTGGATATGGTGATGGTATTAAGGGGTACAGGTTGTGGGATCCTACTGCCTGCATGATCACTATTAACAGAGATGTAATATTTGATGAATCATCTCTCATCAAATCAGATGTAGATGTTCAAATGAAATAGGAAGAAGTACCTAAGTATCAACATATTCAGTTTGAAACCAGTTCGAATACATGTGAAAGTGAACATGAACAAGTTTATGAAGTTGTTCATGAAGAGTTTCCTGAAGAGGAAGACATTGTTGATGATAACAATCAACAGGATGTGGATGAGCCACAAACTTCCCTAAGGAGATTTACGCGGGTCATAAATCCTCCAAGAAGGTATGATGATTTTGTTTCGTCAGTTTCTTTGAGTACTAATGATGATGAACATTCGTGCTATCATGAAGTTGTGAAGGGTTCTAACAGTGATAAATGGAAAGAAGCAATGAAGGATGAAATGAAGGAATTAGAGAGGAACACCACATGGGACCTAGTAGAAATTCCAAGAGACAGAAAAACTGTAGGTTGCAAGTGGGTATACAAGCTGAAGAAGGGTGTTGATGATAAGGTTGAAAGGTACAAAGCAAGGCTGGTTGCGAAAGGATATTCTCAGAAATAAGGTATTGGCTTTCATGATATTTTTTTCACCAGTTGTTAAGATTGTTTCCATTCGAAGTGTGTTAGCATTGGTTGCATTACTTGATTTGGAGTTGGAGCAGCTAGATGTTAAAACTTCTTTCTTACATGGAGATTTGGATTGGGAAATTTACATGGAACAACCTGAAGGGTTTATTCTGGATCGCAACAAGAAAATTTTTTACGGGCTCAAGAAATCATTATATGGCCTAAGGCAGTCGCCCAGACAATGGTACAAGAAATTTGACTCTTTCATGGTGAGCTAAAATTATACAAGGAGTGAGTATGATCATTGTGTCTACTTTAAGAAATTGAATAATGACATATTCATTATCTTAGTATTGTATGTTGACGATATGCTTTTAGAAAGAAAAAACATAACTGAGATCAATAGGTTAAAGGCTGAGATGGCTAGGACGTTCTATATGAAAGATCTAGGAGCAACAAGGTAGATTTTGGGCATGGAGATATTTTCCTTCTTATTGCCAGACTTTCACGAAGTTTATTTTATCCAATATTAAAAGATTTCGGTTTCCTCTTTAGTTTTTGAGTTTTGTTAAAAACAATTAAATTCAAACAATAAAAAAAGAGTTAAAATTAAAAAAAAGAAAGAGTAACGATTAAAAAATTAATCATTTATTTATTTTCCTTCTTATAAGTTATCTGTGAAGTAGCTAAACCCAATTGCTTCACTATCTTAAAGTTTGTTTTATCCAGGGATTTTGATTTCCTCTTTTTGAGTTTTATTAATAAAACAATAAACTAAAAATTTGTTAAAAATTTAAATCAAACAAAATAAAATAATAAACTAAAAACTAAGTAGGGTCTCGTATGCATTTAATGATCATTGTTTTAAGCTCGCAAAACAAAGAAAGTTTACCATTTCTACATAAACATTAATAGGTGCAAACCATTGGAAGACCAATAGGGAGAAATATTGGGGAAAATGGAATAAGGAAATCTCAAATTATCAAGCGAAGTGTTGTGTATTTGCATCTCAACAAGAAAAACCAAATATAGAGATACATGTTTAGTTAATTGAGGGAATAGGAGCAACATCCTAAATACCTTGAAAGAAATTGATGCCTTGGAAGTTTGTTGATCATGGAAGGCAATAAAAAAAATGACTCTTAAGGCCACAAAATTTGCTATGACACTTGACAAACAAATTAAAGAATGGAACCTCCATAGGAAAAAGGGTGGAAAAGACTAGGCGATAGAGGTGGTAAAATAAAGAGACGATATGATAATTTATAACACAAATTTGACTATTTGAAATTGAAATGGTTTGAGTTCCCTTAATAGAGATCCATATGTTAAGACTCATTTTTTGGATTACTGAGAGGGGGGGTGAATCAGTAATAGAGCAATTTAATCATTTTTAACCATATAATCCATATGTTATATCAATGTAGCATTATCATCCAATAACTGCATAGTAAATAAGCAATGAACAAATGAAAAGTCATACACATACACAGTACAGTTTTACGTGGAAACCGAAATCGGAAAAAAACCATGGAATGCTTTTTCTTATATGTCTTGAAGAATTACATTCATTGGAAGCACCAACTTCCTTTGTTTTCCAGCTTCAACTGGAAGGAGGCTCCAACCCCCTAGTTTCTCAGGCTACAACCTGAGGGAAGCTCCAACTCTCCAATTCTCTGGCTACAACCAGAAGGAGGTTACAACCCCCTTTGTTCTCCGGCTACAACCGGAAGGTGGCTACAACCACATGTCCTTGCCTCGTCCTGCCACCCTGAAGTAGAAGTAGAATGATAGAACTGCTGTCACACTATCACTGTGAGATATGCCACTGTAAACCTGTACCAATAAATATGAACCATGCATCAACTTGTACCTCAACCTGTAATCAACCTGTACCATAAACAAGTGCATCAACCATGCACCAACCTGTACCAAACAACCTGTAATCAACCTGTACCATAAACAAGTGCATCCAACCA
>ML781462.1:576963-595738 GCA_009831015.1 Picea engelmannii | reverse complement strand
TCATCAATATGTACCAACATCATCAACTATACACCTCATGTATGTGCCAACTCATCAACTACTTGTCTTAACCATGTACTCAACATGTACCTCAACCAAAAGCCCTCATCAATTTCATCATCCAAATCTGATTTGTAGCTCTGCAATAGACCTGATGTATATGATCACATTCCTGCAAACCTTTCTTAACTTTAACAACAAGAGACTAGCATTTTCATCAAACTTTTCTTTAGTCTCACATGCCTAGTTTTGGATTAGTCAACAACCCTAACTTGAAGTAATCATAACTTTGTACCTATATTGTATAAAGATCTGAAACGGATACACAATGTTCTTCAGTGTGTTTTATTCAATTTCTCCAAGTTTCACTACTTGGAACCTCTCAGAAAAGGAGTTATAGCAAAACTGACATACCTTGTTGAATTCTAGCTTATTCTAGAGAGAAACCTTGTAGAGCATACAAAGGATACTATAGATTGTACCCTAACCAACACATTTGGTCTCACTGAATTAGGATTTGTTATGAAGAAGTTATGATGTTTTTACTCGGAACACCTGTTTTTGACTAGTTTCAGGACTAGCCACAATCCTTATTTTCCATGGAGTGTAACTCCAAAAATGTTGAATTTTTTACCACAGATACTTGGATATGTTTTCTCAATGGCATAACAATTTCACTGTCTGAATCATTTGAATAAAATTTTATTCAATCACATTCTTAATCTGAAATATGAATTTAATCTTTTTACAGTACCAAAGTGTTTTATAGTGGTTTTCAACACAACCATAAAAATCTGCAAAACCTATTGAGAAGGGAATGTCTTTTATGTTTAAACATAATCATCATTAACAAGAAATATGAGTAAGAAAAACTGCTATAGAGACATTTATCATTTAAGTTTACTAAAGCTAAACTTCATTTTTCTCTTGTCTAGCATCCAATAATGAAATGTAACTCGGCCCTTTTTTAAATTGGTCGAGTTTTTTCAGAATTGGCAAGTGCAAGGGGTGTGCATAATATTGTATAGTAAAGCTTGATATGCTTACAGGCTTGAAGCAACTACAAATGTTTATGGTGAATTTTAATATTTTTTTATATATATATATTATTGTCGTCCTCAACTGGTTGTCCCCTGAAAAATTTGGGGGTGCCCCTCGTTCCCGTCCTGAAAACCAATGCAACATAGGTCAAGACTCATTAGGGATATAAAAAGGCTAGGTATTTATAGAAAAACAATTAAACACAACTTATTTAACAATTTAATTATGAATTAGAATCCAAAAAGGTTATCTTTGGAATACGAGGTTAGAAAGGATAATTGCAGTTATTTAGAAAAGATGATTGCAGTTATTTAGATGTAAGAGTAGAGAAATTAGAATCACCCATATCGATTTTATAGTCACTCATATGGATTGTTATCACGCAGTTTGTAGGAAGGATAAAAGAAGATATGAAGAGGCAAATTGGCGTAACTTGAACCAATCCTACCCAACGTCACCTCGATAGGAAGGTTCTTTATGTTTAGGGAGGTAAGGCCTAGGGAAGACGTCCCCGGTGACCTGGGGTTTTGAGAAGGGAAAGGATTGTAAGACAAAGGTAAATTTCCCCCCTCACAAGTCACCACCGAGCTGATAGTCCGGCTAACAACCAAAAAGAGATGCACCTGCCCGAGACAAAGAAACAAGAAACAGATATATGCAAGCTTGCTCACTTGGTTAGTACTTCATATAATTAATGATTATCTGATATATATATATATATATATATATATATATATATATATAAGCAATTGAATAATAAATATTGACGAAGTCAATGTTTATAAAATAGCAATGATATACAATGTCACTTCTTCAATAAATGTTAAGAAAACGTGGCATTCAATGTAACAATCAACACTTCATTCTAGTACTGCCCTTTAATAACCATTCAATTGCTCATAAACAGGACAATATCTTCACAATGATGTTAATAGAAAGAGATGACGACAACATTCAGTTAGTAGGGTTAGTTCTAGGCTAGGGTTATAATAGTTAGGGTTTCATCCAAAGTATTGAGAGTGGTTTTGATCATAGTACTCACAAGCTAGGTCTTTGATCAGTGTGTTCCTTGGGTAAATGGAGTCAAAAGGAGGACATAGAGGCTGAAGAAGCAAGTAGGATAATAATACTAAGGACAGGAGCGTCAAGCCTTGAAGTGTTGTTATGGCAAGGCCTTAAGGTCAAAACCCTAGGGGAGAGAGGCTCACTTTGGTGTAGGGGAACTAGGCCGCAATGCTCTCTCCTCCTTCCTTAGGTCAATGGAAAGAATGACTAGCTCAGAAAGTGGCATAAAACTAAGACAAGAGGATCTGCAAGGAAACGTGTTGCTATGGCAAGGCTTTACCAGCAAACCCTAGAAAATCGGATCATCAAGGTGTAGGGGAAATAGGCCTTGATGCCTCTTCTTCTTCTTAGCTCAGAAAAGTAAAACAACTAGCAATGAAGAGGGGGAATAGAGTGTAGCTAAGACTAGGCTCTTTGTCTCTTCAATAAATGGCTCAAAATCTTGACGGGGACATGAGACAAGGACCTACAATGTGTGCTTTTCACCTAGGGTTTATTCAACAAATTTACAACAAGATATGCAAGAAATAAAAATACAACCATTCAATTAAGAAGTTTTGCAAAAATTTACTTACATTTCACCAAGAAATAACAGAGCAAACCCTAGTTGTAACACCTTCCATCAAGAAACGCCTAAAATGCCAATAGAATTCCAGAAATGCCTTCCTTCAATAAGTGCGCCTCACAATTTCAGCCAAAGAACCCAAGTGTAGCGCAAATTTCAGACCTCACTAATGAGTGAGTGAGAGATGATGAAAAAATGAGAGTAAAAACTCTCAATTTATACTGTACCTTGACCTAATTTCACTTTTAGGTCATACAAAGGTCGACAAGGCCAAAAATACTAAAAATCGTATTGTTTTACATTAAATGTTCAAATTAAACCCTAATCAACCTAAAGAGAGACGTCATGCCCCTTTTAGGGAGACGTTAGCCCCTTCTAGGGAAAATGGAACATCTTGGAGAAAAACATTAGCCCTCCTCGGGCTTCTCCAACCTTCCACACGTGCCAACACTGCCAAATCTGCCTCCCAAGATGTCCACAAGGTTGGGTGATGTCATGATCATCATGGGTGACGTGCTGGGCCTTCCAAGATCAACGTTCCAATGGATAGGGCCCAATCCCCCTAGGTCAAGCTCTGCCAAGGTGCCTCTGGTGGAACGTCCTCTTCTCTGGTGCAAAGCCTCTGATCAATCTCTGTCCTGTCTTTGCCCCTTGATGGGGTCTCAACATTCATATGGTGGGCTCTTCAGCCCCATGGAGGTCCGAACTGATCATCTCCCCATGTGTATCGGTCCAACATGGTACTTGTTCGTCGGGCATGATCCTGCACATCAACAACTACACTCTCCATGGGATCATAAGTCACAGGGATCATAGCAATGTCAATCACATCTCAACTTCAATATTATTAAACACGTGCATAAAATCCCTAATACCTCAGTTAAACACCCAAAGATATTACACAAGCCTGCAATGCAAGCTTAGAGAAAATGACAGGGCGTCCTATTGGGTTGGTGTCCATTGGAAGAGGAGAGTTTTCGGAAGAGACCTCATCTGAGCCATGCAAGTGGGTGATGTGAATAATGGATGTCCAGGCAAGTGGGTTCAATGCGAGCAGAGGGTGCAAAGTTTTACCTGTGGGTGCCTTTGTAGAAGGCGAACTGCACCTGTCTTGGATGCAATTTTTTCCAAGCCTATTAATGCCTTTTATTCTTTATTGCTTTTTCTTCAAGAGGCTAATCAGGGGACACTGCCCTGGCGTGGTGACCAGTGGTGACAGTGTTACCCACATGTACTTTCGCTGAAATGAGAAGGTTGTCTCTTGATGAGACCCCTTTTCCCTTCGCCATGCAACCAGGAGTCACTACCCTAGCGTGGTAACCAGTTGATGATAATGTCATACTGCTAGGTACCCATGGACCTAATAGGGTGGCTCGTGATGAGACCCCCTATCCTCTAACTAGGTCTTGTTTTATTATTTTACGGGTCCCTCTTGTTTCTTGTTGAGAAGCCTTTTATTGCTTTCTCGGGGATCCCTGGGCGAAGCATCTCGAACTTTTATTCTAAGGCTTTTATCTTTTGCCAGCTTTCTTTTACCTTCTAGGCCTTTAGCCCCTTCTTCCCACTAGGTGAGGTGCCATCCTCAAAATAGGTCAACCCAGTGCCCGAACAAGTGAAATGGGATAGGTGAGCGGGAAGCAAGATGAAAAGTGGTGCTATGACGGGAACAAACGATGGCGTTTCAGAAATCTCCCTAGTGGCAAACCAGAGCCTACGAACACAAGCTTACTAGGGCATCCTGTCAATCTTCCCAGACATGGTCAAGTGGGCAAGTATAAGATCCAAGCATTCGTTAGAAATAAAATGAATCAGATGCACATATTCAAGGGTTTTGATGATCAAAGTGACATATACCATGATACCCGAACTCATTACGTCATGGAGTAAGAACCATCTCTGACACAGGACCAAACCGATGGTGATGGATGCTGCTGTCGTTGACAAGATAGAGGCGTTGAAAGGAAGAAAAGGTAGGCCCTCCAGGACCATGCTAAAGTCGATCTGGCTCTCGTTACTCCATGTCTAGGACCAGTAAGCCTCGAGACATGATCTCCTAGTTATCCCGAAAAGTGGGAAATAACAAAGATAAAAATAGTGATCGTAACATCAAAATGAAATTTGTAGGAGATCATAGACACACAAAAAGAATAAGGATAAATCAGATAGAGTTCAAACATCATCACAAAAATGGCCACAACCACAAATACTAAAGAAAAAGAAAATCTATAAATCACATGCAAAATTAATTTGCTTTTACCGAGAAGACACAAGCGACGTATGTAATTAGGAAAGCGCTGGATCAAGGCATACTTGTAAAGTTTTCAGACTTGAGAGTGGTACATGTCATCCAAAACTTGCTCTATGGAAAAGGGAATGTGCCAACACGATAGGTGAGGTGATGTGATGTGTAAACACTTAGGAATTTTAAAATCGAAAAGGATAATTAAGCAACGAAGCCAAAGTAATTATGAGTATTATATAGGGATATATATCTTAATTAAAACTGGTTTAATAGGAACATGAGAGCCTAGTGGCACAAAAAAGTAGGAGACTGCTCACATCATTAAATAAGACGACCCATGCTTTTAAAATAAGAATCTTGATATTTTAATTATAATGCCATTTAATTTAATATCTCCTCTTATTAAACACGTTTGAAAAGGCCGAAAATATGAGTGTGAAAATGGAATACACCAACAAAACTAGAAATATCAATGTAGTAAATATATAGACTAACATAGTCACTCAAAACTGTGGTTGATGAACATTAAAAGGCAGGGATAGAAAATGAAAAGCACAGTCAGAAAATGAAACGCATAATCAGAAAATGAGCTTTTACAGTCAGCACAACTAGCGTGCTAAATCCAAAGACTAAGAATATGTCAGCATCTTCAATTGTTAGCCATCAAATTAGAATTTTAGATTAAAAAGTAATTAATTATGCTCATTGTCAATAAATGTACGCCTTAATTATGATTTTACAAATATCAAATAATTTTGAAAAGCAATAAAATGTAGATAATTGTTTAACCAATTAACATTTAGAAAAAGATAATGAAACATTATACTAATAAATTGATATGGCTTTGGTCAATTTCTATGTTTTTCAAGGACTTAGATTTTTATGATTATCATTTCAATGTGCAGGGTTTAAACCGAAAAATTACAAATATGGAAGAAAAAATTAGGATTCTTGAATTAACACAAAGGTAGGGTAACTTTCACCGTCCATCCATGCAACTGAATTGATCATTATGTCTTACGAAGAGTGTATCTTATATTGATACTTTCTTCCAACTGCTTGTAGAAAGATGTCAGGGGAGGATCTGCTCACATGTTCAATGAAGGAATTAAATCAATTGGAGGCCCAAATTGAACGGGGATTGAGACATATCCGAGCACGAAAGGTTGTTATAACATTATGAAACTTATGTTAATATTCAGCACGCGTGATTTGTTTTTTCAAATAGACAAAAGCAATCCAGCATGTGTTATTTGTTTTTTCAAATAAAAAGCAATCCAGCGTGTGAGATTTGTGTTATTTGTTTTTTCAAATAGACAAAAGCCAGCATTTGTTATTTGTTTTTTCAAATAAATAAAAGTGATTTATCATGTGTTATTTGTTTTTAAAATAGACAAAAGCTAAAAAGTGATTTATCATGTGTTATTTGTTTTTAAAATAGACAAAAGCTAACATTATCGATAGCTTCTTTATAAGTTTATTGTTTGTCACATAAGATTAAAATATTAATGGTTGTTTCTTGTTTGAATATCAGACTGAAATATTATTGGGTCAAGTAGAAGAACTTAAAAGAAAGGTAATGTGCATAGCTTTATCATACCTCCCTTGCATAGAATGTATTTAGGACTGCATAATAACATGCATGCCAATGCAGAGTATATATATTATTAATAAATATATTATTGGGTTAGGTAGAAGAATTTAAAAGAAAGGTAATGTGCATAGCTTGATCATACCTCCCTTGCATAGAATGTATTTAGGACTGCATAATAATATGCATACCAATGCAGAGTATATATATTATTAATAGATATATTTCTTTAGATTACATGCAGTTGATAGTTGTAAATATAAATCTTTTCTTTAGTTCTATGGAGGTGTTTACTTCTACGATATCTGTTATGTTATCTGTTGTCATTGCTTTATTGAAATTTTCATATATATTTGTTCTTCAAAATTGAAATTGGTAAATTTTTTAAGGTTTTTTTTTTTTTTTTTTTGTGTAGGGTTTGTTTGAAGGTTATATTTTTTTATCATTTATGAAGTTATATAAGATATATTTTAAAAATAGTTACAAGTTTTTTATAAAATCAATATTTTTATGATAGATTTTTTTTTTTTATAAGAAGTTTACTATATGATTAAAAGAAAATTATATGGTTATCATAGTTTTCATAAAAATATTATATAAGTAAACATTTTTCTTGATTATTTTGTTCTCTTATATCACCATGAATTCCATAGAATCACAGTTGAATACAACAAGGTTATGATGTTTAAATGTTTAAATTGTGCATCAAGGTTATGATGAAGAAGCTTTATTGATTATGATAGAAACAATGGAACATGACTAAAATAATAAACAAAAACTAAATTTATGCAAGCAAATTACTTAATAAAGAAGTATAAAATCAATTTAAAAATGAATATTCATGTGTAATGTTCCTCTCTCCTTTAAAGGACCAAGGACGACTTATTAGTCTAGTCACCCCTCATAGTCCAATGGGAAAAAGGGGTAGGAGGTGCTAAAGATGTTACTAAGTGATTTACTATTATTTTTACTAAAGTGACATGGATGAAAAGGGAAAAAGGTTATTGAATTAAGAGAAATTAAAACAATAACCTTAGTAAGAGTTATAAAGTAACTCAAGAGAGAATTAGAAGAGGGAGGTATAAAAGAGAGAGGAGGGCACCTCACTGTGCATTCATGATATTTTTCTATTGAGTTCATTAGTGTTTTGAGTCAAGAAATCCTAGAGATCAACAAGGAGGTGAAAGATCCCTCTGATCTTGATCCAAGCTTGGCCAAGGAGGTGAAATATTCCTCCCTCACCATTCTATTAAGTTCATATTCATTTCAGGAGTCATTTGTGCAACTAGGATGCAGGTTGAAGGGTTTTCCATCAAGTAGGGCACACCAGTTGAGGAGAAAGGATTCGATTTGCCTTAGGGAGGCTAGATCTATAGTAAATCAAATTTTAGGAGTGATTGCTACCATCATAGCACCTTTTTGCATCAGTTGTTGGGGGGTTTCTTATGCATTTCTATTTTATATATCAGTTGGGCGTATTTGCTGAAGAAGGGCGCATCATTCCTTGAGGAGGTCTTGGGTTGGAAGGTTAGATCTGAAGGTTTGACCCTATACTTTCTCCATATGCAATCTACAACTCCCGATCTATATTTTGATAGTGTTTTCATAATGTTTGGAGGTCATCTTCAAGGAGGCCGAAATTGCTAGATTTTCCAGCCAATGGGGGACACACCAGCACGAGATCTGAAGGTTCATCCTTCCAAGGAAATAAATTGATCTTGTATTCACCATCATTAAGTTGTGGGGGGTTCTAGGAGGCCCTATTTCTCTATGTTATTGTATATGAAGGGCACATGAAGCCTAGACTTCTCTATCTTGCTCTATTTTTCTAGATCTGTAGGTCTATGTATGGAATTAATCTTATTATACTAAATAAAGATCATATATGAAGTTTTTTTTGAGATGTTTATTGTGGTCTCTCTTATATCTTATGATCTACATTTATTATTGTATTCTATATGCTATACACACATCACAAAACACCCAGAGCCCAACTTCCTGAAGGAAAATCTGCATAAACAAACAAAGAAGGAGCATTACATCATGTAAGTAGTAAAGGTATATAATAACGATCTAGAAAGAAAATGTAGTGTACTTATATGGTAGAAACAAAGAATTAAGAGCAATTATTAGAAGAAGTACAAACTGCCAAAAGAAAAAGAGAAAGAATAATAATATTGAACCCTTAGAATAGTAATCGTTATATTCATAATCGAGAAAGAGAGAAATGTTCATAGGGCTCTTTGAGGGAGCGACTTCTAGATGGGTAGAGCTCCAATACAAGGATAATAACACGACAAAACATTACATAGCTTCCTACCTTTATAAATAGTTTCCCATTAATCGAACCCTAACGATTATGGTCCCATGTTAATGAGTATTACATACCCAGTGGGCCTTATTTCATAATGTTGAAGAATTTACATTAATTAACCCCATAACAACTACCTACTGGGAATTATTCAAAGATGACTCCCTCATAAATTAATTAGCTAACTCCCAAGTACCCCTATGTAGGGAGGTTAGATTAGAACTCTAACATGCACTACCCCTTGAAAAGCGGGTTTTCCCTCAAGGTTGAAGGTGTGAAAACTGCTTTAAAATCCTTGTTGCTTCCTATGGGGCATCTTGGAGTTGCATGTCCTTTCACCATATCAATACTTTGAAAGATGCAAAATTTTTTGTGAGGATGCAAACCTGGAAATTTTGTAGGACTAGTTGTAGATGTAGTGTGTTGCAACATGTTTATAAGAGAATTGAACTATTGGTTGAATGTATTGTTACAATGGTTGGTTTGAATTAGCCTTGTAAACCTATCTACGTGTATCCACTCTTAGTAAAAGTTAAGGTGGCTAGCTTGGGCATTGCCAATGCGTTCTTGTCTTGTTGATGTAATGATGCATTTTTATTAATTGGGTAGGTGTTGATGTTGTAATCCTAGGATTCTTTAGAAGGCATGCTTGGTTGTGGCCTTTCTTTTTTTGTTGGATGGTTGTATAACTTCTGACCAACCAGAGAAACTTGGGAAACTTAAGAGTTGGGTCTTGTTTAAGACATAGTCTAGTTGAAAGTTTCATGGGTGACCAAGTCACTAAATAAGTTGCATAATAGTGTTGCATGAATTAGAGTGGTACAAAAATGATAAGTTTTGTGGGGGAATCTAGGTCCTTGGCATCCCCATCTCGATGACTATACAGATGTGAAGAAGCTCGTGATGAAGAACTTATTGCATTTGGATGTGGAAGAGGTAAGGATGAATGAAAATATGTCCTTCAGAGAGAGAAAATGGGATGCAAACATCGATCATTATGATAAATTGCATCAATGTCACTTTGTTTAGCACAAGAATAGGTCCTCTAATAATAGCAGTGCCAATTCCCACCAAACAAAGACAATGATGTCCTTGAAGGAGTTTGATTGGGATTTGTAGGATATGCACAATGCCCTTCGAATTGATAGTAATAATATCAAATAACTATATAGGAAGGGTCCCACTATAATCAACTTGATGTAGTGTATTATGTCATGTGAATGTTTGGAAAACGTTTACAAGGCCAATCATAGGTAGCAGAAAATACAGGATGTGCATGGAATTTTACATGACCAATGATCATATCCTTCCATAATATTCATGTCTCTCTTTTTTGGAGGTTAATGCTTGTTTAGGCAAATTTAGATTTACAAACAATAATTGAATCCAAATCTAGCAAGACTGTCACATGATCTAGACCTTCTCTATGTAACATCCATAACATTCTATTTTGAAAGATATCATAAGATATCATTTATTAATACATGTATCATGGATAAAGATTAATTAACCCTTCTCCATGCTATTTGTATTCAATTTATATTTATTGATTATACCTTCTCTATGAAACATCCATAACATTTTATTTTGAAAGATATCATAAGATTTCATTTATTAATACATGTATCATGGAAAAAGATTAATCAACCCTTCTTCATGCTATTTGTATTCAATTTATATTTATTGATGATAGTAGTTCATTGAAGGAATCCGTTGACATTCTTGCCTTATTCCAAAACCAACAAATTGGCACACACGTGTTTGCCTTATTTCAAAGCCAACAGATTGGTACACGCGGATGTAACACTAACCATCACGAGTGAGTTAGGTTTTGTTCCATGGATTTGTATTTCATTAAAGAATATCAATGTTGTTAGTGTGGCATTTTTGGAATAAGCAACAATTATTGCATTCCATGACAAATTATTCGAGGATTGTTTCAAACACTTTGTGTGCATTTACTATACTCTCTCACTAGGCATACATTGGTAGGAGCACATTACGCACATAAACATTTGTCTAAAATCCCGATATCCTTGTAAATCTATGTAATTGCTTTTAGATTTGATAGGCCATCATATACATTGATTGTAGAAATAAATACCAACCTATCATAGTCTATGCCTGCCCATTTCATTTGATAATACATCCTTGAGGCTTTTCCCCATAAACCGTCCTTTAGACAACCTTAGATTGTTTCTTTCCATAATATGTTGATCTCTTCTCTTTATTGGAGTTTTAATGTTTGTGTTGGAGAATATGGATTACACACTAATTACGCCAAAATCTAGCGAGATATCACATGATTTACACTTATTATGGAATATTTAAAAAAAATAGAGAATTAGGATCACATGGATCATCAGATTTCAAAAAAAATTACAAGGATTATAAAGATGAAGGATCTATGTAGGTCTGTTTCTGGACAAGATAATTATTCAATTAGAATAGCATAACACTATAGCAAATGCTTAAATCACAATATCATAGAATCAAGCTTACAATCCATACATAAAGAAAGAAGAAACTATTATTGAGGTAGTTGCACAAAAAAGTGAGGTTCACCAGTGATCAACTTTGATCTTCATAACAATACATAGCCTCATAGAAAAAACAATTATTTGGCTCCTGATTGGATGCTTACAACAATTTATTTTGGAAAAGAACTCATGTATTTTGCATGCATTATTTAGTGAGACAATCTATATCTAAACACTAATCGTCAGAAAAGAAAACTGCAAATAGACTACATCAATTACCAACATACTCCCCCTTGATGCTGAGAGGGCTCACAATCTAATCTTGAAGTTTCAAAAACTGGACTTTAGCAATTGCCTGAGTGAAAATGTCTGCAAGTTGTTATGGAGTCTTTATATACCTTAGTTCTACTTCCTTCTTTTGTCTTGCTATGATGGTCTGGATTCTTGGCCAATTTGATGGCACTAGTGTTATCACTAGGATGAATTTGTTTCTCTCCAATTTCTTCTAGAAATTTTCTAAGCCATGATGCTTGTGTACCTTCTGAGGTGATTGCAACATACTCTGCTTCTATGGATGAAAGTGCAACTTTACTTTGCTTCTTTGAGCTCCAAGTAATCAAACCCGAACCAAAAGAGAAAATATCACCAGATGTAGACTTTCGGTCATCCAAACTACCTTCCCAATCAGAACCATTAAAGCCAACAAGATTAAACATTTTATAAGTGTAGTAATGAATACTAAAATTTAGAGTTCCTCTCACATACCTCAAAATCCTCTTGGCTTCCTTCATATGTATTTCAGATGGCTTTGTCATGTATCTTGAAACAAGAGAAACTGAATAAGCAATATCAGGTCTTGTGTGGGTTAGAAACATCAAACTTCCAACAATACTTCTGTATGTTGCCTTATCAACTATTTCAGCACCATCATCTCTACACAACACAATTCCATGAGCAGTTGGAGTGGAGGCTGGTTTACAATCTACCATATCAAATTTCTTCAACATATCTTTTGCATACTTTGTTTGACAAATGAAAATTTCATCCTCATTTTAATAAACCTCCATACCCAAAAAATATTGCATGAGACCCAAATCATTCATCTCAAATTCATTCATCATAGCAATTTTGAATTCATCCTTCATCTTAGAACTACTACCCATATATAATAAGTCACAATAAGAATATCATTACCTTCTTGTTTGTAGTAAAGTGTAGGTTCACTTTTACTTCTATTGAAGCCACTCTCCTGAAAATATCCATCAATCCTAGCATACCATGTTCTTGGTGCTTGCTTGAGGCCATACAAATCCTTTTTCAACTTGTAGACTTGATGTTATTTTCCTTGCACTTCAAAACCTTGTGGTTGTTCCACAAATACTTCTTCTTCTTCTAAGTAACCATTCAAAAAGGCACTTCTCACATCCATGTGATAAATGCTCCATTTCTTTTGAGCTGCTAATAAAATCATCATTGCGACAGGTGCAAATGTCTCTTCATAATCAATTCCATACCTTTGTGTGAAGCATTTAGCAACTAATCTTGCCTTGTGTGTTTCAACACTCCCATCACTCTTGTACTTAGTCTTGTAGACCCATTTAGTACCAATCTTTTTCTTGTCATGTGGAAGCTTTGTAAGCTCCCAAGTATCATTCCTATGAATAGAATCTATCTCTTCTTGCATTGCTTTCACCCAAACCTCATCATCCTTGGAAAGTAAAGTAAAATTTACTGTCTCACCTATTGGATTTTCTTCATGTGTTGGACTTTTACTCCTTTGATAAATGCCACTTAATCTTCTTACCTTCCTTGCAGAACTTGAATTTGATGTTGGGCTTGCACTTGGAACTGAATAATTAGATGAGGGGCTACTTGATGGATTTGTAGCACTTGGAATGAAATATTAGTGGGTTGCTCATTATCAATATCATCAATAATATCCCTATCCAAAACAGATTTAGACATATCATCATGGCCTTTTTGATGACCATGAACTCCCCCTTCATAAAAAATCACATCTCTTGACACAACAATGCTATTAGTGAGGGGATTATACCAAACCTTACTTAGTTAACTATATCCAACAAAAATGCATGACTCACTTTTTGGATCTAACTTTTGTTTCTTTTGATCAACTACATGAACATAGGCTACATAATGAAATGATTAACAGTAGGCTTTTTTTCATACCAAGCTTCATATGGAATCATCATATCAAGTGCACTTGTGGGACATAGATTTATAGCAATTGCATCACCCTAAAAAAAAAAAATTACTTAATCCCTTGATTATACTTCTTGCCATTTCCACAATTTTATTATGGGTTAGACAATTTTCCACCGGCAAAGGAAATAAGATGATCGATATTACCTTCGCTTCATTCTGCAAGCACTGTGCCAAGTGCAATTGTTGAAGCATCAACGTGTACATGAAACAACGTTGTCTAATCAGAGATACTACAATCGATGCAGCGACCAACTTCTCTTTTAGCAAATCAAAAGCTCCATTGAATTTCAAAGTCTAGACAAACTTCACATCTTTTTTTTTAAATCTTCTCTAGTGGTGTTGTATTGCAGGCGTAATTCCTGCTGAACTTATGACAATAATTTGTATGTCCAAGTGTTGCAACCTGGGCCTTTACATATGCGGGGAAGGAATGTTCACAATCACAACTATTTTTTCAGGGCCGGCTAGCAATTCTGGCTTGTAGACAACATTTCCCAACAAAACTCCAATGGAAAGCAAAAAAATACACTTCTTCAAGTTCAATGACATCTGCAATTGCCTACATTTGTTTAACATCAACCTCAACATTTGTGTATGGTTATTCAATACGATGAATACAATGAAATCATCTAAATAAACCTCCAAAAACATATGTATGAATTCCTTGAATGCATCCATAACAATTCTTGAGATTATCGCAAGTGCATTCTTCAAGTCAAATGAGATGACCTTATAAGCAAATGATCCCCATTTAGGAGCACAAGTTATCTTAGTTTTGTCTTCTACCTCAATTTATACTTGATGGTATCTTGACAGTCCATTGATGAATGAATAAGCCTCTCATCCTCCCACAGTCTCGAAAACTTCATCTATATACGGTGTGGAAAAGGGATTGTGTACGTAGGCTACATTCCAAGGTCTGACGTGAATAGGGATTCGAAATTTTCTGTCTTCTTGTTTTGAATTACCATGGGATTGATCCACTGTAATTCTTCTACTGGTTCTTCACCAGCTTGGCATGAGGCTTCAATTGTGTCTTCATTTCACCTTAGGATTCTGCGATTGCTTCATCTCCTCAAAACGTATATAGGGAATAGATCTCCATACTGTTTCAATAAATCAACTACCTAAGTGACGGGTTCTCTTGATCTTTAGAAATTTCTAATGATTGCCATTTTCGATTTTGACTATGCTCCATTCTTTTGTTTTAAATGTTGTCTATAATATGGAGTACATTCTTTTGTTTTTAAATGTTGTCTGTAATATGGAGTACTCTTGCTAGGTTCTTTTCCTCTAAACTTTGTTGCTCCAACTGACTCCCTAAACTGTATGTTTTTTAAGTTTATCTTCTTCTGTTGGATCTTCTCCCTCCATCTGCTAGTAGTACATGCGATTTTTCAATTTCTCAAGCTTCTTGTGGTATGTAAAAACTACTAGATGTGCTGACGAAGTGTTCAATTTCCTTCGGAATCCTAGATAACGCAGGAGATTTTGAAGTGAATCTAAATGTTGCCCATAATTCTACACCTGCACACCTTCTTCTGTTCAAATAGGGAAAATCCTGTATTGACTGGCTAGTCTTTGCTGAATTGGTGAGTAAAGCAACTGTATCTTCTCCATCATCTCCCATGACGTTTTAAGAAAAATGTTCACATCTGATCCAAGACCCAACTTCAAATCCTTCATTTCATTACCTCCCAACTCCTTTGTCATCTTGAATTTCCATCTTGTCTTTCTTCTCTTTTTTCCGACCTGTCTTATACTACGTCCAAGAGGGGGCGCTGAAATGGGCTCAACATCCTCCAAGATCATAGGCCATCGCGATCCCGTGGGAAACAGGTTTGGTGCTCGTGCTAGTATGTTTTCCCATCACTAGGCATTCATTTCTGCGATGCCCCTAGATCCTACATAGAATGCACCAGAGATTGTCGCATACTGCTTTTTCCTTAGATAAATCCCACAATTTCTTTGTTGGTGCAGTAAGCTGGCTTTGAATCTGCGACGTCCCTAATGATGACTGGCCACCTCGTGTGGACTAAAGAAATATTTTGTTGTGCAAGGGGAATGAAGATGTGGGGGAACAATCCAGTGATAAAACATTTCATGTGCTGCAAATATCATGTATTCTGAAAGTTAGCTTGCCTAACAAGTCCTTAAACCTTTGATCTTAGTTTGAAACAGTTTCTCCATCCTTCTTCTTAATCTCCTTAAGCTTTGCTATGCGTTATTGTTCTCACTTGGGCTTCTGAAACACTTTGATTATGTCCCTCCTTTTCTCATCAAAAGTCCTCGTCTGTTTCATAGGAGCATTGCCTTTCTATTTCATATGCCATTGAAGTGTGTGGCATCTCTCATCAAAAGTCCTTGTCTGGTTCATAGGAGCACTGCCTTTCTATTTCATATGCGATTGAAGTGTGTGGTCTCTGAATGTGGTGTTTAATTGTTCAACATTTACAGCGTCATCTGTAATTTTATTCACTATCCATATGGCTTCGTATATGAAACTGTGTTCTTTTGCTTTGTCCTTCCTGGTCATATGGTCCTATGGTGTTGTAATTGCCAATGCGGAAAACACAATTACCATAAAAGAATCAATACATATGCAAACAACAAAGACACAACAATTTACGTGGTTCACCCAAATGTTGGGCTACGTCCACCAAGCATAGGTATCGGTCATCTTATTATTCAGCTAATGGAGATTACAGTCGGATCTCAATCCTCTCACACTTACTCAGCCTCTACGGGCATACAATTATATAGAAAAAATCCATATTCTAATTTAGACGGATTGGTTACAACCAACCCGGTTTATAGGATCTAAAATTTCTATTCACGGTATAGTTGTTGTCACCGTTTCCAACATATGGAACACATGAAGTTTAAGCATGGGATCAGTTGATGCTCCTTCCATTGAAAAATTTGAACTCCTTGCTACTGTACTTCCTCTACATGGTATTGCTGCTTATATCCTTTGTTGAATTATAGTCCTGACCCTTGTTTCTACCAAACTTTCTCCTTCTGTTAACAACCATGCGTGTGAAGAGTTGTTGGAAACGAGGATAACTTGTCCAACTCTGTACTTCCTCTACATGGTATTGCTGCTTCTATCCTTTGTTGAATTATAGTCCTGACCCTTGTTTCTAGCAAACTTTCTCCTTCTGTTAACAACCATGTGTGTGAAGAGTTGTTGGAAACGAGGATAACTTGTCCAACTCTTTTGTTAACAACATGCGTGTGAAGTGTTGTTGGATTACTTGTCCAACTCCTTCGTTGTATAGAGAAGGATCCTTTAGTCTCATGTTCTCGAATAGCGCTGCAACGGCTGTAGTGGCCTTGTTGTCACTACACTCATCCCGTTGTTAACTTTGTCAACATGTGAACCATCCAAAAGTTTATGAAAGAAATGAAAATATTCTCCAACTTTTTAATATGTGCACATGTTGCGGACCTAACAGATTTAAACATTAGACTTTATTTGTAGGCATCTTTACAGTGTACCCAGTCTAATTGATATTGAAGTTGAGGCATTGTGGTTGTAGTTGATGGCTTCCAATGGTTACCCCAGCTTTTTAATATGTCTATATGTTGTTAGACACGACAACTTGAATCACTTCAAAAGATATCAAAAAATTTAGAAATGTGACTTAACCCAACAACTTGAAAGCAATTCAAAAGATTATCCAAAAGAACTTGAATCAATTCAAAAGATATACAAGAATTTAGAAATGTGACTTAACCCAACGACTTGAAAGCAATTCAAAAGATTATCAAAATAATGTGACACGTATTCCATCTTTTATATATATGTAAATGTTGTTAACTATAATGAACGTTTAAACAACAAAATTATGTACCAATCCAAAAGATGAAGTGGTGATAATCATAGTCCATCCTTTATATGCATAAAATGTTTATTTTCCCATATGATGTTTGACCTCTACAATTGCTTTGGTCTCGTGATCAAAGTAGTGATAAAATATCCGTGCGGTGTCACTTCGGGTGCACAATACCTTTAGACCTATCATGTAATCCTAGACTCATCAAAGCTGGCTTGAAGCAGACCATATGTCATCTAATAGTATTCAAGAAACTAGTGGTGGCTATTAGTGGTTTTGAACTTACACCTTTTTGTAATTTGAAAATGGTAAGAAGTAAGTTTATCCAGCGAGATGGATGTTGAATTCCAAAAATGTCCAAATATTATTAACCAAATCAACATAAATATTACTTTTTTTAAAGCATCTTTTTGATTAATGATTATTTTGTTAACATTTGTAAATGTTATTAACCTAATTGTAAGGTATTTGCTAGAAGGGTGCGGAGCCTTGTCAAGTTCTTAAGAGAATGGAACTTGGGGTTTCCTCGGCACCCAAGAGTCACATTATTTGTGCAAGTCGACGCTTTGGGAATGCGAATGCGCCAATGGGATTGCCCAAACATAAGGAAAAGCATGGGGCAGACACAACCAAGAGAAGGGGCACAACAAAGAGGTTGGTGTGAATCGGCATGAGAAGTGCACCAAGGGGTTGTTAGCTTTAATAGCTCGGGAGGTACTCCTCATGTTTTGTCTTGTATGCGGAAATGACCTTATATTTACACTACTAGACACTTGTCTTTGTAATAGGATTTTATAAAGTTGTAATCAAGTGACTCTTTTATTAAAGTGATTTATTGTAAAGTGTCATTTCTATTATTTTATTAAAGTGACTTTATGTCATAAAGTGCACTTATGTCACAAAGTGGGAAAAATACTTTAATAAATGTAAGTGATTTATTTTGGAGGGAATGAATCATGTCCCTTGATCATGTCAAGGAAAGATTAGATCTTGGCCATTGGATTTAGGGATGACGAAGGTGAAAAGTCACTTTCAGGTTATCTGAGTATGCCTAGGGTAGTGTGCAAGACAAGCTTGTGAGAGATTTTGGAGAGAGTAAGGAAGAAATTGTTTGCATCTAGGTTTGGAACAGTTTCCAAGAGACATTGAACACATTTCCCAAGAGGGTTTTCTGTGTGAGAGGTGCTGGGAATATTTGTGTTGTTGGAGGTCACATTGTACGGATTCGTAATGTCTGTATACTCTGTGTTATCCCCGATATCTAGGGATAAGTAGGAGATCATGTCTCGAGGCCCACATGGTCCTAGACATGGAGTACCGAGAGCAGGAGTGACTTGAGCATGGCCCTGGAGGGCCCATCTTTCTTCTTCTCAGCCAGACTTGTCCTGTCAGCAGTAGCAGCCTCCATCACTACC
>ML781462.1:560583-572916 GCA_009831015.1 Picea engelmannii | reverse complement strand
CCTAGGGTTTGGACTCTTAGGGTTTGAAAAGCCTTGTCCCCAAGCAACACTTTTCAGCCCTAGACTTGTATTTTAAAGCTAGCCTTTTTGCCAAAGAGTTCTAAGGAAAGAGGGAGGAGCATGAGGCCTAGCTTTAGCTACACTGGAATGAGCCTCCTCCCCTTAGGGTTTTGACTTGGTGACCCTGCCATTACAGCACCATCAAGCCTAACTCTCCCGTCCTTAGATTTAGATTCTCCCAAGCCATTAGCCTTACTCCTTGACTCCATTTACCCTAAGTCACTAGTCTAAGAACAAACGTCGAGTCTTTCATGCTCAAAAAAATCTTTCAAACTTTCTTGATTTTGAAACCCTAACTAACCCTAGCAAATTCACTAACCCTAACCCTAGGATGACGTCTTGGCCTTTTTGAACTCTTGTTTGCTCCAAAAGTTGCGGCTAGGTCATCCCTTGATAGCCATAGAGGTGTTAAATATTTTCATTGGTTAAAATTGCAAAGCGTTTACCTCTTTGCCTCTCAAACTAACCTAAATTTAGGGCTGACGTCATAGTGAAAGCAAAAACATTATTGATGACGTCAAGCCTCATTTCAAACCTTGTTTAGTGTAAAAAACTTTGTGGTTTGGTCATCCTTTGATAGACATTTAAGTATTAAACTTTTTCATTGGCTTATTTAGCATAACATCCACTTATTTGTCTAGCTAACATAGGGCTGATGTCACCTTTTAACAGGTATGACGCAACAACAACATTATTTATGAGCAGATTTATGATATTAAATGTATTAAGATAATACAAGAATTTGATTTTATACATTGAATGCATAGTACCACTTTGTATTTATTGAGGAAGTGACATAAAATATAAGCTTTATTTGCAATCATTGACTTCCTCAATAATTACTTTCATTAATGCTCATATATATAAGAGATAGTCATTGATATTGTGAAGTACTAACCATTGCAGCACACTCTTTTAGCTTTATTTGCCTTGTCTCGCAAACAGGTAGTTTTATTTGCCTTGTTTCACTGAATATATAATGTAGTTCTCTATACACAACAACAAGAAAATATACTGTGGTTTCGGGATCCACAACAAGCCCAATGGCGACTCTCCTTCTATGTGTCACGTCGGAGAGATTCATTCTGCCTTTCTTTGTCAGCCACAACACCTCCTTCAAAGGCATATAAATAAAGGATGATTGACTACTTGTGTAAGTTGCATTCCAGGCTGTTGCAAATACCAAAGCTGAACGGTTTCCCTTCACACAGGCTCACGGGTAGACAGATCACGCTCGCTTCCCTTACGCACTCGCTGATCGAACATGGCACCCATGCACATCGCCTCTGCAAGAAGAAATAACACCATTCCCAATACCGCCTGGAGGAGATTCGAACCCGAGACAACCATCGAGAAATAGCTTTAATAAAACACTGAGTCACTCAGAGATCTGATGTACTCTGCAAGAAGTGTGTATGGAGGATGACATTCATTTTTGGATGCCACAATCTACAATACCGACTGCAAGCAAGGCTCCAACAATCGCATGATAAATACATTTTGTCTTGAATCAACACTCAGGCGACAAATCCAGATCTCAGACTGAGTTTCAATTTCATAATGGAAATTCCTCATTGAACAGTGAAGACTCCTTTGGTGGTAGTGACAGCAAGAAACGCTCCTCCACGCTCCTCCATGTACATCTATTTTGCACGTACAACTAACTAGTCTTGTTTCTGGTGGTCTATACTCCACACACAGTCTTCTTCATGCAACAAATGCAATGACGAATTCAAGAAGTCGTTGGATAGAAACTATAAGTAAAGAAGTCATTCATACTTCAATCACACCATATATACCTTGCTTGCACCTCTATGAATTTCTCATGGTTTAATTTACGCGACTTATTCTGAATCTCTACAACAAATACACCTTCGACAATGTTGAAACACAATGTCAATTCTCAAGGGTCAATCCTTCACAAGACAATTCTTCACAACTCGGAACAACTCATTCTTTACAAACTGCAATAGATAGCTCACTTTTAACACAAAAATCGTCTTCACCATATTTGCAAATTGGCATCTAGTTCTCACGCCCCTTACACAGCTACCTCACAGCACGCCCATTGATCTTTCTTTGGATAGAAACACCTCTCTACAAGTTTATCAAAGACAATCAGATCTTACACCAACACCATGCTACAAGTTTCACACTTTCTCGATATCTAGCAAGCTCCTTCATGCAGATCAGACCTAAACACATCCTCCAAATTAAGTCACAAAAGTAAGATTGAGTTTTGCTTATATTTCTTGTTTGAAGGTGTGATGATAGTTATTCAAGTTGTGTGAAGTGGTTGTGTGTCTTGTTCAAGAATGATGATGAGATGTAAATGGACATATGTAATGGGCTTGTAATATTGGGCATATGATTGGTGAGAGTATTGTTGATATTTTATGTACATGATTGAATTGTTGTAGGGGGTGCATGATTGGTTGTATCCGACACCCCAGGTTATGGTCCAAATTGTAATGCTTAGCCAGAGGCAAGCTAATTTCTCCAGGTTTGTTGTAAGCCCTGTTAGTAAGGCATAAACAGGCATACGTGTTGTAGCGCAGAAGCGCATGTGATCACAGGTTGTGATACCCTCTCATAGGTAGAAAGGTTGTTGTATCAAGTTGTGGAGTTAACAACTGTGAGAGGTACGAGGGTGACAGGTGTACCCATAGCCTAAACTTGATAATGAATCGAAGAAGCGAGAGACTTCGATTCAAGGTGGGGATGTGAGATGGAAGAATCTGAAAGTATGAGACCAAGTTGTGAGTCTTAGAGTATGAGGGACCAAGTTATGTTTAAGGGAGATCTTAACATTGATGAACTATGTAGCTGGAAACAATTCCTAGAGAACTAGCGGTTACAGCGGAAGATGACCCATGACCCATGTATTTTGGTAGATGGATTGTGTTTTATATGGACATCAATAATTATATGTAGGTACAAGGTATAAGAGGAAGCAAAGAAAGTTCAAGGATGAAGCCCACGCTAAAGCAAGAAGAAATCAGTATGACCAAGCACAAGCAAAAATGACTCAATCAACAAGTATTCATTAAGAAGGTGTGTTAGAATATGTAATTCATACTTGTTGTATGATTGGGTTAATGCCCTGTTGAGCAGGTAGTTATAGTTAGATGACCTGAGAGAATAGGTCAAGGAGGTTGTTAGATAGTTGGTTGAGAGAAAGATTCTCTCCAACCAAATCTCCTAGTTTGGTGTGTGGTTGAGATATTTGCTCAACCTCTATTGCTATTATTAGAATAAGTTAGATCTGATAAATCTTTATATAATGAGCCAATGTATTGTATGATGTATTCAGTAATCTAATAGAGATATGTAATCATGTCTATCTCATTTGTTAATTCTTAACACGAAAGCACGGTGAAATATGGGCTGGTACGTTTGAATGTGAATGAGCATTTCTTGTCTTTGTCTCATGTGAATGTGAATGGACATTACTAGTGAATGGGCACTTCTTGTCTTTGTCTCATGTCCATAGAATATGCCTAAGTGCTAAAGTCCGGTACGCCTCAAGCCATTAGCAATGTGAAGCGAGTGGGTTCCTCTTATCCCAATCCATGTTTAGAGTGAACTACCACTACGATATATCAATAAAAATTCGATTCTAAGTACAGGATATTCATCGAAGAAGAACGTGGAGAAGATTGTTTGAGCATATGCAACCTGGGGCCATCCCTATCTTCATTACCAAGTGAACACGAATTACATGGTGGATAAAGTGGTGGTTGAAGCGGAGAAACCATAATTGAAGAAAGTATAAAGATAAGTTCATGTAAAGACTAGACTCAAGCATATTTCTTCCAGTGAGAAATGAGAGGACATGGAAATAAGAAGAATCTTAGAGGAAAGGGGGGTTGGCACAATCCCCGTGAAAAATTCAATCTTCTTTGTACTCGTTGTAGAATGAATGGGTCACATGAAGCTATTGACTATAGAGTTCCATGGGAGAAGAGTCACATGAAGCTAGTGACTACAAAGTTCCATGGGAGAAGATCAAAGAAGAAAGACAGAGTTCGAAAAAAGACAAAGATAGAATCTCAGACCTGGCGAAAGGTAAAGCACTTGTTCATTATGTTGTTGGTCATTGCATGGCTTCTTGACATAGGCACAACCTCTCACATGACATTTCGAAGAGATTTTTTCGAAGACTTTGATGACAATGTAGATGGCATAGTGTTACTTTGTAGATAGATCAAGTCTCAAACCTTTGGGAATGGGAGCCATCAGGTTTAAGTTGCCTGGGCTCTTGGATTTTCTTCTGCACAATGAACTTTATCTTCCTGAGCTGCAGAGGATATTGTTGTCCCTTGTGCACATCAGACAACAAGGCCACTCTGTTCATATGTTCGGTGGCAAAATAGAAATATGAAAGGATTCTGATAACATGTTCGTTATGACCGAAATAGAAGATGGAAGATTGTTGAAGCTGAATGGGACATCTTCCCATACACACACTGTTGCATACGTCTCTAGTATGACTTAGCTATAATTCCATCTAGTCTTTTGTCACATGCTAGATTTGGCCATATTAATTATGATGGTTTTTGTTTGTTGAGAAAGAATGGTCTTTCTAGTTTGTCTGTCGTTCCTAGGAAATTGAAGCAATGTGATGCTTGTATCCTTAGAAAACACAACAAACAACTTTTTCATGATTTTACTTCCAGAGCATGTAGAAAACTTGAACTAATTTATTCTCATTTGTGTTGCCCTATGCCTCTTGCTTCTGCAAATGGAAACAAAAATATCTGTGACTTTTATTGATGATTACACTAGGATGTGTTCGATGTACTTGATGAAAGATAAATCACAAGATTTTGAAACTTTTAAAAATTTTCATGTATGGATTCAAAATGAAGCTCAATCTCGTATTGGCTCTCTTCGCACTAATAATGGAAGAGAATATACATCTCATGGATTTGAAAGCTACCTTCGCCAACATGGGGTCAAACATCAAACCACAGTTCCATTCAATCCCCAACCAAATGGCATGGTTGAACAAATGAACAAGACACTTCTAAATATGGTTTGTTCCATGATGTTTTTCAAGAATGTTAAATTGATGTTTTGGGATGATACAGTTCTATGTGCAGTATATGTCAAAAACAAGTGTCCATCTCATGCTCTTAAAAGCAAGACTCCTTATGAAATTTGGTATGGCCACATTCCTTCGGTAAGGCATTTGAGGGTTTTTGGTTCCACCTACTATGCCTTGATTCCTAAGGAGAAAATAAGAAAACTTGATGCAAGGAGTCGGAAGTGCATCTTCTTGGTATACTCAAATACCACCAAGGGGTATCATCTTTACGATGAGTCAAACAAGAAATTCATTCTTTTCCGTGATGTGATATTTCTTGAATCCTCCAAGAAAGACGAAATTGTTGAGAGGCAACTTGATCATCTGGACATAGTTACTCGTGTAAAGACATATCATGAATTTGATGATGAGATTCCACATCTTGAAGGGGGGATCCCTATCTTGGGTTAATCTTTGGAATCTCCTTTTGAAGCACCATATTCCCCTTATGAAGAAGTTATTGCCACTTCATTAGAACCTAAAGTTCAATTGGATGATGTGATGGAGAGGATTGACAAGTTGAGGCTTGATGAGAACTCAACACCATCTCATTCAGTTGAGCAACCAAGACCATAGTCTGCCAAAATGGCTCACAAAAACACTTGAGAGTGTTCATCTGATTGAGGTTAGAAAAACAAGAACCAAAATGTCCTCAAGATAAGATGGAGGTAATGTAGTTAATTCAAACTTAGGTGATGTCGATGACATAGATGTTTCATATGATTGTCAGTTGAATTTATCTACCAACCTTGAATCAACTTCCTTTGAATAAGCCACTTCTTATGATAAATGGAAAGAAGCCGTGCAAAAGAAATATGATTTTCTCATCAAGGATGGACATGGAATTTGGTGGACCCTTCATTTGGAACCAACCAATCGGATGCAAGTGGGTATTCAAGAACACGTATAGATTAGAAAGGCTCGTGGCGAAAAGATTTGCATAGAAAGAAGGTGTTGATTATGAGGAGACTTTTTCCCCCACAACAAAATGGGCTACCATCCGCACTCTATTTGCCATGGTAGCATAAAATGGATTTAAAGTTCATCAAATGGATGTGAAGAATGCTTTCTTGAATGGACACTTGAAAGAGAATGTGTTCATGTGTCAACCAAAAAGATTTGTTTTGAAGAGACAAGAACATAAGGTATGCAAGCTCATCAAATCCTTATGTGGATTGAAACAAGCACGGCGAGCATGGTATGAAAAGTTAATTGAGCATCTTTTGAAATTAAATTTCAAGCATTTCAATCTTGTTGATGCAACTTTGAATGTCAAGAAAGTTGGAAAAACTGTTGTATATCTTGTAGTATATGTAGATGATCTGTTGATAACATGAAACAATGAGAACTACATTGCATCCATAAAGAAAGAGTTAAATAAAGGCTTCGAGATAACATATTTGGGACATCTTCACTACTATTTGGGCGTTGAAGTTATTCAAAATCCAAAGTACATATTCATCTCCCTAAAGAAGTACATTGAAGAACTGTGAAACGATTTTGGCATGGTTGAGTGCAATCTTGTTTCTACTCCAATGGAATAGAATTTAAACTCACATCAAAAGAAGGGAATGAATTTTAGGATGCAACCAAGTATAGACAACTTGTGGTAAGTCTTATCTATCCTACTACCACCAAACCAGACATTTCATTTGTTGTTGGGATTCTTTCCGTGTTCATGTAAAAGCCTTATGAAGAACATTGGTCTACTGCAAAAAGAGTTCTAAAATACTTGAAAGAAACTCAAGATTTTGGACTTAGGTACTCTAAAGTGGATGACTTCAACCTGATTGGATATTCTCATTCAGACTTTGATGGAGATAAGGAAAATGGAGTATCAACTTTAGACTATCTCACGAGTCTTGGATCAACAATTGTATGGCAGAATATGTGGCATCTGTAGAAGCGACGAAGGAGATTGTGTGGCAAAGGAAAATACTTGAAAATTTGCAAGATAAACAAGTAAAGTCTTCACCTATTCTAGTTGACAATACTTTTGCAATCAAGTTGGCCACAAATCTCAGATTCCATGATCCGCCAGTTCACAATGATGCTTGGAATCACACACAGTCATTCAGAGTAAGGGGGAATCTTTAGGATTGCATTTCTTGTAACATAAGTTGTAAATATGAAAAGTAGTAGGTCAGTCTTTGGGTAAAACCAACAATCATTTATTTATGTATATATGCACCTATCATGATAATGCAAAATAGATAAGTGTGGAGTTACTTCTTCCCTACTCCTGGCCACACAATATGGAAGCCCATAAAATAATCCATGAGATATGTGTACTCATTTCTCCACTGATTTGGCTCAGCAATAAATCATATCATTGTCCCCATATCATCTTGTTTTATTTGCTGCTTGATGTATTATTCTGCTTATCCTTTGTTCTTAATTAACTCGTTTCTGCAAGCTTTTCCAAACAAATGGTATTATAGCACGAGGTTGTCGTGAGCCCAGGAGAAGGCAAAAATTCTGCTTATCCTTTGTTCTTAATTAACTCGTTTCTGCAAGCTTTTCCAAACAAATGGTATTATAGCACGAAGTTGTCCTGAGCCCCGGAGAAGGCAAAAAGAAGGAGAGTTCGTGCACATAGAGATGGAAGGGGGCCGAGCAAAGCCGCGTGAGGAATGGAGGACGTGATTTGGTTGAAACCCAAGCGATCGAGCATAGTGCACAACGTGTGGCCAAATCAAAGCGGTTCAGCCGAATCAAGCAACGCCTCAACAACTTGTTCCGGGCATGCGGGGCTCCCAACAAGTGGTATCAAGGATACAAAGAAGGAAGAGAAATGAAATGGCAGGGACGAGAACGATTAGGTGGTGCTGCGAGTCAGAGGTCAAGAGTTCAAAACCTTGTGGCTGACGCTGGTTTGGACCGGAAATCCGTGTTCCAGAAATCCATTTTGGTTCACTGTGACTGCCATGCTACCACAGACAATAATGGAGGTTTTGCGGGCTTCCCTTTTTTTTTATCGAATTTCGATGCGGCAACAACCCCGCAAGTCTTATGTCAATGAAGCGGTGTTGGTTCTGGGGTGCGGGGGTGATGCCATTCTTGCCTATATGGTGGAAAGTGATGGACGAGAGACACACAACGTCCAGATGCGGCTGACGGGCGCTAGAAATATTCTGGCGCAAGTGGTGTTGGACGAGGCAGCAAGGAGGCGGCCATGAATCAACGGCGAGGACTATGTGGGCCACACGAAGGACGAGGCGGCCAAGAGCCAGCTTGTAGTGGGAGCTGGGCGCACAAGCGGTAGAGGTTGACAATGAAAGCGTGTTCTTGTGGATGGATCGGGGCAGCGTGAAGCAGGGTTTGGTGAGGACCCACTACGAATATTGCATGAAGCGTTCGTTTGGTTTGGTTTCCCCAGTCTGTAAATCTGGAACGTTGGGGGAGCACATGTCAAGGTTGGAGTCGCTAGAAATTATGGGAGTGTGGGAGCAGTGAAATCAGATGCAAAGTCATGGGCTAGCAGCCCTGGTAGCCGGGGCCAAAGCAGTATGGTGATCGAAAATTTATTTCGGTGTACAACCAACCTGTTTCAGGAAGAATGTGCATCGGCCCTGACATTTTTTGTGGAGGAGTGGTGTCTTTACTCTCTGCAACATTTATTACCAATGATGGGAGGAACCTCCAGCGTAGCACTTGCGTTGTTTGGTGCAGTGGAAGCTTACTATGGCCGGTCTCCCATGGTGAAGGAGGGTTGAGAGTGTTGATAGGAGGATAGATGGCCATGTAGTAACCTACAACTTGCTCAAGCTCTATGGCACATCTAGTGCAGGGCACTTACAAGTGCCTTCAAATACCACCCTCTTGGTTATTTATACAACGCTGAGTAAGAACGTCATCTCGTTTTTGTAAGAAGGTGGAGGCTTTTGCTAATGGAGATTGCGTGTGTTGATAGATTAAATTTGCAAAGTGGCGTTGTCAATCTATGCAACTGTACTTACCAGTTCAGGTGGAGTTTTCTACTGCATAGTTTGTGGAGGAGTTATTACATGTAATGGGAAATGTGACCAGTAAAGTCCAGATGACTTAGGGAGGAGCATGTGGTATTGACTGGTGCAGACTTATTTGACCACTTTGGCCTGATTTGATTTGGTCATGGGAAATCCCAAGTCTTTAAAAGATGGAACGTTAAGTCAAGAGTCGTGGTTTCGGACACTTATGTTTTGTTAAAGTTCACAAAGTCAGGGAACTTGAAAACTTCGGATATCACTCTTATCAGAATTTAAAAAACCGTGGTTTGAGTGTTACTTTGTCGACGATCAATTGATCATTGGCATTTTACTTGTACACTTTTATAGATAGTCGAATGTGATCCGTTGATATAGTCTTAACATTTGACTAGATATGATTTGTAGATCTAATCTAAACATATGAATTGTGATTTGTGATCATTAAACATTCATATTCCAACAAACTAGATGGAAATAATTGCTCCATAGGGAAGTTTAGAGTTCATGGTGTGTTTAATGAAGTATGGTTCAATGAATCTTTTGAAGTTCAAGGGGTCTCCCCATATTGATCCAATAAAGATAGAAATATTTTTACATATAATTACTAATAAGTTATTTTTGCATATAATTATTAATAAGTTAATTAGTAAAATCACTTTTAAGTCAAAAAAATTAAAAGAATTATCAATTTAAAATTTATCCAATAAAGATAGAAATATTTTTACATATAATTATTAATAAGTTATTTTTGCATATAATTATTAATAAGTTAATTAGTAAAATCACTTTTAAGTAAAAAAAAATTAAAAGAATTATCAATTTAAAATTTAGAAAATGTTTTAAAATAATTTATTAACAAAAACATATTATTTTGTCTATTTTTAAAAGGAAATCTTTATGGAATCTTAGTGAATCTAAAATGATCATTTCATGAACTTGTTGCTATATTCACAACCATGATTAATATTGATTCACTTAGTTCATTTACGATTTTTTTTCCCTCTTATGTGGGATAAATCTCTTAGTTTTCAATCTAGAACAACCATAATACAAGTTAAATAGACAAAAAGATGCAAGGGCTTAAGGGGAATACCAAAAGAATGAGCAATAATAAGGATTAGATAATACTCTATGTAATTGTGTACAACTCTTTCCCTAGTGGAACTAAATTAATACATGTTATCTACAAATGAAACGAAATTGTAGAAATGAGTAAGGAATTGTGCAATTGAAGAGAAATCAAACAAATGCAAGTGTGATTACCTGTGTGGCTTTGATTGATAAGGTTTTGTCTTCACCCATAAACCTCTTTCGAAATTTCCTTAGTAGGAGAGATCAAATGAATGGATTTGAATGTTACTCATCTAAGGTAGTGTCTGAAGTGTTTTGGTACCTTCCTTTGCTTCCATTTGTTTTTTCCTAGTCGCCTCTGTCTTAGGTAAGAGGATATTTTACCCTTGTTTTTTGGTTAACCCTTATCTCATATATATTATCCTTCCTTGTCGCCCTCCCCCTACGAAGTAAAGAGAAAGTAGGGTGTTGCATATTCAGTATATTTATTTGAAAGAAATCAATTTCCTCCCACCTGCTGACCAAACACCTCAATCAATCTAATCGAAGCAAGCAAGGATGATACAAGACAAATGGAAAAGAACTCACCTCCCTTATAAACCTGAAAATAGGTGGAAGGATGATGAAGATAACAAATCCCAACATTACCAAGAACATTAAAGATGGAAGATCATTAGAGTGCTAATAATTTTGTAGAGTTTTGGGATATCCAAGAGTGAGATTAAGAACCTTGACAATGAGATATGGATAGACTTTAATAGTTTTTGGAATTATTGAGTGATATTTCCATCCATCTCCCTGACCGGAAAAACGTTAGAAATTTTATGCAAGAATCCTAGTAACAGTGTTAGCCATTGTTTTGGATGTTTAATAGTAAGGGCTAACAAAAAGAGGCCTAGTCAAGCTTTTGAGAGCTCTAACACGACCTATTTATATCACATTGCCTTATATGACTAATATCACCAAAACATACCACAATCCACAAAAACAAATGATAGCTTAATGGAGCATCATGTAAAATGTTTGGCCAGGATTTCAATCCTTGAAAATAATGAAAATGTTTGCCATCACACATGTTATGTCGAGATCCAAGACACTCAAGTCAACTCCTTGAGAGCTTTATTATATCAACCATGAAGCTAAGTATCCTATAAGGGCTTCTTCCGGGAAGGCACCATACAAAATTTATCATATTCGGAATATGCAATACCAATGTATGTTTTCTTAGATTCAAGATTACCTTGTTGCAAGTATGCAACAAACCTTTATCAGACTTTTCTACTTTTATTGTTGTTCTTAGGATTTATATTTTTCATTTAGATATTTAACCTTTTTTCTTGGGGATAATTAAGTAGAATAGATTAAGTCACGATTTGGAACTAAATAAGAAGTATAATTAAGTAGATTAAACTAAGTGTTGTTTTTTTCTTTGAGATAATTAAGTAGAATAGATTAAGTCATGATTTGAAACTAAATAAAAAGTATAATTAAGTAGCTTAAACTAAGTGTTGATGAGGAGGAAAATCACAAGTCAATGTAATAATAAGTATGGTATGAATTAGTCTATTTGTAACTTAATTTTTGTTTTGCAATATTGTAGGAATGTCTCTTACTCGAGGAGAACACATTCCTTCGTAAACAGGTTAGATGAAATTTAAATAACCATTCTTATTAAATTAGATGTTTGATTATTATTCCTATTCTTTACCATTTTAGTATATCTGAATATCTTCATTGCTTTATACTCTATCAATTTCCAATGTATTTATTCCAATTTTGTGAATGGTTAGGTTTTAGCAATGAATGCAATTGGATTTGGAAGTGTACAATACTTTGAAGTCGAAGTCGAGACTCAATTGGATATAAGACCTCCAGTTTGCACAAGATCACCTTCATGTAAATAGTCGTCATTGTGATACTTAACTATGTTTGTTGATGTTATTTTGAAATTCAAGCAGTTTTTTAGTTTATTATGATTTTTTTATATTTTTAAATCATATTCAAAGAGATAATAGGTACAGGCGCTTTTTAGGTCCAGCCTCATTATTCCTAGAACTAAGAAACAAAATAAGATTGATGAATTGATGTAGGGTCCTTAAGGACCAAATTGGTTCTTCTGCAATATGTTTGCATTGTTTGTTTCAA
>ML781462.1:478686-549349 GCA_009831015.1 Picea engelmannii | reverse complement strand
TCTTGTTAAGGGGGAGTGTTGAAATAATGTAACTGCGAAGAGCATTCTTATTATTATTGGATTAAATCCCCATTGCGGATTAATCATGTCATTATTATTATTGTTGTTATTGGATTAGTCCCCATTGTGGATTAATCATGTCGATAATTGTATAAGGACCAAATCCCCTTTTGCGGATTGGTCATCGGACAATTACAAAGGGAAGAATAAGAAGTCGGCCCCAACAGTTATCATGGAAGACCCAAAATTAATTAAAGGTGGATTTACCCACCTAGAGTGAGAGGTCGGCCCTGCCAGTTATGACCTTTCACACGTGCCAGTCTTGTATAAATAAGAGGCTAGCGCCTCACTTCAAACACACAACTAACTTGCTCATTCTCTTATGAGGCAAGCTGCAATTACCAGTTGGAGAGAGGGAGAAGAGTGGTGCATCTCTTGGAGAGGACTTTCTGTATTGGTTTGAGTTATCTCTTGCACATTGTATAAGCTATTTATGATAAAGGAAGTTTTTGCTGGGTTTTCTTCCCCTAGAGGGTTTCCTAGGATAAATGTTGTGTCTCTTGTGAATGTGTATTTCTCAGTGATCCTATTCTTATTATGCTCTTATCTAATGACATGCAAAGAACTATAATAATGGCATAAACATTAACAAGAAGAAGTCCTAGAACCTGATGAAGATGAGGTCAAAGCAAAGTACAAGAAGAAGACTCAGGGGAAGAATATGTATTGTAACATCTAGTTGTATTTTGATATGTTCAAGTTATGACTATCATACTAATCATTGGTCAAAATTAAAGTCAAAATATTAGGTTAATTAAGGTTGAGATTTTTGAGTTTACTTGCATTCCCTAACTCAGATTTCTGTCTAGAAAGCATATTGTCTTAGTACAGGGGACAATTTGAAGGGAATACTTGTCATCTTGAGTGAAGGATACTTGGAAGAAAAATAACAACACCCATTCTTGAGGACAAGACTCCAAGTTCCAGGTTTGATTGATTAAATTAATAAGATTCAAATTTGCACATATCAAGTTTGATAACTGCTACACTACAAGTAAACATTATAGTTGTGATAGCAATCTTTGAAAAGTTCTATGATTGTTAGATACAATGAATACTTGGTAGTATGTGAGCAGTATTGATATAAATGCTTATTGTAATTATTTACTAGATATAACTAACATCCCCTCTAGGAGAAACTTCTTGTTTTGTTTCTAGGTTACGATGGAGGAATGATTGATCACAACACTAGAAGAGTGTTGTTCTCATTTCTTATTATTGTATTTCTCATTTTTTGCTCTTGTTCCAGGAATGTCACAAGTGATATCTATGAAGGAACCACTATGACGATTGTTCTCGCTATTGTTTTATTATTATTATTATTGTAAAGAGTATTATTCTTGTCTACTGTTTCTCCCTTGTTGTTTTTGTTCCGGGCAGGTCACGGGTGATAATCCTGAAGGGACCTATAGTGATGGTTGAAGGATGAAACATATTAGATGGTCTCTAGTTTGAGACATGGAGCGGACTATCCAAATAAGAAGTTGTAAACACAACCGTATACATCCATGTATTGAAGAAGAAGAAGAGTCAGTAAAGCGAGAAGGGCCTACCCAGAATTATTAACTAATAAGAGTCACTTTGCAGGTTGCAAAGATATATGACATTGATGAGCCATATCATGAGGAGTAGATGGCTCCATCAGTGGTGAGGCAGTCGTCCCCACCAGGTACCATCTCAGAAGAAGCTATGGTTCAAAGCGAGGAGCAACCTCCCCAAGACCATTTATAGGAGACTTTAGAAGAAATCGACACACGCAGAGTGAGAAGATGGCGTCAAAGATTATATAAATTCAGAGGGAGTCAAGCTTCAGAGGGAGAATAAAGACTTAGAGTGAGCATAATCTCAGCGAGAGTCAATGGCTTAGATACTTTCATTCAGAAAGTATTCCTCAGATTCCGATGGAATAAAGATTCGTCCTCCAGGACTGACAGGCATATGCCATGGGTTGATGAGGCTAGACCATATATTTAGAGACTTCTATAAGATGTGAGATCTCTTGGAGGATTCCCTTGCTTTAGGAGAGACCTTGTTTCAGTGACAGAGAAGGAAGCCAGTCAAAAGGACTAGGATTTGGATTTTTCTTTGAGACTAGAAAGGAAGTCAGTGGTGACTTCCAAGATTGACATACCAGATCAAGCATGTTGCAGATAACAATACAAAGCTTGACGTGGCTAGAATATTCTCCCAGTAAAAAGGAAAAGATTGTGACGAGATACTTCCTCTAGTATTCAAAAGAAGTATACTCATAGAAGCCACAAGATACATGAGAAAGAGTCTCATATCTGCAGATTGAAGAAGGCTTTGTACATACCTAGGAATGATGCATTACTTTTTAGGTTTGGAGGTATGGCAGAGACCGGATGAGATTTTCCTTAATCAAGGAAAATATGCATTGGAGATCCTGAAGAGGTTCAAGATGTTGGACTGTAAAGCCATATCTATACTGATGGTGGTGAACTTGAAATTGTTGTGTAATACAACTTCAGAGACAATGGATGCCACCATATACAGGCAGATGGTTGGTCCGTTAATGTACTTAACGAACATGAGGCCATATATATGTTTTGTAGTGAACATAATGAGTCAGTACATGGTTGAGCCTAGACATGTTCACCTGATTGCGACAAAACATGTGATGAGGTACCTAAAGGGTACAATATATTATGGACTTAGATATTTCTCGGATCGCAAGATAAGACTGCAGGGCTACACAGATTCAGATTGGGAAGGTAGTGTCACATATAAAAAAAGTACATCTGGATGTTGCTTCAGTTTGGGATCAGCTGTGATCTCATGGCTTAGTAGGTAGTAGACTTGTATGGCACTTAGTTTCGCAGAGGTAGAGTATGTGGCAACATGGTCAAACTGTGGCGAAGCAGTGTGGCTTCGGAAGTTGATTGCTCATTAAACATTCATATTCCAACAAATCAGATGGAAATAATTGCTTCATATGGAAGTTTAGAGTTCATGATGTGTTGATGAAGTATGGTTCAATGAATCTTTTGAAGGCCAAAGGGGTCTCCCCATATTTGATTGAACAAAGATAGAAATATTTTTACATATAATTATCAATAAGTCATTTTTGCATAGAATTACTAATAAGTCATTTTTGCATAGAATTACTAATAAGTCATTTTTGCATATAATTACTAATAAGTCAATCAGTAAAATCACCTTTAAGTTCAAAAAATAAAAATGTTATCAATTCAAAATTTGGAAGATGTTTTAAAACAATTCATGAACAAAAACACATTCATTTTGTCCACTTTTACAAGGGAATCATTAGGGAATTTTAGTGAATCTATAGTGATCATTTCATGAACTTGTAGTTATTTTCACAACCATGATTAATATTGATTCACTGAGTTCATTTAGTGACAGAGAAAATAATTAAGGGAACCTATGATTTCTTTTTCCTCTTAGGTGGGAGAAACCCCTTAGTTTTCAATCTAGAACAACAATAATATAAATTAAATAGAAACAAATATGAAGGGCTTAGGGGGAATACCAAAATAAGAGAAATAATATGGATTAGATAATACTCTATGTACTTATGTAGAGATCTTCCCCCAGTGAAACTAAATTAATACATGTTATCTCCAAATGAAACAAAATTTTAGAAATGAGAAAGGAATTCATGCAATTGAAGAGAAATAAAAAAAAATGAAAGTGCGATTATCTGTGTGGCATTAATTGATAAGATTTTGTCTTCACCCATAAACCTCTTTTGAAATTTCCTTCGAGTAAGAGAGATCAAATGAATGAATTCAAATGTTACTCATCTAAGACAGTGTCTGAAGTGTTTTGATACTTCCCTTGCTTCCATTTTCTTTTTCCTGGTCGCCTTGTCTTAGGTAAGAGGATATCTTACCCTCTTTTTTTGGTTAATCCTCATCTCATATATATTGACCTTCCTTGTTGCCCTCCCCCGGACAAAATAAAAAGAAAGCAAGGTGTTGCATATTCAATATATTTATTTGAAAGAAAACAATTTCCTCCCACTCTTCAACCAAACACCTCAATCAATATAATCTAAGCAAACGCGGAGGATACAAGAGAAATGAAAAAGAAATCACCTCCCATTTAAACCTGAAAATAGGTGGAAGGACGATGAAGATAACAAATCCCAACATTACCAAGAGCATTAAAGATGGAAGAAGATCATAAGAGTGCCAATAGTTTTGTAGAGTTTTGGGATATCCAAGAGTGAGATTAAGAACCTTGAAAATGAGATATGGATAAACTTGAATAGTTTTTGGAATGATTGAGTGGTATTTCCATCCATCTCCTTGACCACTGGGGAGGTGGTCCTTTCAATGAAGTCGAACTTCAACTTTAGAGTGATCGTACCATAGTTAAATGAGCAAAAGTTTAGTTATTTTCCAAAAGACAATATCCTCCTCATCATAGAAATTAGTAATCCATGGGAAACATGTGTGATATAATTAAGCAATGTTTTTTCTTTTTCCTTTTTTGTATTAAGAAAACTCGAAAACTTGATCTAGGGTAAATTTGGACTATGTGAGACCCCAAAAAGGTATTCCCTAATAAATTAGGATTGTTGGGGTACCCAAGAAGAGATCACAATAAAACAAGGCCCCAACTATTGCACACGAACCAAAAGAGATCAAGATTATCAAAATATGTACCTAAATAGGTTGTTTAAAACACACGCCATAATCAAACATGTGGCAAAATTTGATAGAGACAAAAGGGAAAACCTTGGTATCATCTTAGTGTGTGTCATGTATGACCAACAAAACTTCAAATGTCTTACATATCATCTCTAATGAGATAAGGGTATAGTTGGTACACATCATGGAGACCATATGATATGTTTTGTCCACATGGTTGGAGATACAATTCATTGGAGATATAATTCATCAACTATGAAAGCAATGAGTTGTAATGATAAGATCAAAAGGAAACTAATACAAGAAAATACAAAAAAATGAGGTGGTAATAATATGAAAAGCAATGATGCATGAGGGTGCCCATCAACAAAGGCATCATCACAAAATGACCTGACATAAGTAGGGAATTCTACATGTAATAAGGCTTTGTCTAAGAACTATCATAGGAACCTATAAGGCCCTAATGTAAATGTAGAACTTCACGTAGGTAACCTATGGCATTACGATCTTGAGCAATGTAAACAAAGAGAAAGGAAATAAATTATGATTATGATTGCAACAACAATGAAATGAAAAAAAATAGACAAATGGAGAGAGTAGAATATCTATACCTAACTGTCTCAATGTTTCCAAGTAAGAGACAATTGGAGCAATGTTAGAAATTTTATGCAAGAATCCTAGTAACAATGTTAGATGTTTGGCGAGGATTTCAATCCTTGAAAATAATGAAAATCTTTGCCATCACGCATGTTATGTCGAGATCCAAGACACTCAAGTCAACTCCTTGAGAGCTTTATTATCTCAACCATGATGCAAAGTATCCTATAAGGGTTTTTTCCTAGAAGGCACCTTACAAAATTTATCATATTCGGAATATGCAATATCAATATAGGTCTTCAAGATTACCTTGTTGTAGGTATGCACAAACTTTTATCGACTTTTCTACTTTTGTTATTAGAAATGATTTTTTGACTTGTTCCTAGGATTTATATTTTTCATTTAAATATTTAAATATTTAGCCTTTTTCTTTGGGATAATTAAGTAGAGTAGATTAAGTCATGATTTGGAACTAAATAATAAGTATAATTAAATAGATTAAACTAAATGTTGATGTGGAGGAAAATCACAAGTCAATGTAATAATAACTATGGTATGAATTAGTATGTTTGTTGATGTTATTTTGAAATTCAAGAATTCTTTAGTTTATTATGATTTTTTTTATATCTTTAAGATATAATAGGTAGGTAAAGGCGCTTTTTAGGTCCAGCCACATTATTCGTAGAACTAAAAAATAAAACAAATTGATGAATTGATGTAGGGTCCTTAACGTAAGGACTAAATTGGTTCTTCTGCAATATGTTTTCATTATTTGTTTCAATATCTTATACAAATAAATATGCTAAGTAGAGTAATGCAATAATCCAAAGATTTCATTTGAAATATATTTTCTAATAAGGAAATTTAAGGCAAATATTATTTCCTCTTAATGTAATATTAATAAATATTTTAACTACAACTTTTTTTCATGTCTTAAATCAAACAAGTATAACTTTTTTTCATGTCTTAAATCAAACAAGTATAAACATAGTGTAGAGTAATGCAATAATCCAGAGATTTCATTTGAAATATATTTTCCTTATAAGAAAATTTAACGCAAATATTATTTCCTCTTAATGTAATATTATACTTCTCTTTGTTTTAAAGATTGCAATTACTCTTTACTATTTGTTATTGTTATCTGGTTGTGATTTATATGGATGAAAATTTTGATGGGAGTTAGGGTTGGATTGCATAAAAGAACAATAAAATAAATAAATTATATTGAAGGAAAAATATAAAATGAGCTAAATATAAAAGAAAGTAAGGAAATAAATTTACATGAATAAAATAAAAATTTGGTATAAAGGGTTATATTTGTCAATTAATTATTTTATTTTTGTTTTGAAAATAAGGAACATTCATGTGTATTTCCTTTTTTTTTAATGGATATGGTATTGTGGTTTAATAAAATTTTGAATTTAAAATGTCATCACATTTAGATATTACATAGATAATGGATTATAGTAAAGTTAGAGCTATTTTCCCTGCACAATTGCTTGCAAAACCAACGTGCAAAAGGTTAGTGTAATATAAAGTGTAAAATTAAAATTCTCAATTTATGTAGTATTGAGTAGAAAATCATGGTTGAGAATGACATGAAATTAATTATTACATGAACCTTCAAAACAACATCCAAACCACCTTTAAAGTTTTAAGTGCTCTGTTTGGAATGCACGACTTCCCTTTAGAGAGTGGAAAATCCTTCTTGGAGTTAACATAACCTAGAAAATTCCTAGAAACAAGGCTCCTTACGCCTACCTGTGCCGAGTTCTTCGCTTGGCCCTCCTAAACATGGACCTATCTGGGGGAAGTGCATCTTCCTCCCTAGCCTTATTTGTCAGGCCTCTCGCCATTTCATCTCTAGAGGAATCTTAGCGTTGAAGGTCCCACAAAACTCCTCCATCCCACTTTGGGAAGAAAGTCATCATCAACCTAGATGTGAAACTTCTCCTCCATACTTCACGTCTCAAAGCCATCACCTTCATCAAGCATTCTAATATTGGTAAATTCACTAGATTATGGTCTTATCCTTGGGATTTGGACCAATGGGTCTAGAAAAAATGCATGTCTATGGTTAAAGGTAAACATTCATATTTTTTTGGTAGGTATTTTTATTATTTCTTATTTGAAGTCAAGGAAAACAAAGACTTCATTTTTCACAATGGCACCTGGTTCACGGGTTAGATAGGAGTGCATCTAAATTGTTGGACATTTAATTTTGACCTTGAAGTAGACGTCCCTTTATCATTCTCTATATGGGTTTGCCTCTCTCATTTTCCCCTTTATTGCTGGAATGATGAATCCTATGATGCCATAGAAAAAATTTCGGGAAAATTATTTAACAAATCTGATCTGAAAAGGGGAATGCATTCATGTTCTTCAATTTTTGTTGAAGATATTTGTAGAAGGGGCTTCTCTAAGCAATCAATATCACCCTATAGAGTTAGATGCATATATATAAGCTTAGTTATGAGCAATATCCCTTTAAATGCAAGTTGTGCCATGAATATAGCTCTTTGCCAAATGTTGCAAGGTCACATCATTTTTAGAATCTCCTCTGGAATGTTCAAATCAACATTGGCAACAAGGTAAGTGATTCTTTGGTTCTAAACAACGAGCTCCTTCCCAATCCCTTTGTTGCATCCCTTTGCTTCCAAATACTTAGATACCTGGCCTTCACCTTTTGGTTCTCACACTATCCCATCTTTCCCCTCCTTTGTCCTCTCCCTTGATTCCCAACAAATCCATTTCCTTGACACCTTTGGATCCATACCTTCTCCATATCACTTTTTCTCTTAGCCTTCCCAAAGTGGTGTTGAGACTAGAAAGAAAGCTAAAAAATAGTAGGATGAAAATGACGAGGAGGTAAAAAAACCTAACAAAAATAGTGGTAGAAGACAAACAAGGAGGAAATAGTGAATAAAGAAAATTAATGGGATTGCACTCGACATTAGGAAGTGCTTTTTGGAGTGGTGTCAAACCTTTGGATCCATACCTTCTCCATATCACTTTTTCTCTTAGCCTTCCCAAAGTGGTGTTGAGACTAGAAAGAAAGCTAAAAAATAGTAGGATGAAAATGACGAGGAGGTAAAAAAACCTAACAAAAATAGTGGTAGAAGACAAACAAGGAGGAAATAGTGAATAAAGAAAATTAATGGGATTGCACTCGACATTAGGAAGTGCTTTTTGGAGTGGTGTCAAACCTCCAATGAGTAAGAAATGAAATTTGTCTCTTGGTATTTGAGAAAATGGATTGCGATGTAAAACAAGAAGCAATTAGGAATCTAATCAGATTTGAGAACTTTTACATATCACATGTCATAACTAGTTAGTGTGTTTTAAAAATGCAAAACAAAAATTACGATAAATGTGAGAGGTGCTTATGGTGACATTTTTACATTATGGGAGTGTTCAACTACAAATCCAATACATTAAAAAGTCACCAAACATTGGGATTCACTATGTTAATAAAATCAACTTGCTAACACATTTAGTTCAACATTGAAGCTCCAGTTCACTTTTGTAAAAAAATGGATTGTTGGGATTCTTGGAGTCTTTGGAGATAGTTTTTGATATTCTTGTAGAAATTTTTATAGTGAGTTAAGCATGGTTCCCTCAACATTTGAATCACAAAGTGGTTCCCTTTTTAGAATTTCTCTTAGGAAATTTGTTGGCACAGGGGGACCCAGGGTTCAACGCTCAAGAGCGCACCAACAAAGCCCTAACTGCCGGCGCTTTTGACAACACTTGCGAAGTAGATGAAGTCTCACCCGAGGTAGAGGCAGGGGTGGTTGTAGGACTCAAGTGTCTGCAACCTTAGTTGGGACACATATCTGTGATTATATCATTTACAGAGCACTTAGCACCGATAGATTATCAATATTCAACCATTACTCTACTTCGCAGATAGCATAGAGCATCATAGCATTCACTTAGGTCTAAGGTATTTCAACATTTAGCCATAGTAAAACAGATCATATCTGGTAGATCAACACTAAGAACATTCATACATGTCTAATAAGCACAAAGCATAAACAGATCTATCTAAACATGTCCAATCACTTAGCAAAAGAAGAGATAAACACATCAAGTCGAAGCACAAAGCATAGCACATAGTATTTACGTGGTTCACCCCCACCCTGGGGCTAAATCTACCAACTCTTCTTCTTTATTATCTTCAGTCAAATAGGTTACAAGCACAAAGCCACCAAAACCCTACTCCGCATAGAACAAGAGATCTGCCCACCTCGCTAGATCCTCCTTCCTTGTGTTACATCACTCATCCTTCACAGTCTGTCACAACCACTTGCATTAAGCTTTGAAAGCTTCTTACAATCATGCACAAAGCATCCAAAACCCTATTTTCACTTAGCATACATCCAAATCACTTAGGTCTAGCACTTAGCCATTTGTCTCTATTGCTTCTACTTAGCCTAGGCATCTATTTATATACAAAATAGGCCTAAACATGGGTAAACCCATGGGCCGACATCCCTTTCCCGTTACATATTCCCAGAAACCCAAAAAGGACCCAAAAGTGGGTCGAGATTATGCAATCTCCGCTTCGTCTGGCACTCTTTTGGGTCAAACATGACCAAGTATCTCCCAAAATTTGGTCAAGGGCCAACATGCCTCCAACACTTACCTGTGACTCATCCCGAGTCACTCTGGTCTGATAAATTCTGCCTTGAATGCCTCAATCTTGTCTCGAGCTACTTCGACCTGCTGTTGTGCTATGGCCTCTTGCTCGACAAACTCCTGGATGAGTGCATTATTGATGGGTTCCTCTAGGCGTTGTTCTGCTGCACTCAAAACCTGTTCTAGCTCTGCTTCTTGGCTTTCAACCTCTGTGAATAGATGACATGCATTATCTTGCACCAGTTGAAGTCGTTGAGTCACCTCCATTTATTTTCTCTGGATCGTATGGATATGCTACTGGGCCGTGCGCTGCTCATGAGATCTCTTCATTCTTTCTATGGGTGACAGGGCCTTCAGTTGTGTCTGTAGCTTTTCGGCTTCACATTTCGCCTCCTGGAGATGTGACTCCAATTTATATAACTCTGGGTTCTCGGTGAGGTTCTCATACGTCTAGGCACTACAGTTACTCAGTTGCTTGCACTCTAAGGCAAGAGCTTTCAGTATGTCAACTGCGCTGCAGGCGGTTATCTCTCTTTGGTCTCTGATCTTCTGCGGAGTCTCAGGTACTGTGCAAAGCTCTAGATCTGCAATGCGCTGTTGGAGCTTCTGGATCACTTCTTCGAGCTGTGCCACTTGTTGTGGGATTCTTTCTTCGGTCTTTACCTCAATGACTGTCATAGAGCGAAGTGCTTTTTCGATCGCTTCCTTTACCTCCAGTGGCTCTTCCAACAATTGTTCCTTTCCTTGTTGTAGTTGTGCTTTCTCATCATTCCACTTTGCTTGGAGAGTACTCTTTTCTTGTTCTGCAGCACTGCGTTGTTCTACAAGTACTCCCTGTAGTTGTGTCAAATCCTGGATGGCTTTCTTTGCTTCATCTTGTTCTTTTCAAAGTCGGGCCTCGATTGAATCCGCGATTCGGTGGAGTTGAGCTAGCTCATATCCTACTTATGGTGTTTCGATTGATAAAGGTGCAGTGGAGACTGTGCGCTTCGACTGAAGTGCCTGTTGCACTCCTTGGAGCTCTATCTCGATCTGACTGTACATATCCTCTTGTTTAGTATCTTGCTTCTCTACTATCTCCATCGCATCATCGTTCAGAGCTGCGACAATGAAGTTGAAGTCATCTGGGGTCAGTGTGGTCTGCAGTTTAGTCACGGGAGATTTAGACTTCTTCCGGGAAGAAGGTTTCTGAGGTGAACCCTTCCTCTTCATCAAAAGCTCTGCTTCATCTCTGGGCTTCTGTTCGACTTCTTCTAGATCTTCACCATAACCCTCTTTCTTTGGCGTGATGGAAGCAGTTTTCACCGAGGCACTGCCTAAGTCTTGTACTTCGTTGATTTTATGTCGCGTGCTAGGTCCGGGTAGATCTTGTGCAATTTCTAGACTGTCTACATTAGATATCTCTTTAGGGTCAATTGGAACAAGGAGGTCCGCTGACCATTCCTTTTTGATCTCCTCCAGATCTTCTTCTGTTAATTTATAATAGGAGTGTAATTGTTGCTTGTGCTCGTCAGCACACGCTGTGATGTAGAGAAAGTGTCTGTCTATGTTGAACTTCATCAGAGTCCGAAACCTGTAGAGGGTGTTCGAAGTGATGCGCGGTGTAGACTGGATAGCTACTTTCAACTGATTATAATATGAATGAAACACAACATTTGACTGCCATTGTTTATTCATATCGTTCGAGTACCATAGGGTACTGAACTTCGTGACCAATGGTTCAAATGGCTCAATGTCCGGGAAGGTCGCACCTTCCGGCATCTCCCATAAAATGAAAGCAATCAGGATCATGAGCCAACTGAAATGAAACTCATATCCTTGGTCCTGTGCTTCTCTGTAGTCGAGCTCCAGTTGGTTTACCAAGTACTGCGCCCAATTCATCTATAGGCCCTCCGCGAACTTTCCTGCGAGGTCTACTACGAATCTAGTGACTTGGGTTGGTCAGTTTTTGCGAACTAAATTTCCTGCGATCAGCTGACAGGTGAGGCACAATGCACTGTTCTGAATAGAGGCTACCTTGTAGCCGCATATTCCCTTCTCGAAATCGCCATAAGCCTCTTTTATATTCTGTGATAAGGCTTGCTCTGTGGTATTTCCAGGGTAAAAATCATGTGGGTTAGGGCCTTGCATGCTCAGCCCAGTGATCTAATGGATCAAGGTTGGATCCACTGTGATACGTCGGTTCAACCATAGATATCCTCCATGGTAAAAAGATAACAACAACTTAACACATGCGTTCACTTCCTGATGGCGTCTAAAGTGTGGCATCTTCATAACATTAAGCAGGGTAGACTGCGTGAGGTTATGGGTCCAAGGCTGGGGACTAATTTTTGAATTCTTTCCTTTCGTCTTGGTCAGATACTTGTGCGGGGTGAGCATACTGTAAGCTTTACGGTCTCCAAGGTTGAAGTCACTAAACTTCAGCGTTGTTATCTTATCCTGGTCTGTGCGAACTACGTGTATCCCTTTTAGGGGGTACACAGTGACCAAGGCATAGTCAAAATCTCTAGGCACGCTATCTCTGTTCATTGCACCGCTCATGGGAGGTATATACGCAAGTAAGATTCTTGGAATCAACTTAGCATTCGCGAGATCGTCTCTATGCTTCATTCTCATCTCTGTTGCGATTTTGGAAGTTCCTTCTTCATGAGCAGTCGATGGAGAAGCTTGGACTCCTCCTGTCGATGATGCTTGCACACCTGCAGACATCCTTCTTTCCGACATGACTTTCTCGGTCCTGAGATCAACGAGTACTTTCTTCGCAGATTCTTCGAGTGCGCTGAGCTCCTCGGACATATGTTCTCGGGGTTAATAATATCGGGTTCACAAAGTAATGCAATGATATGGAAAGTAAGGGTGTAATGATCACTGAACAATCATAACCAAGGTTGCGAGCTCAAATTCTTGATTTGGCAAAAGTGTTCTTCATGCATGGCGTGACAGGGTAAATAGGAAACTCAACAATAGATTGCTTGCAACGAGTATGAGGCTTCATTAACTCCTGTTCTGTCTATTATGGCACGGTGCAATGGTCAGGTGGCGAGCCATAATTTTTTTTCTAGCCATTTAGAGCATCAGTTGAATGGATATATCGTCCCCAATGGCTATATTGCTTCGCCTCGGTATTCTTCTTTCCATTCTGATTCTTATCTTCTTGAGACATAGTTACTACACGTCGTTGAGAATCTTTCAGGGTTAACATCTCTTCTTCCTCTGGAGTAAGTACTTTAGTCTTCTTAGGGTATTCTAGTGGTCTTGCAGCTTCGACCTCGGAGTCTCTGGGGTCAAATAGCTTTGATCCGTTCTCATGTTCTTTAATCAATTGAGAGATCCTTCTAGTCATGAAATATTTTAACTCTTGTTTCTTCTGTTCCAAGACTTCTTCTTCTTCTTTCTGTCTGGTTTGACCTCTTTCAATCCAAGGTTTCCCTAGTAACATGGTAAATAGGGCACTGTCTTCAATACATTTGATAATCTCGAAATATTCCTCTATCGAAGTTCCATTGACAATTATAGGTATCCAGACGAGCCTTCCACATAGGTTTACTATCTTTCCTCTGAATAAACTTATTCCTCCTAGGGAAGGGATCATAATAGGTCCTCCTATAGCTTCCCAAGTTCTTTCTGGCATAATATTCACTCGTGTCTCTTCATCAAGAACACAGTCAATGTCAAAGTCCCCTATTCTTGCTTCAATGCATTATTTTTCTTTGAAAACCTCTGATAATATGACATGTCGATGGTCATTCAGGGTCTCTTTCATTTGTATCAATACTTTCTCTAATTCTCGTCGGGGTTCTGCCTTTTTTGGATCTGCCTTAGGGTTTTCTTGATTTAGATTCATCCCTTCAAGCTTAGCGATCATTCTAGGGAAATCCAACACTTCATGATCCATAGTTTTACAACAAAGACAACTAGGTCTTCTTCCAGGGCATTCCTTAGCAAGATATCCTGGTCTTCTGCAACTGTAACAGAGGGTCAATCCTCTCTTTCTTTTAAATGATCCCCAACTCCCTTTATACTGTGCACTAGGATCATAGGAGTTAACCTGCAACAAATTCTCTCTAGGATCTTGCATCCATTTGTTAGTCCAAACATTCTTTCTATGCATAGGTATAACATATTTTTCATTATTCTTATCGGATCTACTTATATCAAATCTTCTTTCATCTATTAGTGCCCTAGTTTTCAAGCTAGGACAAAATCTATCAAACATTCCTAAATTCATATTCTAGAAATAAAAAATTTCTCTTATTTTACTTTTACAGAGCATAAAACTTCAGATCTAAGACTTCTTTAACTATTCTTACCTTTATCAGAGCACAAATCTTATAGATCTTACCTTTTTCAATCAGAACTTCTCACTTTTACCTTTCTTGGAGCACAAAGCTTTTAGATCCTGCTTCTTTTCTACAGATCCGACCTTCTTTCTTTCATATCTGGACTTCTCTCTTCATATCGGGCTTCTTTCTCTCAGATCTAACCTTCTTTCTTTAGTATCGAGTTTTATAGATTAAGTAGAATACTGCGCACTAGGGCACATATTTATGCACAGAGCTTTCACAGTTTCAGGATGAATCTTTGCACAAAGCTTCCTCTTTCTTAGTTCCCAGCAATCATAGTTTCAGGTCCCGGCAACAGAACCATTTGTTGGCACAGGGGCAGACCCATGGTTCAATGCTCAAGAGCGCACCAACAGAGCCCTAACTACCGACCCTTTCAGCAACACCTGTGAAGCAGATGAAGTCTCACCCGAGATAGAGGCAGGGGTGGTTGCAGGACTCAAGTGTCTGCAACCTTAGCTGGGGCACAGATATGTGATTATATCATTTACAAAGCACTTAACATCGATAGATTATCGATATTCAACCATTACTCTACTTCGCAGATAGCACAAAGCATTGTAGCATTCACTTAGGTCTAAGGTATTTCAGCATTTAGCCATAGTAAAACAAATCATATATGGTAGATCAACACTAATCACATTCATACATGTCTAATAAGCACAAATCACAATTAGATCTATCTAAACATGTCCAAGCACTTAGCAAAAGAAGGGATAAACACATCAAGTCGAAGCACAAAGCATAACACATAGTATTTACATGGTTCACCCCCACCCTGGGGCTACGTCCACCAACTCTTCTTCTTTATTATCTTTAGTCAAATAGGTTACAAGCACAAAGCCACCAAAACCCTACTCCACATAGGACAGGAGATCTGTGCACCTCACTAGATCCTCCTTCCTTGTGTTACATCACTCAGCCTTCACAGTCTGTCACAGCCACTTGCACTCAACTTTGCAAGCTTCTTACAATCATGCACAAAGCATCCAAAACCCTAGTTTCACTTAGCATACATCCATATCACTTAGGTCTAACACTTAGCCATTTGTCTCTATTGCTTCTACTTATCCTAGGCGTCTATTTATATACAAAATTGGCCTAAACATGGGTAAACCCATGGGGCGACATCCATTTCCCATTACATATTCCCCAAAACCCAAAAAGGATCCAAAAGTGGGCCGAGATTATGCAATCTCCGCTTCGTATGGCGCTCTATCCTCAACAGGCTGTCAAAGTCCCAAAAATGGTCAAACATGACCAAGTATAACCCAAAACTTGGTCAAGGGCCAACAAAAATCATAGATGTCTTTCTCTCGCGTTGGGATCTTTTCAATCCGAAGAAAAAAAGCACTATAACATTTGGCCCAATTTTCAACAACGACCTGATGACGTTTCGACAAATATTTTTTGGATTTTTGACGAATAAGATTAAGAATTTTCATTGAAGTCATTTCGTCACACTATTGACAGTCGTAACCATTCATCATATGTTGATAAGCAAAGTTGTCACATAGCAAAACCTATGGAGAGATTTAATCTGTCAAACTTTTGTCGTAAAATGGTGTCGCAACGACGGTGATCATATATAGTTGTCGTGTGTTTTATGCAAACGACGACCATGTGGAATTTTCTGGGAACATGTCATTCGCCCAATGTCCATCAGGGATGTGACAAAATGGCATGAGAGGCTCATCATAGCGTCGACTTTCACATTGTCAAACTTGTGACACTATGGTGAGTTGAATCCATTGGAGGGGCGATGATGGAGAAAACACAGTTCATTGGAGTGGAAACACTATGACAGGAAAAGTTCATTGGTGTTGCAATGTTATGGTGGGCAAAAATTGTTGGCTTTGCAATGAAGTGAAAGAAAAATTATCGTAGCATCGACACACTCGGGGCATTGGTTGTTGGAGCAACAATAGGAGGGGCAATTTCTATTGGATTTGAGACGATGAACATGGGCATCGACATTCCGATGGGTGGAGAATAAAGTGAAAAAAAATTCAAATTGATCTTGCAGACTGAAAGCTATGCTAGTGATGCATTGGACACATGGAGCAGGTAGATGTGTTAAACTAAGAAGTCAAAAAAGTTGAGCCAGATGTAGATGGAAATGTTCCTCATATCTAATGATATGGACAATTATGATTAGGGTTTCTACTGTTGCATAAAACCCTAATTCTAGCTTGTTAGAGCTTACACATCTAAAAATGCACACTTACTCTTAAGAAATACATGTTTTGCTTTTAAATAGTAATTTTTGTCGTCGTCCATAATGCATGCAAGGTTTGAAAAAAATGCACACCAAGTGTTAACACATCTGCAATTTGAATGATTAAAGTTTTTGTGGGTGTATAATTTTACACCTTTTACACATTTACATTTTCATTTGCAAACAGAAAAGTGGTTGTTGTGTAAAAGAGACAAAATATGCGTTGTAAATTGAGAGACCAAAACAGTAGAAGGTGGCCTAATGGAAATGCACGCCCATGCTTCTATATAGTTACAAATTTAGTGATATAAGTTTTAGGGTGAAATTAATAACATTCTAAATCTACATAGATGATACAAAGTGCATTTTCAAATGAATAAGTACTTCTACCTTGAATGAAGATTCAAGACTTTTTGTAAAATGGAGAGTAAAACGATCTTACTATAAGATGCACGCCTAAGACTCATATGACATCCAAATTGAGTGGTTCAAGTTGTGGAATTTGTATTTTATCATCTTACATATGTTCATTCTTTTGGTTGTACATTTTGAAACCAAAAACCCTCTGTTGTGCATAAAAGCTAAAAACTTCCTTGTAAATGCAAAAAAAATGCATGAAACCAAGGCATGGCGAAAAATGCACTCCCTAGGAAGAAAACTCCATGTATGGTCTTGGGAATTTACAAGTTACTAGTTATAGGGCTGTGGATATGCTATAAACTTTAAAGACTATATACTAGGGTGATTTGTGCTCATAATTTAGTAAAGGGTTGAAGTATACATTGGTTTGGGATTGCATGCATCAATAAATATGTAGTGTTACATTTATAACTTTGAATTGTTTTAAAAGTTGCTTGAAGTTATTCTCAAATCATAACTAACAAAAATATGACATCATAGAGTCTATATATCTACATCTATAACCAAATGTATATTGTTATAATGAATTAAAATATTATTCAACGTATCATTCTTGAACAATCTTGTTGTCTCCAAGATTCTGAACAATCTTATACATCAACATACATTAGAAAGGCACATGACTACAATCAACAGAGGTTGAAAACAAATTTCTTTTTTGATGTTGAATATACACAATTTATCATCAAAGAAAACTACCAAGAAATGACATCAACAATATCAACATGAGTCTTTGGCAACTGTGCACACACACTAACTAAAATACTAAAATGAGTACTAAATACCAGCGTCCATGAGCTCAATGATCTAGGAGCTTGTACAACGACATCACACAAAGGTTAGTTATTAGTTTCATTTCCATTGCGAAGAACAACACAAATCATACGAGAATAAAATGTTATATGACTGAATAATAAATAAACAAACATAACATGTATGACACTCTAGAAAGACTAAAGTGAAATACGTGAATGAGTGTCTCTTGGTTTTGAAAATATTTTATTCTCTACTTAACATGTCCAACCATGTAAATGTGTAAGTTGATCCCTACCCACCCACCCCTTCGCATCACTTTCAATTCCCCATACCCAATATATTTATTGAGAACTAATTGAAATTTCACGTAAATATAAAAATGGAAAATATTCTTATAGCGATTATGAATTTTTATTGTAAATGGTATCTAAGAAGAAAGTTGAATTTTGTTTTTTCTCCTCATGATATTCGTTGTCTTCTAGATCCTCTATATTGGGATACCTTACCTAACTTAATTATCCAAGCACCCTGCAAATACCACAATTACATGATAAGTCATAATAATTTAAAATGAATTACATAGAAGGATTTATTTTTAAATAAATTGATATATTAGGGATTAACCAATTACCAGAGCTTTAATGTGATTTGGAGTTAAAATTTGATATTCCAATATTGCTTGTGGGAATATTCTCCCAGGGGCACAAAGGGTTATGACTTTCTTTCATAAATTTAGGTATGAAATTGATTGAAGAAAATACAATGGTCTTTAAATGATTTAACTAATGTAGAAATATGACTCAATGGAATGGGCATGAGATCCACGTCAATAACAAGCGTTCTTTCCGATGGTCTATCTTTATTCCTTTGCTAAGATGAAATTTGAATTCACTGCACTGCGATTACATCACCATGACACTTGTCATGCATTTCAGGGGTGAGCTAAAGTGGTTTCATAATACCACCCATGGGTACCGAAATGGATGAAGTTTTGACACGTTATCACCCATTAATAACATGGTTTAGAATATAGTCCTCGACCTATTCTTATTTAGTGTGCCTTGCCACCAGTTGAAATAAAATGAGACTTTTGATATCATATCTATATGAATGGTCTGATATTGTCTATTAAATTTTCATTTCAAACCCAAAATAATCTAAGTCGTCAATTTAAAGGACCACCAAATTCTAGTTGCAGATTATCTCTCTGAAAATTTTGAAGCTGAAATTCTTGATTAACATTTTAAGATAATTATATCCTACCTTTTGATGTATACCAAAACTTTTGCAAGATATTCTACTATAGTTTTTTTATTTTATTTTTTTTACCTAATAAATATAATGTTACAACATAATGAAAAGTTTAGGTTTGGTATATCATTATTTTCTGGTACTAACCCTGTAAGAAAGACTCTCTTATGTTCCATTTGCAGGTAATTAAATAATTTTTCCATTTATTTTTCATCAATTTTATCCAGGGAACATGGGACCATGACATGCCTCAAATTGTCTTTATACAGAGAAAACAAAACAATGTATACCACTAGTGGGTCACTAACATAATAGGAAACAAACTTCTTTGACAAGATACTCATTCCCCCAAAATTATTTTAAACTCTTGTTTGTTCTCTGTTGTTTGTAAAAAAACATGGAAAATAGATGTAGTATACATGGTTACGAACCTAAAATAAGGAGCAAATGACATGGAAAACTTTGAAGTGAACGGAGTTGAAATAAAGCCATAGTAAATCATTTAATATTGAACAAACAACCACAAGAACTACATTCTCTATCTACATCAACAACAAGGCTACATATCAAATACATTATGGGGTCGATCCCTCTTTGGACGCAGAAGTGGGGCCGGTCTCTCATTGTATGGGTTTTCTCCTTTGCACACTCTCCTTACTGGTAGGTGGGAACGATCTAATGCAAATATCAACATGTTTTTCCTTTGTGCACTCTCCATACTAGTAGGTGGGGTTGATCCAATGAAAATTTTAGTAGGTTGATCCTCGAAACACTCTCTTTATTGGCATGTGGGATTGACCAATGCAATGGGTAGTGGGTTTTGAGTGGGTTTATTTGGTTGGGGATTTGACACCATAATAAGTTTTTTATGTTTGAATTTTTTTTTATTTTTTTTTGTTTTTAATTTTTTATTTGTTATTTGTTTGTAATATATTTTATATTCAAATTTGTATATAATATGTTATATATAATTATATATAACCCCCTTAACCCCTCTAACCCCCTAGCCATTAAATCCCCTAACCCCTCAGTCCTGAATTCCTAACCACTGACCCTAAACCATGTCCACCAAAAAATATTTTGTTTGTTAAACCTTGTAATGGCTACCATATGAAAATTGCAACTCAAATATTCCATTTAGAGCCTAGGTAGTGGTTTTGGAGCATGCATATGGTTCCTATGATGGATGAAGGTGGAGGGTTAGAAAGCTACCAAGGTTACTGGGAGGAGAGTTAAAACGTTATATGGTAGATTATCAATATTCACTGATAGTTAAAATCAATCGACACATGCTCAAAATGGGTTAGGAGGTTATAGGTTCGTGGGTTATGAGAGAAATCAAGGTCAATGACTTCTAACCAACCAATGATACATATAATAAAATGGCATAAAACTTAAAAACACATAATTGAACCATATAATAAATCATAGAAAATAAATAATCGCATACCTTGACCTACATTTTGATAATTCAATATCATTGATCTTCTTCTTCGTCCAACTCCGCATCTGTATGATCCGGTTTAGAATCGACGTTGAAAGGAGTGGGCATAGAAACATCATCATCAATGCCATTTTTAATAATTTCATAATTGATATGATCATTGATAACATTGCCATCTACATCTAGCTCAACTTCTTTGTCTTCTTCGTCTAACACAACTACTTTCTCCTCTCCATCATCAACTTCTTCAATATTATCTCCTTTCACTACATTATACTTTATAGGCCTTCATATTTGATCATATCCAACAATGTATGACCAACCCGCTTTACTTGGAATCTCTGAGTAAAAGACTTGCTCACATTGGCTTGGAAGAACATAAGGCTCAGTACCTGACTTGAGTGTCGTTGTATTAAACATGGTAAATCCATTAGCATGCTAAATAAAAGTTCTTTCATCATCACATTCATTCATCTGTAACATGTACCATTTGACCATAGACATGACTAGTTTAAAGTCACAGTCAAGTATATCATCCAAATACCCTAGTATCTATTTTCAAATACCTCTTGATGCCTGTCACTTTTAGAGGAAACATTAGTCACCTAAAATACTGTAGTTATCCAAGAATCAAAGATTTTATTCTTATCATCCAACTTCTGGACGCAAAATTTATTTCCACTGCACCACATAACCATGTGGTGTAATCCAAAAATCCTTAGATACTAATTTTTCTTCTTTAAAAACCCATTTTAGCATCTAATTTGATTCAGAATAATTCTTGATCGTATTGAGGTGATTTGCAAAAAAATGATGATGTGCTTATTATCCAAAATCTCATTGAATGATGATTAACTTGAAGATTAATGAGATAACACAACACAAAAAAAGAACTCAAATACACAATATTGATGACATATTTTACTACATCTCTAAGTTCCCTTTAAATAGTGAGATTGCTTCTCATAATCTCAAAATGTCAAATTACAATACAAAATGGATTTACAAAGACGAATTTGAAGTCACTTCCCAATTCCATTACTCAAAATTATATATAGAGTTTACTATTGAATTTCTTGCGAAATTCAGAGAAAAATGAGTATAAAGTCGACCATATCCTGAACTGGCTCAATTTTATCCTCTTTACATGTCAAACGATACACTATGATGCTCATTAATGGAAATCTGGACTAATACTTTCATAGACAACGTCTGAACAAAAAACTAACATCACCATCGCACTCCTCTTGAAAAAACAAGAAAAATGAGTATAAAAACGCCTATGATTGGACAAAGTACCTCATCGCACACAAATCTATGCAACACCAAAAACTTGGCTTTTTCTTTGGCTAGTCATACATTTTGCATATGAACTCTGTTTGAGGCGATTGTTGCGCGATTGGAAAGTTATGGCCGAGATCTAGACAAACAAGTCCTTTTAGAGAGCATTTTGGATGGTCAAATTTTGAGCATTTTTGGATCCTCCTAGAACTCTAAGATCATTCTAGATCATCTTAGGCCTTTTGTAAGCATTTCAGATCCTCTAGAATCACATCTTCCCACTAAAGAACTTTTGGCTCTGTTATCACACAAATTGTAGGTTGGGAAAAGCTTGGCACAAACAACAAGATGGAGGCAACTAGGAGAATACCTAACCATTGCCGCCTCAGATAGGTATTGCATCACTTTATACGTGAAGTGATCACCTTAAGGGGGGAATCTCGGGTGACCCTAGGGGGAAAATGAGATGGAAAGTGATACTTATAAATGGATGCACCTATAGGTCAAGTTTCTAAATGGAAATTATCTTGGAAATAAATTTCGGTAGTGGTCAATGGTTGCCAAGAAATTTGAGTACCTACAGATGATGATGGTACCTGCCCGAGACACAAGAAACACCAAGTATACAAGCTATATGTTAAGTGGACAAGAAAATTAAGCTTGTTGTCCCTATTTGTAGTAGTCAACAAAGATATATATCAACAAATAAATGATTATTAGAGCTGCTAAACAATATGTTAAAAGTCTAGCAAATGATGCAAGAGATAAGCTAGTAAACACAAGTACAAATCAAGTATAAAAACATAGAATTCAACATCAATGTAAGGCTTTTATAGACACGTATTATAGATATATGTTTGCAGCCTTACGACTGTAGCAAGCAATTTGCTACAACGGAAAAATCAGCCACCAAAACTTGCAAAAATGAATCCACCCAAAAGATGCGTTAAGACTAATAGATTATGCTAGGAAATTTGGACGGTTGATAAGAGAGTAAAATCAAAAGTCATGATGATTTTTCTGCAACCTAATGGATGTATATTAAATTTGCAACAAAAATAAGAAATTCTTGGCCAAATGAGACTCCTTGGTGGCTTAGAGACATGTATAACATATAGGTTAAGTTCCACTTAAAACAATTTCAATATCTCAACTTTTCACAATTACCAATGGAATAATTTATTTCTCCAATGCATGAAGATTAATGCCTTTCTATTGGGAAAATGGAGTCTCTTAATTAAACAAGTTGGATGAGTTACTTCCTTGCGGTTGTAATCCCTTTTACTCCCCAAGGCAAACCCTAAGCAACAAGGAAAACCTAGGGGGATGTAAGCCCTTTTACTCCTCCTAGTATCCTTTACATAATAGATTATTTCAAACAATTATAATGGACTTTGAGCGGTTTGTATGCCCTTATACTTCCAATATATCATCACATTAACCTTACAACCAAGAAAAAAGAGCAATGAACATGAAATCCTTACCTAGTTGAAGCATTAACAAGATGAAACCCTAATTCACCAAGGAAAATCCACCATAAAGAAATAACAAGCCTCCAAGAGAGCTAACACATCATCCATCCATCCAATAGCATAAGATAAACCATCACACAATATTTTAACCAAGAGAGATAGAGAGAATTGCTAAAGTAGGGCGCAAATTTCAGCCAATGTAGTCTTCTCACAATGGGAAAGTTATGATAAAAATGAGATAGAAATGATCTCTATTTATACAACAATATCTAATAAGAGTTTGTCAACAAAACTTAGGGTAAAACACAAAGGTGACAACAACCCTTTACCCCTTTACAATTTAAAATTTTATTTTGCACAATAGAAACCCTAAACAAATCATGATGTCACCCATTTAGGGAAACATTTTGGCATCTTTGGCAAGTCATTGAGGTTGGGGATGAAACATTGGGCCTCCAAAGACCTTCTTATAATTCGCTAAGGCCCTCCCCACCAAGTCAAGGTGTTATTCCTCATCAAATGATGCCATGTGTCCTCATCACCACAAAACCCTAACCCATGCATTACGTCAAGCCCTCAAAGTGTGACGTTTATGCCTCCAAAGGAAAACAATTGGGCTAGTAGGGGCATGGGTGAGGTCCTCCAAAGGTTGTCATCATCGTCTGATGTATGGCCCATGGTATCCAACTTGTGGGATTCAAGCCCCAAGGAAGCCCAATCTAGGCTTGTTCTTCCAAATTTGTCCACCAACTAGGTCCTGCAAAAACAATGAATACGTTTTCCAAGGATCTCAAGTCAAATGCATTATGATGAGTAAATAAAATTAATAAAATATCCATCTAAGCATGTACATATAAACCATCTCATCAAAATAAAAAAGTACTCAAAGACCTTATGCAATTTGCCAAGTTTAGGTATCGTAGGGTTGACAAAGCGACCTATTGGGTGAATTGTACGTCAAGTTTAGGAGTGTTTCCCAAGTGGACGTTTCTCTAAGTCATGTGTATAGAGTGACATGGATGGGGGCAAGACACTTGGGCATGTGGTTCATGACATACAAGGAATCGTAGTATTTCATTTATGGGTGCCTTTGTAGAGGGTGTGTTGCACCTTTGTTTTCAATGCAACCTTTTTCCAAGCACATTTATTTCCTTTTATTCTTTCAATATTTATCTAGGTTGAAGCCAAGGTGGGGCTTCTACCTAAGCATGGAAAACAGTGCCCACCTTGAATTTACCCTGGTCACATCATGCTTCCCCAAGTTGAAAACATGTGTGGGGCTTCTACCTAAGCATGAAAAACAATGCCCACACATTCTCCACCTTAGTTGGAATTTTTACGAGAGACATTTCATTGTCCTCGGGATTGTTGGGTGAGAATATAGAGGGTTCATGATTGGATTTTATATTTTTCTAGCTACAAGCCTCTCGGCCTTCAATGCCTTCCCATGAAATGAGGGACAATCCCTTCTTGGGTCAGTACACCTGAAAATTCCAAAAGGTAAGGACATGAGGGGACAAAGTGTGGAAAGTGACATGTATGGTCAGGAATGGCATGATGACTCATCAAGAGGACCTCCCAGTAGAAAAACTATCCTAAAGGGTGACCCACTTACTAGGGCGCAATGTCAACCACCAAAGTGAATAGGGCAAAGAGAATAATGACCAAGCAAATGTTACATAATCAAAAGCAATTATAGATGCAACAAACTCAAATGCCTCAAATATTGAAATGAAACTCATAGTGATACCTGGATTGTGCTTCATGGAGCAAGACCCAATGTCTTCCAAAATCCAGCTGATGTGGTGGATACCCTCATGATGAACCTGGAACTGTGGTGGTGAATTGGGTCTCTGTCTATGCAGGTGGACACTGACAGTCAATTTGTCTCTCTGTACACCATATATGCAACTCAAGGGTTTTGAGGCATCATCTCCTTAGTTATCCCTAGGAATTGGGGATAACAGCTAGCTCCTACTTGGGTACATGTACTCGTCATAGAGTGCATGAGAACCACAACATCTCTCGGTGGACCTGTGCCTACATTGAAACAAAAAGATGTAAAATATAGGGTGGTTGTATCACCCTTCGTCCATATAAAGAAATCCAAAACTTCAAAAATGAAAACTGATCTAGTAAAGAAAATTTTGCATTTTTCATATAATGTGATAGAAACATTTAAATCAATAATGCAAGTAGAGAAAAATGAAAATCAAAATGAAATGCGACTAAGCTACTATGAGTAATCAGGATGCAAATGAAATAAGACAAGATGACCTACGTACTTACCTAGGGCCTTGGGGCCCTGGAGATCAGGTGATAGGTGATGTCAGGTGAAGTAATAAAACCACTGCAACCATTTGTTCATCATTTCATCAAGGTATATCCCTATGTTCTTAATCATGTAATACACAAGGATAAATTGAGCACATAATAATCATGAGCATAAATAGACATATAATCAATCATGAAATGAAACTCATGGAGATAGGTAGGAGGGAGGAAATCATGTTGGAAAGAACATCCACAAGCCTGATCGATCCACCTCTGAATGAGACTATCGTATGTAGATGATGGCTCATCTATGTGACTAAAATTGACCATCTCCTTATTTTCATGTGTAGCAAGAACAAAATCCAGGGTGGCTTCAAGTGGATCTTCAACATGATGTGTTTCATGGAAGTCTTATTCATCATTGAAACCATATTTCTCTGCAATCATGGAAGATAAGGAACTTAATCTATGACACGTTTCAACAAGATCTAGTGTCAACAAATTTGTAGGGCCTTCTTCAACGATTTGTTCATCCATAGGGGATTGTTCTTCATCTTCTCTCAAAATATCACTGCTTCTCGAATGTTGGGAGGAGATAAGGGATGCCAAAAAAACCTGATTATTTTCCAAACAAGAGGAAATGTGGTAAGGCACAGTTTTAGGTATAGAGAAAAAGTCTTCTCCCGGTTTTATAAAACACCACTTCTTTATCTGCAAATCTATGCTAAAAGTCTCAATATGAAAGTACTTATGTTTGGTAGCGTGAGCCCTAGACTCTTATGGATTGGCCATGATCTGATGTCGATAAAAATTTGAGCACAAGAGTGTCTTTAAATAGAACAAGCTCAGGTCACCAAAAATATACTCATCACAACTTTTAAGGGATGGTTGAAAATCATCATGAGCACATTGCGGCAAGTTATCTTCAAATGGATGAAATAAGTCTGTAACCATATCATCATTGCACTTCCAAAAAATTGAATCATATATGCATGAATACAAGTCCTCGGAAGATGATCACTCAACCCCTTTTAATTGATAGCTAGATTCAATGTCGTAAATGGGATTTCTATCAATAATGAAGCAACCCACATTCCATCTACGTCTGCCAACTTGTATGAAATCGTCAATGTGTAGATCGTCTAGGTTAGAGAGGTCTTTCACAAAAACATTTGCATCGTTGGGAGTGATCACCTCTTCATCTTCATGTGCAAGAGGAAAACAACGCCGAATGACTTCATCTTCGTCAAGCGGGAGCACAAATGCCAATGTATCCTTCTTCTCATCTGGGTGTTGCACTTGGCAATGTATCCTTCTTGGAAACTTTCTTCATGGATTTTCTCTTTAACCAAGTCTTCGTCATCAAAGAATTCACCATCTTGATCTTGATCTCTAACACATTTTCAAACTTCTTTGGTCATATAAAAGGATCGATCCTAGGACAGAAGGTCTTCCTAGTAGCCGTACCTTTTTGTCATAGTGTCACAGAGTGAGTTTACTTTGAAATAAGCAATGGCAACCTTCCATGCCATGTTTAGGGGAGGCTTCCTCTCATAATTTTGAAGGATAACGTTGTACTGTTCCTTTCTTTGCACATAGAAATTGACCAGGAAGTCCTTTTTCTGGAAATGTTCAAATAATTGTTCACAAAACTCATTGTCTTCTTGTATTTTTTCCTTGAGGCACTCAAAACTTTCTTCATTACTATCATCCTCAAACTCTTCTTCCTCAACTGTGATTTCATCAGATTTTAGAAGAAGTGTTTCTTTCAAACATTCAATAAGTTCTAAAAGAAATGAACATCCTCGGTGAACATCCTCAAGGTATTTAATAGTATCTTCAAGCTTATGATTTCTAGGGCCCCAAAGCTCAAGGAAGTCTTAGATAAGGATTATTCAAGAATAAATGCTTTTTGGTATACACGAATATTTGATCCAATCTCTTTTCCTTTCTTCATGAGATAAGAGAAACAACCACACAATCACATCTTCTTGCTCTATGCTGTTGTGTATGATGAATTCAACAAATCTGGTGACATGTATGCCTCATGAAAGCGCCATATAGACATCTTTCCATCACTTGGATAAATACTTCAATGGAGTCGCCAGATGGGCTTCAAGAGGAGCTCATCAAGGCTGGAAGGGGAACGTACTTCAAGTGGAGTCACCATGAAAGCTAGGGGTAAAGGCTTTAGGATTTTAGCTTACCAAAGTGTCATTAGGGCATGAAAGAGGATTCAAAATACTCCCCGACAAAGACGCCAAAATGTTATCACATAGGTTGTAGGTTGGGAAAATCCCGAGCCAAACCATAAGATGGCAACAAATAGGAGAATACCTACCCAATGTCACCTTAGATAGGTATTCACGTCCCTTTAGAGGTGAAGTGATCACCTCAAGGGGGGAATCTTGGGTCACCCTAGGGGAAAATGAGATGGAAAGTGATACTTATAAATGGACTCCGCTATATGTCAAGTTGCTAAATTGAAAGTAGCTTGGAAATGAGTGTCGATAGTGGTCAATGGTTGCCAAGAAATTTGAGTACCTGCAGATGATGATGGTACTTTCCCGAGACACAAGAAACACCAAGTATACAAGCTATATGTTAAGACGATAAGAAAGTTAATAATTTTTTCCCTCTTTGCATCAGTCAACAAAGATATATATTAGCAAAGAAATGATTATTAGAGCTGCGAAACAAGATGCTAAAAGTCTAAAAAATGATGCAAGAGATAAACTAGTAAACACAAGTACAACTCAAGTATAAAAGCATAGACTTCAACATCAATGTAAGGCTTTTATAGAAAACTATTGTAGATATATATTTGCAGCCTTATGGATGTAGAAAAAAAGTTGTTACAAAATAAAAATCAGCCAACAAAACTTGCAAAAATGCCACCCAAAAGATATGTTAGGACTAGTAGATTATGCTGGAAAATTCTTAGCAAATTTTGACGATTGATAAGTGAGTAAAATCAAAAGTTATGATGATTTTTATGCAGCCCTAATGGATGTAGATTAAAATTTCAACAATAGTAATACTTTCTTGGCCAAATGAGATTCCTTAGTTTCTTAGAGACATGTATAGCATATAGGTTAAGTTCCACTTAAAACAATTTCAATATCACAACGTTTCACAATTACAAATGCAATAATTTGTTTCTCCAATGCATGAAGATTAGTGACTTTCTATTGGGAAAATAGAGTCTCTTGATTAAACAAGTTGGATGAGTTACATCCTTGGGGTTGTAAGCCCTTTTACTCCCCAAGGAAAACCCTAAACAAGAAGGAAAACCTAGGAGGGTGTAAGCCCTTTTACTCCTCCTAGTATCCTTTGCACAATAGATTATTTCAAACAATTATAATGGACTTTGAGGGGGTTGTATGCCCTTATACTCCCCAAGAGATCATCACATTAACCTTTCAAATAATAAAAGAGAGAAATGAACATGAAATCCTTACATAGTTGAAGCATTAACAATATGAAACCCTAATTCACCAAGGAAAATCCACCATAAAGCAAGAACAAGCCTCCAAGAGAGCTAGTTCATCATCCATCCATCCAATAGCATAAGAAAAACCATCACAAGATAATTTAACCAAGAGATATAGAGACAATTTCCCAATTAGGGCATAAATTTCAACCAATGTAGTCTTCTCACAATGGGAGAGCTATGATACAAATGAGATAGAAATGATCTCTATTTATACAAAAACCTCTAATAAAAGTTTGTCCACAAAACGTAGGGTACACCACAAAGTAAGGGGACAACAACCCTTACTTTTCCCTTTCACTATTTAAAATTTGATTTTACATAGTAGAAACCCTAGAAAAAACATGACGTCACCCCTTTAGGGCAATGTTTTAGCATCTTTGGCAAGTCATTGAGGTTGGGGATGAAATTTTGGGCCTCCAAAGCCCTTATTCCAAGGTGCTAGGGCCCTCTCCACCAATTCAAGGCGTTCTTCCTCATCAAATGATGCCATGTGTCCTCATTACCACCAAACCATAACCCATTCATGACGTCAAGCCTTCAAAGTGTGATGTTTTAGCCTCCAAAGGAAAAATGTTTGGCTATTAGGGGCATGGGTGACGTCCTCCAAGGTGTCTCTCAAGCCTCCAAAGGCTATCATCATCACTCAGTGTATGGGCCATCGTATCCAACTTATGGGCTTCAAAGGAAGCCCAAGCTAGGCCCGTTCTTCCAAATTTTTCCACCAACTAGGTCCTACAAAAACAATGAATACACCCTCCAAGGATCTCAAGTCAAATGCAACATGATGAGTAAATCAAATCAATAAAAGATCCATCTAATAATTTACATCCAAACCATCTCATCAAAATAAACAAGTGCTCAAAGACCCTTTGCAATTTTCCATGTTTAAGTATGGGAGGGTTGACAAAGCGACCTATTGGGTGAATCATACTTCAAGTTTATGAGTGTTTCCGAAGATGAACTTTCTCCAAGTCATGTGGATGAAGTGAAATGGACCGAGGAAAGAATATTGAGCATGGGGTTCGTGACATAGAAGGGATACTAGTATCTCATTTATGGGTGCCTTTGTAGAGGGTGTGTTGCACCTTCGTTTTCAATGCAACCTTTTTCCAAGCCCATTTATTGCCTTTTATTCTTTCAATATGTTTCCAGGTTGAAGCCAAGGTGGGGCGTCTACCTAAACATGAAAAAAATTCCCACCTTGACTCTATCCTAGTAACATCATGCTTCGCCAAGTTGGAAACATGTTTGGGGCTTCTACCTAAGCATGAAAAACAATTCCCACACATGCTCCACCTTAGTTGGAATTTTTACGAGAGACATCTCATTGTCCTCGGGATCCATGGGTGAGCATATAGAGGGTTCATGATTGGATTTTATATTTTTCCAACTACAAGCCTCTAGGCCTTCAACCCCTTCTTCCTAGGAAATGAGGGGAAAACCCTTCTTGGGTTAGGAGATGAGGGGACGAAGTATGGAAAGTGACAAGTATGGTCAATAATGGCATGGTGACTCGTCAAGAGGACCTCCAAGTAGAAAACCTATTCCTAAGGGTGACCCACTTAATAGGGCGCAATTCAACCACCAAAGTGAATAGAGAAAATAACATAACGTCGAAGCAAACATTACATAATCAAAAGCAATTATAGATGCAACAAACTCAAATGCCTCAAATATTGAAATGATACTCACCATGATACCTGGCTTGTACCTCATGGAGCAACACCCAATGTCTTTCGAAAGCCAGTTGATGTGGTGGATACCCTCATGATGAACCTGGAACTGTGTTGGTGAAGCAAGTCTTTGTCTGTGCAAATGGACATTGCTGGTCAAGTTGTCTCTCGGTACTCCATGTCTACAACCATGTCTTCTAAAAATATGAATATTTCAACAACTTAGTGATGATAGCTCTTACTCACTCTTCTAGTTCATTGAAATGCTCTTATTCAGTGACTTAGTGATGATGAAGCTTCTTCACTCTTCCACCTTGCTGAATATTTTGGGACTCAATTTCCTCTTAGATCTTGGATACTAGATCAATGTACTTATGTATGCTTCTGAAATATGGCTCCGAATCTGGCTCTTTCGCAACTGGCGCTAGTTCAAATCTAATTCTGGTTCCGGCTCATAGATTCTTTCACAACAAAATTCTGCTCACTGAATCTCTGCAATATCTGAATCCAAATCTTATACTCAACATCCACTCCCATCTCTTTTTCTGTTTAATATAGTCTATCTCAAAAAACATGAAACCAACTTGAATGTTGGTCTATGCCTCACTGTTCCCGTACTGTTGATGTATATGTAGGAGTTTTTAAATGAATTCCCTATCCATTTCTTCTCTCCTTCCCTGGAAGCAACTCTAAACATATGCTTTGTATTGTTCAATCTACTTTTGTTCAAGGTATACATCTATATGAACATGAAATAATATCTTGGAGATGCTTATAGCATGCATATTTACAAGTATTTACTTCGTATCTCTACAAAGAAGATTATTTTTCTCTATCAACTCTAGGAAGATTTACATTACTTTGATGTTCTTTCTGATTTCGATCTACATGTTCCAATTTCTTGCATCCTTCTATTCCTTCACCTTAACTTAGATAATTCGATCCATATGTAGTCCTTAGCTGACAATAAAACAATTAAATTTATCTTCACTGGTGTTGAAAGGAATATAAATCTCTATAAGATCCCTCTCTTTAGAACAAAGAGGCTATACATAAACCCTTTACAAGATTCCTCTCACTTTAAAACAATGTACAAGGTGGCTATATAGAAATATTACAAGACTCCTCTCACTCTTAACAATATACAGGTGGCTATATAGAAATATTACAAGACTCCTCTCACTCTTAACATTCTCTAATGAGTGACTTAAAATCCTTTTAATACAACAATAGAAATAGATTTAGAAGGTATCTACATATGCATATTAACTTTGTAGAATGTGGTGAGTACATGCACAAGAGATCTAGCTATCAGAAGAACGAACATAGCTTGCAAAATAGAGAAGATAAGAGAAAAATTGGAGAGAAAAGAATGAGAACACGTATCAACCAAATAAATGAATAATAATATACACATGATATGATCTGTATAAATCAACTAATGTGCACTGTAAGATAAACCAATGTGCCATAGTGGTGGTCTAGAGAGATTAGAACATGCATATACAGTTACCAGAGTTAACTACCACCTAGTTTTGGTTAACTATTCATGTAGTCTTCAGTTAACTGGGTCATATGTGTGGAAGTGAGAGAAACACATGCAACTGTTGGCGATAAAATCGAGGTTGTCATGCATGAGTGACTTCCACTAGTCTAACTAAGTGTAACTAACTTTAAACGGAAGAGAATATTTTCCTAGACTGTAGGAGAGGTTCCTAACAAATAGGAGACCCTCAATAATGAGTAATAAACATAAGAAAATAAGGAAAACTATCATAGGTGTGTGTAATATCTCCAACACCCCCCATGAGCACCACTATGGGGTAATGAAGAATGGGTCCCAAAAACGAAGGCCATGTTAGGTACCTATGAACAATGCAACTAATGAACACTGTAAAATAAAGTGAGGAAAGAGGGAAAACCTGATGGGAACCCCCCCCTCCCTCAAGGTACAATGCATCAAAATAATAAAGGGAAGTTGCTAAGCAATTGTGTCCTTCACTCCATGACAATCGCGTAGAGAGTGAAACTTTTTCTCAGTGAAAGTCTTGGCCAAGATGTCAATAGTCTATCCAAAGGAAGGACAAAACTACAAGTTGATGACCCTCTCATGGACTAGATATCTGATGTAGTGCATATGGATATCGATATGCTTTTTCCATTGCCACTGCAATGGGTCTTTGCAAAAAATAAAAGTACTATGGTTTTCGCACCAAATGACATTCGTTCTGTGGAACTGAATGGCCAACTCGGTAAGGAAGTATTGTAGCCACAATGATTGAATGGTAGTGTTAACTACTCCTCTTTACTCAACCTTGGTTGAATATAGAGAAATAACAGACTGCTTCTTGATCGACCAACAAACAGGTCTTGAACCCAAACTAAGAGTGTATTCGGATGTGACTTGCGACCAGTGTTGTCACCTACCTAGTCAAAATCTGTGAAGCCTATGATATCCAACTTGCAACCTTCTACATAGTGGATCCCATAACTGATGGTGCCTTGAATGTACCGAAGGATTCTTTTTTCATCCTTCTAGTATAACTCATGTGGCTCCTACATGTACCTAGAGATTTCTCCCACTGCATATGATAGGTCTGGTTGGGGGTGGGAGAGATACAAAAAAATCCCCACAAGTTGGCTTTACAGAGTGTTGACAACTAGTGGAGTGTCCCCTCCATCCTCAAGTCTCACCCCAGATAGGAAGGGAGTAGTGGTAGACTTGTAGTCTGTCATGTGAAATCTCTCCATGAGATCCCGATCATACTTGGATTGAGATATCTTGATGCTTGAAGCATCCTAAATAATCTCAAGGATAAGAAAGTAATGGAGTGGACCCATGTTCGTCATCAAGAACCTGTCATGCAGAATCCACTTCACCGTAGCACTCAATGAAGTCGAGGAGTCAGTGAAAAAAATATCATCCACATAAAGAACTAGAATGAGAAGTGAATCAATAGTCCTAAACATGTAGACATTTGGATCAGATTTACATCTCACAAAAGTTAGGGACAACAAGTAGGATTCCATATTGGCATACCATGCTCTCACCGCCTACTTGAAGCCATAGAGAGACTTATTGAGCCTAGAAACCAAAGATGAATCCTATATGAATATAGGTGGTTGATCCATGTAAATATCCTATGAGAGATCTCCATGAAGAAATACATTCTTCACATTCATATGATAAACTTCCCATACTCTGGCTGTCGCAATAGCAAGGGCCAAACAAATGGAATCCATCTTCACTACTGGAGTGAATATCTCATTGTAGTCTATGCCATGAACCTATTGAAAACCTTTGGAAAATAGTCATGCCTTGTATTTTCTAACCTTTTCATTCATTATGCTCTTGGTCCTGTAGACCCATTTGCATCTGACAAGATTCCTTCCTGAAGGAAGTGGAACTAGATCCCAAGTATGGTTTTGGAGGAGGGAATTGTGCTCCTCCTGCATGGTTGTTTCCCAAAAGGGATTCCCTACAGCCTCACCATAGGTCTACAAGTCTGAAGACTGAGCCACATAATAATACATAGGAAACATGGGCTCAGTGGTTGTGAGTACACAAGGGGGCTCCTCTAACTCAGATCAAGGCCTCCTAAGATCCGTTTGATCCATAACAAGATCTCCTGCATCCTGAAGAGTGTTTTGTGCCCACTTGGGCCTGTGCATTAGCTCCTCATCTGCCTATACTGACTGCCCATCTACATATTCTGAACCTCTGACTCTGTATTGAAGCTAAGATACGAAGTAGACTCTAAATGTGAAGACTCATCATTTAGAACTAGTGGAAGGACAAAAGCATCTACATGTGGTTCCTATGGAGCATGCAGGATACTTTCCTCGAATTGAACACTGCTCTCAATGGTAAGATGGTTCATAGAGGGATCAATAAATCTATATCCCTTCACACCATATGGGTATCCAACAAATATACATGAAATACTCTATGGATCTAGTGCTTTCCTTTTTTTAGAGGGAATCTGGGCCCATGCACATGAGCCAAAGACACGAAAGTGGGTGATTTTCGGTTTGTTGTTGGTTCAAGCCTCAAAAGGAGTTTGATCTTTGACAGATATGTGGGGGGATATATTCTGGATGTATTTAGCAGAGTTAAGTGCCTCATCCCAAAGCTTATGAGTAAGTGATCTTGCATGCAACATGTAAGAGGTCATCTCCTTGAGAGATATATTTTTTCGCTCAACAACCCCGTTCTACTCCGATGCATATGGTATTGTGTGTTGCAACTGTATCCCAAAATCAAGAAAAAGGTTTTGAACATATCTGTTGACATAATCCCACCCATTATCTGTACAGAGATATTTGATCTTTCTCCCTGATTGATTCTCAACAAGTGCCTTGAAATCTTTTAGGTGCTCAAATACCTCTGACTTCTATCCGAGAAAAAATACCCAAGTATAACGTGAGTAATCATCCAAAAATGTAAGCACGTACCTTGAATTACCGTTGAATGGATGTGGGAATGGACCTATGAGATCATTGTGAATCAAATCTAATGGAGAGGAGGGCCCGTGAGCCTTCCCCTTATCGAACTTCTCATGAGGGTACTTTTCAAGGATGAATCCTTCACAAACCCCTTCGAAAAAATGGATATCAAGTAATCCGATGACCATCCCTTTCTTGTTAAGTTGTTGCATGTACTTGAAGTTCTAGTGACCAAACCTCTTGATCCATAATATACTACTATCATTAGAATGCGTAAGTAGTATAGAGGAATCAAGTTCAATAAACTTAGAAAAAGTGTATAACCATGACTGATGATTTACCTCCCTGACAACAACATTGGAGTTGGATTGCATGTCGAATATGGACACATAGTCTGGTGTAAAATCCACCTTTTTGCCTGAGCCTGAGTGTGTAATTTGATACATAGAGAGAAGATTCAAGGAAAGTTGAGGAACATGGAGAACGATCTCAAAACTTCCATTATCTAGTTCTACTCTCCCTTTTCCGATAACCTCGATTGGAGAGTCATCCCCCATGAGGATAGGAGTACCATTGCATGCAGTCAAAGAAGATAAAATATCCTCTATGGTAGCCATATGGTGGGATGCGCCCGAATCCACGATCCTCGCATCATATGAATAGTGAACAACAACTAATGTATAATGATTACCTTTGGGAGCATGATCTTCTGGCTTCTTATTGGAACCCTCATGAATTTGATCCCCAAGGTTGTTCTTTTGAAGAATCTGAGTCATAAGGTCTATTTGCTTCTTCATGCATGCAGGTTCTGGATGGAATCCTCAATTGCAATAAGTACAATTTTGTATTTTCTCCCCTTTTCCACTTTTAGATCCTGAGGAGTCATTGAAGGGTTTGGAGTACCCTTCCTTCTTTTGTTTTGTATGTGCCTTTTCTTTTCCTTTCTTTTTGGATTTCTGATGTTGAGAAATGTTGCCATCATGTGCAACAAGTGCATGAGCTTTGGATTTTTTGATCACACCTATCTTGATGAGTTTATCTTGCTCATGAATCAAGGCCTCAATGAAGGTATTCAAAGATGGCATAGTCCAGGATGCTTCTGCAATCAACCTATGAGTGTGGAAAGTAGAAACAAAAACTTAATAATCCAAACCAAGTTTTGAAAAAAAGGTGAGAACCATTCACTTTTCCTTTAATTTATCAATCTCGCATTCCTTGAGTTTCAACAACAAATCATTGTACCCTGTGAAGGAATCCTGGATCTTTTCAAAGATTTTTGTATCCAATGAAATTAATTCAAACTCAAGCATGTGGCCTCTCATCTCATCTTGTTTTCCAAAGAGTCCTTCCATGGTGGTCTAGATCTCATTTGGAGTTTTACAAGTTGATACATGAAACAACAACTCAAGGGACATGTGCATGCAGATGGATCCTTAAGCCTCATCCATTCTATTGAGATATTTGGATTTTTCAATGGCTGATGTGGGTTATGTTTCTGTAGCCATGGTCAAACTGTACAATCCTCTACCTCTGAGCAAATTTTCCATCTTTTTCTTCCATTAAAAGTAGTTGTACAGGGTCATAATTGTAGATGGTGGAGATTCCATTCTTCTTGTGTTCTTCAATCTCCAGTACCTGCAAATAAAAAATGTTGGTGCGCCTTTTTCCTAGAAGCCCATGGGCTCTGATACCATGTAGAATGTGGTGAGTACCTGCATAGGAGATCTAGCTAGCAGAAGAATGAACACAACTTGGAAAATAGAGAAGATGAGAGAAAAATTGGAGAGAAAAGAATGAGAAAATGTAGTAACCAAATGAATGAATAATAATTTACACATGATATACTCTCTAGAGTTCAATAATGCACACTAGAAGATAAGCCAATGTGTCATAGTGGTGGTTTAGAGAGAGATGGACACACACATGAAGTGACCAGAGTTAACCACCACCTAGTTCTAGTTAACTAGTCATGTAGTCTTCAGCTAACTGAGTCATAAGTGTGGAAGTGAGAGAAACACATGCAACTGTTGGTGATAAAATTGAGGTTTCCATGCATGAGTGACTTCCCCTAGTCTAATTAAGTGTAACTGACTCTAAACTGAAGAGAATATTCTCCTAGATTGTAGGAGAGGTTCCTAAAAAATAGGAGACCCTCAATAGTGACTAATAAAAATAGGAAAATAAGGAAAAATATCCTAGGTGTGTGCAATATCTCCAACAAACTTGCAATTTAGAAATATACATATTTACAATGAAATCATTTCTAGTAGATGGTTTATTCATGGACTCATCCTTCCCTTAGTACTGGAAGGAGTCTCACAACTTCATATCTATGACAATGCCTTTGACATGGATGCTGAATCTGACGTAGAATCTAATGTTGAATCCAAGAAACCATTAGACCAAATTATAGGTCTTCCCAGTAATACCCTCTTCTTAAATTTCACTTTAGGTGGCACAGATAATTAGTAAATATAGATATCTCCATATTACAACTTATAAAACAATTTTAGGTGCTACATGGAGGCTTGGGCCGCCATTTTAATTTGGTCACTTAGTACAGTTTTGATCTTCCAATTTACAAGGAAAACTTTGTCTATTTTGCACATCACCATTTTGAAAATTGCAAGTGCAAAATTAAAAAAATTGCAATTGCAAAATTAAAAACATGAAAATATATAATATGATGAATCACCACACCCTCATAAACTTGCACAACTCAAATATAAGGTATAATAAAACCTTGAATTACTTTTTAGAAACAAGTTGTGCATTTCTATGGTTTTACTAGGCATCTCTGGCCTATTATTTCACAACAAAATCTTCTATGACTACAAATGCAAAACATAGTATATAGGATTATGCAAAATGAATTAACAAATCATTTACAATTTGGACAATTCAAATTGAATGATTTTTTAGACCTAGGTGTGTGTTTTAGTGTAGCTTGGCATGCATTTTGCACCGAGGCAAAATTTACACCAACGTAACATTTTCTCTCTTTCTCCTACAAGACAATTTTTGGTATTTTTACACGACAAAAGGTTTTATGTTTCAAATTGCACAAACAAAGGTATAGATAGATCTACTACTTTTATACAACCTTGTAACTTGTGATATTTCCTGTAATATTGACCTTTTCACTCTATAAAACAATTATTGGTATTTTTGCACAACAAAGAGTGTTATTTCTCTAAATGCACAAACAAAGTTGTATGCATATGTAAAAACATAAATTACAAACTTCTGACCAACTTGAATGAATCAATTTGGAGGTGAACAAACTCTATATTGTCTATGATTTATTGTCTTTAAATTATTTTATATGGGTTAATTATGTGTTGTTAAGTTTTATTTCATTTTCTATGTATAATTGGTTGGTTAGAAGTCCTTGACCGTGATTTCTCTCATAACCCACCATCCTCTAATTCATCAAAATTTCATGAATATTTGTGAATAAAAATCATCCTTATTGGAATGTAAATGCACCCCTAATTGTACAAATGTGTTAAAAATATTGCAATCATCAATTTACAACTTAAATGTTAAATTATGGAGGCTTATCCAAATTTGGGCATGCACTTTTCTATAGCCAAATTTAACAAATTGGCCCTTCCATTTTACAAGGAGATTTTTATCCTTTGAGCACAATAGGTAGTTGTTTGACTAAAAATTCCAATATAAGGCTATATGTAGGTGTAAAGTCACAAATTACACTTTATTCAAGTTGAACCACTCAATTTGAGTCGAAATTGAGACTAGGGCGTGCATTTTACTCTAAGAAAATTTTAACTTTAGATTTACATAAAATTCCAAATCTAAGTGCATGAAATCAACCTCTCCCATTCTTAAATTTCACATTAGATGGTGAAGGGAGATATTAAATATAGATATCTCCATCTTAAACCTTATAAAAAAAAATTAGGCATTACAACAAAGCTTGGGCATGCATTTTAATTTGGTCACTTAGTACAATTTCTACATTCAAATTTACAAGGAAAGCTTTGCCTCTTTTGCATAACAACTGTTTTTTAAATTGCAATTGTAAAATTAACAACATGAACAAGTCTAATATGATAAACCACACCCTCATAAAGTTGCACAACTCAAATCTAAGGTATAATAAAACCTTGACTTACTTATTACAAACAAGTTGTGCATTTCTAGGGTTTTACTAGGCATCTTTTCCCTATTTTTGCACAACTAAGTCTTTTATGATTGCAAATGAAAAAATAAGAATACAGGATTATGAAAAATGACTTAAAAAATCATTTACAATTTGAACCACTCAAATTGAAGGATTTTTTAGACTTGAGTGTGCATTTTAGTGTAACATGGAATTCATTTTGCACCAAGGAAAAATTTACAACAATGCAAAATTTTTCCTCTTTATCCTACATGACATTTTTTTGTATTTTTTCACAACAAAGGGTTTTAAGTTTCCAATCGCACAAAAAAAATTATAGACATGTACAACTTTTATAATGAGCCCCACATACATTCCTCTAGAATCAATAAATTTAAACTGCCAACCCCCATGCAAGCTGCTTAGATCTCTAACTATTTTATCCCCATTTGAAATTGTCTCTTATAGGAAGAGGATGCTAGGTTTATTCACATTAATAAATATCTTCAAGGCTCATTTTTTAAATGGAATGGTTGATTCCTGAGAATTAAAGTTTAGATAGATCCTAAGGAACCCTTAATAGGGGCATTGTTCACTCTAAGGACCCATTCCATTTTCAACTATTTAACAAACATAACTTCATTCATAGACCTGTTTTGAGTGAAATAAATGGACTTATTTCCTCTTATTGGATCCCTAGTTCCCCTTCCATATCTTATAACTAACCCCCCTTCAAATTCCCTCTCTTAGCCAAACCTTCCAATTTTTTTGTAGTTAGATTCATATATTATTATAAAGATGCATTAAATATCTCTTAAGGATTGTAGATACACACTAAAGATTACAACAAGCATCACATATAATAAAAGTATGAGTAAAAAAAATACTGATATTCCATTAATTTATCATAATAGTAGGATCTTTACATGACATACATCACAATTGCAATCTCCATTACAAAACTGGGCAAAGTGAAATACACATCCCACACCTTTTCTGTCTCTAAAGATTCCTCCTAATGTCTCTCTGAAAAGCCTCTCCATTCCTATCACTCTACTTACAAGCTTATATATTTATATGTTCCTATCTCTTGGTGACAACCTCGACCCATAGGTCGGTCACATAAGACAATCATAACTAACTTTACATGTATTTACAGGTCCTCGAGTCAACTGTTATAACTCATGGATATATAAACACACTTTTGTGATATCTATTCGATTATGGGGTTCCACATGTACCTAGTGGTTTGAGGATGTGTTGATTGCAAGCCATCGAAGAGGATATGAAATGTCGATGTTCATTGGATGCATTTGAAATTTCGATGAATGTCGGGGAACCAATAACAAAATAACAAATTTTGATAATTACTTATTAATTTTCGATGGTACAGTCGATTTTATCTGTATCGTGGAAACGTTTTGTCGAACTTAAATACCATATGTATTAGTAAAGGAAAATATACTTGAAGATATAGGAGATTTTTCCTGGCATATTGTAGAGATACTTGATCGATTTATTCTTCAAGGTTTCTTCCTATTGGAAAATCTACATAGATTGTCTTCCTTCATGAAACATTGTGTCTCTTATCATAAATCAATCCTCCTTCACCTTATTTGAGAGATCGATTATGAGTTGATTCCTTTTTCCTTGAATACTCTATATCTCTATGATCACTTGTTAATGTCTAAAATTGAAGAAGCATGGTGCCTCTCTATCTAAGAGTCTTGATTTTTGTATGTAAATAGAAAGTAAAATATAATACGCTGAAATTAAAGGTATGGAATAAACTATGCTTCACCTCCCACTTTAAGGATAGGGAGAGATTATAACACCAGTTTGGGGACCTCCAATTAACAATGGAAGATCATGAAAGGACCCAAATTCTCCAAGATGAAGAGAGACAATTTGTAGGAAAGTCATACATTTATTATTGCAAAGAAAAACTAGTGTTTGAAATCAAAGAATTGGTATTTGAAATCAAAGAGATTTTGGTTCAAGGTAAGTGATGAAACACAAAGTATTTCATAATCAAGGTTAGTTCTAGCAACTTTGGAATCAAGTTAAATAAATTATTCTTCAATACGAAGAAAGAGTCATGTAATATGAATTCCTCCTATAGACATCCCATGATCATTTAAAAACCCTATATTCACCATAGAAGAATAATGAAAACATAGGAGAATAAGGGAATAATTCACCATATAGAAGGGGAGTAAGTAATTTTCACCATATGGGAGATAGGTTGGGATAAGGTGTTGTTGTTGGATGGTGTTAGCTCATCCACACTTCTATACGTCTTTCCTAATGTTGAGGGATTGGAGACCCAAGGTTCATCCAGAGTTGAGTAAAACAAACCCCAAGGCATTGACATACCGATCCTCAGTCAAAGACCAAAGAATGTCTCACCCAAGATGCCATGAGGATTAGATAGACCATATAGTATTGTGTTGATGATGAAGAAGGACTAGTTTCACAAAATTCCATTCGAGTTCCCATTCAGACAATCAATTGAAAACTACTTAAAATCTGTATGCAACAACAACACAAAAAAAATCAATTTACACATGAGTAACACGTCATAAGAACATAATCATTGCAGCATTATTATCTTCATTCCACCATAACAAACATACATTAAGAAACTCATAAATTGACAACAACAAAGCCTTGCTCTCTGATACACTTGGCCAGTGTTACATACACAATTCCATGTGCATTCTTTTAGACTCTGCAAAATGTGATATACTCGGATTTACAACCAGAAATATTACAAAAACATAGGCTAAGAGCAATCTCAATGGAAAAAATACCCCCAACTATCAAAACAACAACAAAATGACTAACGAGCTAACTCTTTTTTGTTTTTTGTTTTTGCTCCATTTTATTTGCTTCTCAGATTTGACACTCTGTCACTTTCAGTTCTACCCCATGCACTCCTCTAACTTCCAGTCCTGAACACTTCTATCACCTGCATGCATTACATGTAGCCTCTTTGGAATCATGGAAATATCAACTACCTTTTCAGGCCATTTTGTTTTTGTTCCATGTTCCCTCTTGTTGCTTGTAGTAATCATTCGGGGAGATTTCTCGAAGATTTTTTGCTTGATTCTGACATGGATGTAGTGTCTTCTTGATTTCTGGTGTGCATCACAAACATGAAATCGATGTGCATTGATAGAAATCGAACTGGCTTGCAATAACAAAACTTGATTTGGCGTGCGATCCTCCTCTCACGCCTCACATAACTTCTTGAGTGCATGCAAAACTCGAATTGGCACGCACAACAAGGTTTGTGTGTGCACATGATATTTACCCAAAAATTTGGGTGCCAACAACCCCCCACCACTATTATTTGGCTTGTTGTCCCTTGACCAAGTTTTGAGGATCCTTGGTCATTTTCGACCTTTTTGGGACTTCGACAGGCTGTCAAAGGCAGAGCGCAAGTTGAAGCGAAGATCGTGGGATATCGACCCCTTTTTAGGGCCTTTTTGGGATTTGGGATAACACAACGGGTGTGGGGATGTTGGCCCATGGGTTTACCCATGCTTAGGTCTATTTTGTAATGTATAAATAGAAGTCTAGGCGAAGTAAGAAGTAGTGAATAATGACAAGTGAATAGTGACTAGTAGTGACTAGTCAATTGCAAGTATGCTAAGTGCTAAGTGCTAAGTGGTAATTTCTTTGTGCATACTATGTGAGGCTTCCAGAGATAAGTGCAAGTGATTCTAAGAGACTGTGGAAGACTTTCTTCTATAAATTAAGGAAGGAGGATCTAGCGAGGTGCGCAGATCTCCTATCCTCTGCAGAGTTGATTTTGAGGTTTTGTGCATGTAAGAAGATTGATCAAAGATAATAAAGAGGACGATGAGTTGGTGGATGTAGCCCCAGGGTGGGGGTGAACCACGTACATCCTGTGTTGCTGTGATTTGTACGATGTATTGATGTGTTTATGTGTTGACTTGCTTAAGTGCTTTGATATAGATGAATTATAGATAGATTTGATGTTTCTCTGTGCTTAATAATGAGAGTGAATGTTAGATCTGACCTATGTGAATGTGCTTAGTGCTTGAATCTACTAGATCTGGTATGGTTCGTTATGCTAAGTGCTGCCAGATGCTAGATCTGGTTGAATACTACACAAATATCTTATTAGGGTTTAGTTGCGCTGTGAATTAAGGATGAATATTCATGAACTATAATAACTAAGTGCTCTATTAAGGTGTTACAATCACAGATCTATGTCTCAGCTAAGGTTGCAGACATCTGAGTCTTGCAACCACCCCTTCCTCTACCTCGGGTGAGACTTCATCTACTTTGCTGGTGTTTCCGAAAGGGTCGATAGTTAGGGTTTTGTGGTGCGTTGTTGTAGCATTGAACCTTGGGTCTGCCCCTGTGCCAACAAATGGTTCCGTTGCTAGGACCTGAAATTGTGATTGCTGGGAACTGAGGAAGAAGAAGTTATGTGCGAAGATCTGATATGAAATTGTGATTGCTGGGATTTGAGGAAGAAGAATCTCTGTGCGAAGATCTGACCAAAAATTGTGAAAGTTCTATGCGTAGATCTGTTGCCCTAGTTCGTAGTACTCTATTTGGATTGTGAAGCTCTGTGCTAAGAAAAGAAGTATGATCTGAAGAAAAGAGGTAAGATCTTGAAGCTTTGTTCTCTGAGAAAGGTAAGAATAGTGAAAATATTTAGATCTGAAAGCTTTGTGCTTTGAGAAAGGTAAGAATAGTGAAAATTTTTATATCTGAAAACTTTGTGCTTTGAGAAAGGTAAGAATAGTGAAATTTTTTAGATTTGAAAGCTTTGTGCTCTGATAAAGGTAATAATAGTAGAATTTTTGATTGAGAAAGTAAGATAAGTGGAAATCTTTATTTCAAGAATATGGATCTAGGTATGTTTGATAAATTTTGTCCTAGCCTAAAAACTAGGGCACAACTAGAAGAAAGAAGATTTGATATGAGTAGATCTGATAAGAATAGTGAAAGATATGTTATTCCTATGCATAGAAAGAATGTTTTGACTAACAAATGGATGCAGGATCTTAGACATATTTTTTTGCAGGTTAACTACTATGATCTTAGTGCGCAGTACAGGAAAGGTTGGGGATCATTTAAGATAAAGTGAGGATTGACTCTTTGTTACAGTTGCAGAAGACTGGGACATCTTGCAAATGAATTCTCTGGTAGAAGACCTAGTTGTCTTTGTTGTAAAGCTATGGATCATGAAGTTCTGGATTGCCCTAGAATGATTGCTAAAGTTGAAAGAATGAATATGAGACAAGAAAACCCTAAGAAAGATCAAGAAACTGAGACCATGGCAGAACCCTAGAAAAAATCAGAGGATGTATTCCTACAAATGAAAGAAACCCTGAATGATCACCGAAATATCATCTTATCAGAGATCTTCAAAGAAAAAGAGTGCATAGAATCAAGAATAGGAGACTTTGACATTGACTTTGTTCTGGATGAAGAAACACAGGTGAATATTATGACAGAAAGAACTTGGGAAACTTTAGGAAAACTTGCTATGATTCCTTCATTGGGAGGAATAAGATTATTTAGAGGAAAACTGATAAGACTATGTGGAAGACTTACCTGGATATATATGAGTTCTCATGGAACTTCGATAGAGGAAGAGTTTGAGGTTGTTAAATTTATTGAGAACAATGCCCCATTTGCTATATTACTAGGAAAAACTTGGATTGAAAAGGATCAAGCTAGAAGAAAAGAAGAAGAAGTCTTAGAGCAGAAGAAACAATAATTAAAAGATTTCATGAGTAGGAGGATCACACACTTGATTGAAGAACAAGAGAACAAATCGAATCTATTTAGAACCAAAAAATTGGATGTCTAGGTTGGAAGAACGCAAGCAGACTCATAGGCGAGTAGAGCACCTACCCTAGAGAGAAAAGAAGTATTGCCCTTGAATCCTATGAAAGAATCTCAACAACGCGAAACTACTATGACAAAATAAGACAAGAATTAGAATGGAAAGACAAATACCAAGATGCAGATCATCGAAAGGAAGGCTAGAAAACTAAGTATGAAGAGAGCAAAGATCAAAAAGTTACAGAAGGTTTCGGAGGGAACTTCTTAGAAGGAAGGATTCCAGAATCTGAACTTCGTTGGGATAGTAGAACAACACCACATGGCACTTCGCCATGGCGAAGCAATATACCGTTGGAAATAGTATAACCGTTAGACTGATGTCCCGAATGGATAGAACGACAATTATGGTCAGAAATCTCGCCACCAGACCATTGGGACCACACCATAAAGGACAAAACTGCATTAATGAAGGCTTTTCACCCGTTGGAGAAATACGTTACCTAGTTGCCTACTTATTCCATTGAGAATTGCACCGAGAACACTTTTTCCAACCATGATTATTTGAGCCCGCAGATCAGTTGATTTTGCATAGTGATCATCGAGCTATCACCATCCATTCCATTGCATTGAGTAGTTACTCTTCAAACCCGAGATATTAAACCACGAGCGCATATGTCCGAAGAACTTAGAACAGTCGAAGAGTCTGTGAAGGAGGTACTGATTGACCTCATGATTGAAAGAGTAATGTTTGTGGGTGTACAAGCATCATCAAGGAGAGGAGTGCAAGCCTCTCCATCGACCGCTCGCGGATCCAGACCATCCCTAGTCACAACAGAAAAGAGAACCAAGCACAGAGATGACCTAGCAAATGAGAAGCTAATTCTGACCATATTACCTGACTACATCCCGCCTATGGCCAACCCGGTGAGTCATGATAGTGTGCCGAGAGATTTTGATTACACCATGGTTACTACGTACCTCCTGAAGGGGATACGTGCAGTTAGAGTGCAACAGGACAAGATCGAAACATTGAAGTTCAACGACTTCAACCTAGGAGACCGAAAGAACCATAGTATGCTCGCCCCATATAAATGCTTGACCAGGATGAAGGGGAATAACTCAAAAATAATCCCCCATCGCGTAGTCCACCCTGTTGAATGTAATGAAAATCCCACACTTTGGAAGGCATCAGGAGGTTAACGCCTATGTTAAGCTCCTTCTCTCTTGTTACCATGGTGGCTACTTATGGCTAGACTTATGTATGACAATCGATTCGATGTTGATCCATAGGATCATTGGATTGAGTATGAAAGGACCCGACCCATAGGAATTCTATCCAGGGAAGGCCACAGATCGTGCATTAGCATAGAAGATCAAGGATACCTACAACGATGTTGAGAAGGGGACACGAGGATACAAGGTAGCTTCCATCCAAAATGGTGCAGTGCCCCTAGCATGCCAATTAATTGCAGGAAAGATATTAAGGAAGAACAGACCCATGAAGGTCACAAGGTTTGTCGTTGACCTCGCAGGGAAATGCGTGGAAGGCCTATAAATGAATTGGGTGAAGTACCTAGTTAACGAGCTGGAATTAGATTGCCGCGAAGCATAGGATCAAGGTTACGAGTTCCACTTTAGCTGGCTCCTAATCCTCATCGCATTTATTTCTTAGGAGATGCCAGAAGGTGTGACCTTCCTGGACATTGAGCCATTCGAGCCGCTTGCTGCGAAGTTCACCATGCTTTGGTACTCGAACGATATGGGAAAACAATGGCAGTCAAACACGGTATTTCATACATATTATATCCAATTGAAGATGGCCATTGAAGCTGAACCTCACATGATGCCAAACACCCTATAGTGGTTCTGACCCCTCATGAATTTCCACGCAGATTGACACTTCATCTATATCACTGCGTGAGCAGATGAGCATAAGAAGGAGTTTCAGTCGTATTACAAGCTCACAGAAGAGGACCTCGAGGGGATAACTAAGGATTGGTTAGCATACCTCCTTCTCCCTGCTGAACCTTCAGAGATGTCTAATCTCGAACTTGATAGCTCAGAGGCTGCTCACAAAGAACATGACACATTGGGACCCAACAGAAGGAAGAAGATCGAAGAAGTCCAAGACTTGAGCAGTGCATCATAAGAGACTGCTTTAGTATCACCTGGCTGAGGGGGTGATGACGAAGTACAAGAGATAAATGGAAAAGAAGATGAGCAGAAGCAAGGTGAAGTAACACCGCCTAGAGATGAGGTTGATCCCTTAAAGAAAAGGAGGGTTCTCCCATGAAACCCACTTCCCGGAATAAATCCAGAGCCACCATGACTAAGATGCAGGTTGTTCTCACTATTGATGACTTTGACTTCATCATCGAGCTGTAAACGAGGCCTCATAGGAAAACTTGCAAAAACATGAAGCCAAGCAGGAGGAGATGTATAAAAGAATCGAGGTTGAGATTCGATGGGTACAACATGCCCTTCATTCTAGTCGCGTAGTGTCCACTGCGCCCCTACCATCGGAAGAACCAGAGATGGGAGATGAGCCAACCCAACTCTGCCGACTAGTTGATGCAGTCGAAGCTCACCTTTGTCGTGCATAGGAAGAAATAGAAAAAGCCACCCAGGCCTTGAATAAATTGCAAGAAGTAGTCGTAGAAAAACACCGAGTTATGAAGCAGGAGAAGGTTGCTCTCCAGACAAAGTTTAAAAAGGAAAAATCACAGATTCAACAAGAAAAAGAACAGTTTCTTGCAAAACAACTCGAAGTGAAAGAAGCAGTCAACATATCACTTCGCTCCGTGACAGGCTTAGAGATAAAGGCATATGACTAAGTAGAGAATATCGCAAAAGCTATCCAACAACTACATCAAAGAATAACAGACTTAGAGCTCCACACAGTGCCCGACACCCTGCAGGATGTGAGGGATCAAAGAGATCCAACTTCTCAAAGTGCAGTTGAGAGAAAAAAGGCCCTTGCCATGGAATGTAAACAACTAAGTGATCACAGTGCCCAGAATTATGAGAAACTCACTGAGAATCCAGAATGAAGGCACTGGAGTGACAGCTCCAGGAGGCGAAGCAACAAGCATAAACAATACAGGCCTAGTTGAAGCCCCTATCAGCAATTAAAAGGATGAAGTGATCCCAAGAGTAGCGCACTTCTGAACAACGGGTCCACACCATTCAGAGAAGAGTCATGGAAGTGACTTAGAGCCTCCAACCTATATAGGATGAGGCTTGCCAATTGTTCTCAGAGATCAAAGGTTTAGGAGAAGAACTAGAGCAAGTTGTCACTGCAGCTGAACAACGCTTAGAGGGACCTATCAATGAAGCTATTATCCAAGAGTTCGCTAAGAAGGAGGCCATGGCATAACAACAAGTCGAAGCAGCTCGAGCCAAGCTTGAGGTGTTTGAGGTAGAATTACCCAGATCGGAGTTACTCAGGACGAGTCACAGGTGAGTGTTGGGGGCCTATTGGCCCTTGACCAAGTTTTGAGGATCCTTGGTCATTTTGGACCTTTTTGGGACTTTGACATGCTGTCGAAGGTGGAGTGCAGGTTGAAGCAAAGATCGCAGGATCTCGACCCCTTTTTAGGGCCTTTTTGGGATTTGGGATAATGTAATGGGTATGGGGATGTCGGCCCATGGGTTTACCCATGCTTAGGCCTATTTTGTAATGTATAAATAGAAGTCTCGATGAAGTAAGAAGTAGTGAATAGTGACTAGTCAGTTGAAAGTATGCTAAGTCCTAAGTGGTAATTTCTTTGTGCATATTGTGTGAGGCTTGCAGAGCTAAGTGCAAGTGATTGTAAGAGACTGTGGAAGGCTTTGTGTTATAACTCAAGGAAGGAGGATCTAGTGAGGTGCGCAGATCTCCTGTCCTCTATGGAGTTGATTTTGAGGCTTTGTGCATGTAAGAAGATTGATCGAATATAATAAAGAGGATGACGAGTTGGTGGACGTAGCCCCAGGGTGGGGGTGAACCATGTACATCCTGTGTTGCTGTGCTTTGTGTGATGTATTTCTGTGTTTATGTGTTGACTTGCTTAAGTGCTTTGATATAGATGAATGATAGATAGATCTGATGTTGCCATGTTCTTAATAATGAGAGTGAATGCTAGATCTAACCTATGTGAATATGCTTAGTGTTTGAATCTGCTAGATCCGATCTGTTTCGTTATGCTAAGTGTTGTTGGATGCTAGATCTGGTTGAAAACTACGCAGATATCTTATGAGGGTTTAGATGCACTGTGAATTAAGGATGAATATTAACGAACTGTAATAACTAAGTGCTTTGTTAAGGTGTTACAATCACAGATCTGTGTTCCAACTAAGGTTGTAGACATATGAGTCCTACAACCACCCCTGCCTCTACCTCGGGTGAGACTTCATCTGCTTCATAGGTGTTGTTGAAAGGGCCGGTAGTTAGGGTTTTGTTGGTGTGTTGTTGTAGTGTTGAACCCTGGGTCTGCCCCTGTTCCAACATGTCTCTTCCTCAAGCCAACTTCCTCGTGGAGTGACTGAAGCGATGGATAGAGTTGTCTTCAGGAGTTCTTGGACAAACACTTTGAATTTGCAATCATGTTTATTGAGGTTTCCCTAAGTTCCTTGGTGAGATGAAAAACTGCATCAACATCGGCTGTTGTGACCTGAGAAGATGTAAGATCCATTTTTTCCATTTTCTCGATCAATGGGCCAATAGTAACCTAAGCATCCCTTAGCTGGGTATAAAATATTAAGGCCTTATCGACCAGAGTAGAGATGATCTCTGATATGCTTTGTTGTTCAACCAATGCTGAAATAATCTCTTTTGTTTTGGATGAAATAGATGCCATCACAGTCATGCGCTCACTTCAAAGTAGAGAGGGAAAGTAACTATACTTTTGTGTGACCTCAACCTCAGTTGCACGAACTCAATCATGGATAGAAGTTAATTTTGGGGGGGGGGTTTCTTGAGGACATCATTCCATATGTGGTGACTATGTTATGAAATCTCATAACTAGTCCGTCAAAACCTTTCTAAGATAGGAATGAAAGAGCACTCTCAAAAATAAGGGAAGAAGTAATAATCCAAAACACTCAACTTTTCCTCAAGATAATGAAACTATAATGGTGCCCGTCGTTCATCGAACATGGAGTTATTGGTCAATCCTTTCCGTGAGCTTGCCGATATCATATTCCACCCTAGCCATCAAATTCATTATGTTGGACATCGATTAGTTGTTGTAGCCTTAATGTCGAGCTTTCCACTAACCACCAAAGTTAATTCTTCCTTTATTATAAATCAATAAAATCATCTTGTTGTCAGCAAAATTAATGATCCCATTTCCCTGAAATTGGATGAATTTGATGCGGTGTAACTACTTCTCATATCGACTGTTATTATCACAAATCTTTTTCCATTGCCAAATCTTATGGAATGATGATGATGTAGATGACTTCATACATGCACGAGTCTTATTCTCCGAGGGTGTCGTGCATAATTCTTGTGCACCCCTACATCGGTGTTCTCTTGCTTAATTGGTCACAATGACCCCTAACGGGTCATGACGCTTCTTCACATGAGCCCATCTACTCATTTTTTACCACGGGGGGGCTGCACTTGCCCCTTCTAGATTTGGTGCCATCCACTGACTACCCACTACTACCTTACTCCTGTGGGAATCATCTATTTTCTCAATGGGGTTGAGTGGGATTGAATGGGAGGACGTTCTCACTATTACAACATATGATGTTTCCATATATATGCTTTGCACACATGTCTCCCTTACTTATTTCGTAGAAAATCAAGGAACTGTGGGAACACAGTTTTTTCCATGCAGCACACTCTGGGCCTTCAGGTATCAACTTCACTAACCAAGCCAAAAATTAGACACCCAACACCTTTCACAAGAACACATATACCGATGGATATACACCCTTATCCTAAACCTTTCTGTCAGTGGGCTCTCCATAAATTCTCATTATCAAAAATATTCTCGATGCACAACCCACCATCTCACACATTGTACTCTTGTTAACATTGTATTGAGGGTGCGTATCTGGTGGTGTTCGATATTGTGTTTCATCCATGCAATACGCACATCCACCGGATACGAGCCATTAAACCAATAAGATCCAAACTCTTCTTTGTGCACCTCGATGGTAATATGTTCACACCTCCTTGCTGAAACTTTGTAAATCTTGTTCTACCACCTTTTCATGCTATCGTCTGAATCAATATCATATGAATTCACTCTCCTCCTAATCAATTCCCCATGTTCCATGGGATTGATGTAATCTTCCCTGAACCTTGTGATCTTGTAGATATTCTCAATAAGAAAGCTTTGTGCATCCTCATCTACCGACTCATTGTACTTTCCCCCTTTATTAGGATATAAAGGTTCCATCACATGCAATGTGTCAATCTAAAACGACATCTATCGCTTCTCCAAATTCAAGACTACATTGTTGTCGAAGGCCTAAACAATGCTAAGTAGGGAAGGGTAGGGACACAAATCATCCATAATCTCGATCACTTCAAATTCAACCTTCTTCTTTTAAGTACCTAAATAGATTTGCAAATATACTTTAGAAATAACCCTTAATATCAACAAGAATAAACCAAAACATTCACCAAATATTGAACACAAGAAATAGTTAAAACATTTGAGGTAGGGTAACACCATATAGTAATCCTTATGGAAGGATAACACTCCTCAAGCAATCCTTTCTTGTAAAAATCACAATATACTTCACTATGCTTCAATACATGGCTTACAATTCTTTAAATAACACTCTTTGTTTCTCCTAGGAACATTCTAGAGAAGGAATATTCTAATAGGTAGAATCTTCTAAAAATTCTTCTTACCTTTATTTTGTTCACACTATTACATGGGCCTTACCTCCATACATAATAATCCATAACCACATTTCCATTGGGTACCTCCCTAGGTAACCCATATTACCTCCCTAGGTATCCAACATTCCAACCCCCTTCACATGTTTCATCCTTGAAACATGGGAAGAAACCATACAATATGACCGGATAAGCAATGTAGCTAACTGGTACCAAGTAAGACTATCCATCCATTCTAATGGAAGATGACCATGGTGTCCAACTGATGTCTTTCCACCTTGATCCTGATCCCTATCGTTCCTGTGGTGCCATGGGATTGCTTTTCTATCTTGATATCATCTTGCATTCCAGGTATTCCTCCATGCACCTCTTGATTTTTTTTCTTTCTAGTTCCATGAAAGTTCATAAGTGTGTTGATGATCATGTCCTTTCCTTGATGATTATTGTCTCTATATGGTTTGGATGGTGATATACAACAAATTTAGGAATCAGTTATTTTTTCTTCAACTCTACAACATAGTTTTCCTTTGATTCAATGATCTCCTTGGATTCTTTATTGTGCCCTTCTTGGGGCTTTGCTTCATGTCCTTTTGTATACTTGGCCTCATATTCAACTTCAAAATATTCAATAACTACTTTTCTTTCCTCTTTGGGGCCTTCCTTCTTACTAAGAGACACATCATGCAATGTGATTTTCTTCTTCTTGTACCACAACTTCAAAAACATCTTTTGCACATTAATATTAATTGTACCCACTGAGTCTATCCAAGGATATCCCAAAACAATATCCATATCATCCATATCTATAACATACAAATTTTAATGTAATACATATTTATCCACACTTGGCTTCAAATATTTAAAAATTTGAACATTTTCACCCTCAACCTATGTGCTTTGAATATTCTTTGTAGGAACTTGCAATCTATTAATCAACTGAACATTGATAAAATTATGCATGCAACTAGGATTAATAGAAACAACAATATTTTCTTGATGACTACATCCATGAAACTATAACATCGAGGTTCCATATGAAAATAAACGCTTGGTGCTATCTTTATATTTAATCTTGACATGAGACCATTGGTATAAAAATAGTTTTTCAGGTGCTTCATTAGAAAGTGACATCCACTTAGAATAGTCAAATGATTTCCACCATATGAGAGCATCATCAGTGAAACCCCAGTGTAGATGAGATTTACACTTCTCTTTCCATTATGATTTTTAGATTGTATATATTATTCAATACTAGGTCCATCATCTCTTCCAGTAAAAACATCTTGCTTGGAATAATTCTTCAACAAAAACTAGGGTTTATAAAAATAACTTACTCTGCAAATCGCGTGAATTTTTTTTTTATGAAAAAACCTTGAAAATTGTCAAATTTCAAATGTTAATAATTACAAGTTTCCCAGACTCCATTTCGGTCGATTTTTTTTAAATTGAGTATTTTTCCGAGAGGAATTCAAATATCCAATTTTTTCTGAAAATTATTTGCAGAAAGTTTCAGAACCGAGTCTGAAGTGATCCATAAATTTTTTCCCCTAGAAAAAATATGCAAAAAAACACAAAATTTTCTTCCTTTCATTGCCTGAGAAAACTGCTTTGATACTGAATGTTAAATACCTAAATAGATATGAAAATATATTTCATAAATAAGCGTTAATATGAACAAGAATAAACCAAAACAATTACCAAATATCCAACACAACAAATAGTCAAAACCCTTAAATTTGGGTAACACCATTTATTAGTTCTTAAGGAATGATAACAATCAAGAAATCCTTGTTTGTTACAATCACAATATACTTCAGTATGCTTCAATACATGACTTACACTTCTTTATATATAATTCTCTCATTTTCATAGGAACATTCTAGAGAAGGAATATTCTAGTATGTAGAACCTTCTAGAAAACCTTCTTACCTTTATTGTGTTCACACTATTACATGGGCCTTACCTCCATACATAATAATACTTAACCACATTCCCATTGGGTACCTCCCTAGGTGCCCCATATTACCTCCCTAGGTATACTACATTAATGTAGTGTAGCTAGAGAGATAATGGGGGTGGGGGCGTGGGGGGGGCACATCATGATAATAGCAGAGGACATTCAATGTAAGGTGGACTAGGACCACTATATTATTAAATAAGTCCCACTATGGTAGTTATATATATTAATGTGAACATAATAAATCTAAGATGACTTCTTAGAAGGTTCTTCTTCTAGAAGTTTCCTCCTTTAGAATGTTCCTAGGTGGTTGGTAGCACTATATAAATGGGTTCAAACAATGTAATAGGAGAGAAAAATAAGTATTGTATTTGGAGCATGCATCTCATTAGGAGGTTTCCCCCTCGAACATGCAAGAGAATAGGAGAAAATCCCTTCCATAACATAATCCATTGTATGGTTTTGCTCTACTCTAAGAGTTTCGTATTAATAAAATGGATATTTTTCTATATTGTTCCATACATCTTGTGTGGTGATTGTATTCAGAGATATTTGGTATTTAAAAATTGGTATCATAGCACTTTCTTCAACCACAAAAGGGGCAATTTTTTTCTTCTATTTTTGCAGATTTTTTGAAGAAGAAAAAGAGGGTCACGACATTCTGGACAATTTATGTAGATTTCTATGAAAAAATTGCATAAACTAGTTGTAGAACCGAGTTCCACTCAGAAAAAATATCAATTAAAAAAAAACAAATCGTCCGAAAAAGAGTTTGAGAAGTCAATTTATTGTCATTTTAAAATCGACTATTTTCAAGGTTTTTTCTGTGGACGACCGTGCAATTTTACTGATTTTTTAGCAGTTGGAGATGAATTTTCCCAAACAAATTACAGATCCAAGTTCCTCTCAAAATTTTACCCAATTTCAAAAAAACAATCGTTCAAATTATAGCTTCAGAGGTAAATATATCGTTGATTTAATATCAACCATTTTTTCATGTTTTTCGTGACGACAATGAGATTGCATAACTTCTAACTTTTCAGAGGTTGCTTAGATTGATACCAGATTAGTGCCATTGGATATATTATTTTAAGATATTTGTTTTGGTATATTATATGAGTTTTTTCTAATGTATATGCGATGCACTCCAGCCTCTGCAAAATTTTGAATGTCCCTAAAATTTATCGGTGATATAACAAAGGAACACCTTCAGATTTATCCTGGCATTCTGGCGGAATATGCTCGAGATGAAATTACTTGGTATGCTCTCGAGCGTGATTGTGATTCTTGGTACTCTTATCTTGCAAGGTATGAGAGATATAACAGGGAGGTAATCGACATTTACATTACGACCTAATATAATAAAGAAATATATGCTTGGTATTATTACGAGGACGATTGAGATGATTGGTATATGGATAATTGTCATTTATGGGATGACAACCACTTTCATATTTTATTTGATGACTCTACTGCACATTTTGCAGAGAACATCAACGTGACAAATCAAGAGCCAATTATGAATACCAGTGTCCAACCTACATATTCTATAGTTGTATTCTTCCTTTCATATTAAACTTCAACCCTTTCCAACTATGTGGATGGACTTGCATATTTGGATCCACATGACCGGTGTCGATATTTAGAGCATAAAGTTTAGTTGGATTATATTAATATCCAATATCTTCAATGTGGAGTTCACATGATCACTTAGACATGGGACCCGGGTTTACAGTGGCAGTGGGACTACTTCAGCATGGTGGCTCACATCTCTACATGGGACCTTGGTTCTCCAACCTACTTTAGCACTATGGTACACACTTATCCATGAGACCTTGGTTCTCCAACCTAATTCAACACTATGGTACACGCTTGTCCATGGGACCTTGGTATATGGTTGTACACCCTCATAACAAGTGTTGATGACAACTCTTTATTAAGGGGGATGGAGTGTAGTGTAGCTAGAGAGGTAATGGGGCGGATAAAGGGACCACAATGAATATAGTGGAGGCCATTCAATGTAAGCTGGACTAGGTACACTATATTATTAAATAAGGTCCACTATGGTAGTTAGATATATTAATGTGAACATAATAAATGTAAGAGGACTTCTTAGAAGGTTCTGCTTCTAGAAGGTTTCTCCTCTAGAATGTTCTTAGGTGGTTGGTAGCCTATATAAATGGGTTTAAGAAATGTAATGGGAGAGGAGAAGAAGTATTGTATTTGGAGCACCTCTTCTATGTTTACTTCAATTTTCTCCAATCGAACTATAAGATATATTTTGTATTTATTTTTAAAACACAACTGAATGGGTGACCAAACCAAAATTCTCTTACCCATCAATTCCCATGACTTCTTCGACAAGATATTCATGTCAGAACCCAGATCCAACATGACCCCATCCATTTCATAACTATTGAGTTCAACTATCATATTGAACTCTATTCATGTTCATTTTTGTTTACTCACCCGACATAGATCTCTTTCTGGTAAGGGGGTGATATAGCTCTCTCTGTCCCTTCTCCCCCCATGCAGGTTACTAACATTTATGTTAACATTCGTGCAACATCATGATCGCTTAACAATCTAAAACAAAAACATAAGAAGTTACTTACTTGATCCTCGATCTTTGTTTCATGAACCAATTCATGTAGTGCTTCTTCACGCACTGTGCACTTCAACTCCTCATGGACATGTTCCTCAATTTCTCTTTGTTTGGCACGTTTCATCTCCTCTTGTCTGTGCACTTCTTCCAATGACCTCTACGTCACACATTGTACTTTTTTGTGCACACGATATTCCTCCAAATACCTTTATGTGGAGCATTGCAATTCTTCATGGGAAGGAGCCTCTTGCATTTCCCTCTTCCTTGCTCATTGAACTTTATCATGGATCCGGGCCTCCTCAAACGATATTTGTGTTTTGCGTTGCAACTGTTCTCGTGATATTTCTTGCTTTATGTCCCTTTGATCATCACATAGACATCGTTTATACTGGGCGACATCAAACTTATGAGGGAGATGTGATGCCTTTCTTATCTTCCCCTCAGGCCTTTGATTTGAACTCTCATCATGCTCAAAGTCCATTATCATCCTTTCCTTGCCTCGGGTTACTACCCGTAGATCTACTTCATCATCCTTTTTTTGGATTCTCGCGTGACTCTACTTGCACCATATTGAAATGTTCCTTCTTCTCTTCTCACTTTTTCAGTAAGTCAAGAAAATCATCTGTAACATGATCGAGGTTGTAGTAGCAGCCATAGAGAGCATGTGGTTTGGTACAAAATCTTAATATGTGGAATATCTATTCACAATTAAAATAAGTGGGGGGTCTACCTCTCTTGCCTCTATATCCTCGTCTACGACCACATCCATAGTCACCTGTCAGATCTCCCTAATATCCACCTCGTTCAACACTTCCATAGTCACCACCCTTTTGTTCCTCTTGAACCCGAAATACATCATGGGTATGGTATTTCATCAGTTGTAGTGACCAACAATTGTTCAGATCATGTCTCATTGACTTTCATAATTCAAAGAATGGAGTATGATGTGTCTTCTGATATTTCTCCAATGTTGGGAAATGGGGTGGTATATGGCCCCACTTCCTGCAAATTTTTCACCATTCCTCTTGAGGTCCAACCAGAAAAGGACTTGGTGCACCCATTTCCATATAAATTCCTAGTGTAGGACATTCAACTCTATGATTTCCCTCTGATCTACACATTGTGCACCACACGTCCTCGCAAACGAATTTTGTCTTTTCCATGTCTTACAATTGCATTGTCAGGTTGGCTATCTGACATTGTATAAAAAAAAAACCTACTGATCTTTCTCCTTCTTCGAGTGTATCCTTTAGGCACAATGCAATCTCCACCACATCTTCCTGAGTAGTCACCTTTTGAGTGGTAAGAAAGACTCAGATATGGGGAAGCACCCCTGCAATGAACCATTCTCTATGTTGCACATCCTAGATTTGGAACATCAGTCTATACAACAAAATCTTGAACAATTGGTCAGAGTCCCACATGGTTTCTCCCAGTTTCTACTTAATATCCCTAATTTATGTAATACATTCAGTCTATGAATTAAGCTTTTGGAATTCCTTAAGTAGTTCTCTCTTGATCTCTATCAGGGTCCTCATGTATCCCACTAGCGTAGTGGCCTTGTACTTCATATACCACAGCAGGGAACTACACCTAAATGTTGTCTCCAGCTGTACAATCTTCAGTTCCACATCTGTGATCCTCTTCATAGACCATATCATCTCACAGGTGAACCAATGTTTCTCTGCATCATCTCTACCTTTTCCATGGAACACATGTAATCTTAGGGTACTATCTTGATTCGCCATCCTCAATATCAAGCCATTTACTCTGAAATGAATGTTAGGTGTTTGGGGTCTCAGTACCGATACACTTCCTAGAGAAGTAGCACTAACTTCATATTCTTATTAAATCATCACTTCCATTCTCTCTTCTCTTGCTCTTTCTTCTACTCTAATCGCATCATTGTCCACTGTTCTTTCTTCTTGGCTATAAATGCACAAAGGAGTTGGTTCAAAGGGGGGGTAGCTCCATCTTCTTATAAGATTTCTTGTGAGGTAACCTAGAGAGTCTTCTACATGTATCCATGCAATACCATCCACCATTCATAACTCTTCTCCCCCACCACTAGGGGATCCTCCATATTCTTCTTCTACTTTTGCGCCTCTACTCTATGCCTCATGTTCCTTTGAAGTTGTGACACTCCACAATATCCAACAGGTTTGGACTTTGTCTTTTGTGCCCCTACTACCACTGCTACTGCTATCTCCACTAGATACCCTACTATCAATGCCACGCCTCTTCGCATGCCTATCCTCATCTGTGCTCCTCTATGGCACAACACACTCTTCCACACTTCCTCCTGGTGCAGTCTCCTTCCTCTTCATTCTAGGCATGACCCCTCATCATGCACCCCTTGCTAACTTCCTTCTGCTTTTTTGTTCTTCTCTCCTTCTTGACTCAGCTCTTCTTGGGTACCTTTCAACTCTCTCTCTCTCTCTCTCTCTCCTCTACTCTTCTGGGTTCATCATACTCCTCAACTCATTTTAACAACTTATGGATCCTCCTCAACAGATCCATCTTCTATCTCACTTTTCACCCATATTTTCACCCATATTTTCACCCCCCCAACACTAGGGGATTCTACTCAGTCATCCTATCGGGATCCATGCGCATCAACCCCTTCTCCACAAACAACATTTTTATCCATAGAGGGTTTTCTTCTAACATCCTTCTTCAAGGACCTTCCACGAACTTTATTTTAGCCTCACTGAAAAAATTAGTGTATTCAATAGAAAATTCAATTATATATCCTTCCTTCACCCAAGAAAACAAAAAATCGATGGATCAAGTCCAATTGTTATTTAATGACTTCATCCTATTGATAGTGACTTGATCCTAGACCAATGGTTCTTGCAGTATCAAAGAAGTATTACTGGTAGTCTACCTCTTCAACCATTCATACAATAAGTAGGGAAATTCAACAAATAAATTTTCATGCATATCATAGTAGAGATACTTGTCCTTCCATCGCTTCACATTAGTATTCAGACCTTGAGTTTCCCATCAAGCAAACTCATCTTCCCTTACACTCAACCAATATTGAATTTCTTCTCGATATGGATACTACCTCATTCTTCACCTTCATCACTCAATACAAAAATTTTAGGTCCCAACAACAGAACCATTTTTTTTTCCCATCCATGCTTGCACGCATATTTTTTAACGCTAGGGGTTGAAGACCTAGGCTTCGTTCAGAGTTGACAAGAAAAAAACCCAAGGCATTGACATATCAATACTTAACCAAAGATTGAATAAGGTCTCACCCAAGATGCCATGAGGATCACAGAGACCATATGGTATTGTTTTGATGATGATGAAGTACTAATTTCATAAAATTCCATTTGGGTTGGCATCAATACAATCCATTGAAAACTACTTAACAACTAGTAGTATGCAACAAAAACACACAGACATTAAATTGACACATGAGTAACACATCATAAGACTATCATCACACCATCTTTGTTTTCTTCATTCAACCATCACAAACATACATTAGGAAACTCATAAATTGACAACAACAAAGCCTTTCTCTCTTATACATTTGGCGAGTATTACACACACAGTGCCATGTGGTTTCTTTTAGACTCTACAAAATGTGATAGACTCAGAGTTACAACCAAAAACATTACAAAAACATAAGCTCAGAGTGAGATCAATGGTAACAATACCCCAAACTATAAAAAAACAACCAATTGAATAATGAGCTAACTCTCTTTCTATTTTTTTGCTCCCTTTTTTTCCTTCTCGGCTCTGGAACTCTGTCGCTTTTAGTTGTCCCCCACTTGCTCCTTTGAATTCTAGTCCCACATGATTCTATCACATGCATGCATTCCACATAGCCTCTTTGGAATCATGGAAATATCAACTACCTTTCCAACTCATCTTCTTTCTTCTCCACATTCCCTCGTGCTTTCTGTAGTAATCATTCAGGGAGATTTCCTGAATATCCTTTTCTTGATTCCTACGTGCATGCAGTTTCTTCTTGATTTTGTTGCATTATGTTGTCATTGATGTCAAAGATTTGATGTCTTGTCATAGTATGATTGATTTATTAATTGATGGCCTATGTTTTCATATATAATTGATGTCAAAGATGTCAAGTGGTGTCATAGTGATGTATTGTCATGGATTGATGTATAGACATGATGATGTAAAGGTTGGTCATTATTGTCTTGTCATGGTTGATAGGAATAACCAAATGGATAAACTCCAAATTGGTCCCCTTATGTTGAAATCCCTCACGAGAAGACGTTCTTGGATAAAGTTCTGAAAGTTGTCCCCTTATGGTGAAATCCCTCACAGGGAGATGCTTTGTGAAGTCCAAATGGTTAGGTATCCCAAAAGTGTGGTTAGGGAACCCAAGTTTGATTAAGGAATAATGTAATGAATATCAATGAATTTGTAGGAGAAAATATTCCATATTGTAAATGTGTTCAACCTACACAGAATAGATCTAGCTAGAAAAGACTACACACATTTGCAGAGAGAAATTGAGAAAGAAGAAGAATGAGAGAAAGAATAAAAGAATTCTCATTAATCGTAATGAATAATGAATAATTTACACATGATATACTCTATATGACTCAATCAATGCGCACTAGAGGAGAACCCATGCACCATAGTGGTGTTCTAGAGTGATCTGGACACACACCAGTAGTTATGGGAGTGAATTGCCACCTAGTCTAGTCTCTCAGGTAGTTACATGAGTGAATTTCCACCTAGATGAGTTAACTAATCAACCAGTCTTCAGTTAACTGACTGAATAGAATGTAGTGAGGAGTAGATCAAGGAATCAAGGGTAATGAGCCAGTCTGGTGATGATCCCAAGGAAAGTGTTCATTAGCATGGTGATGCTCCCAATGTTGCATGGTGATAAAACCAATGCAACATCTAGACTCAACTCAACTAGTCAAATTGAAGTGTCAACTGAAGAGAATATTCTCCAGGTGGAATATTCTCTCCTAAAAAATAGGAAACTAGATAAATGAATAATAATGAATAATAAGAAAGGAAAAACCTTAGAAAAAATAAATCCTAGGTGTGTGTGAAGTAACTCCAACACCCCCCCTGAACATCACTATGGTGAAAAATAAAGAATGGGTCTCGACAACGAGGCTATGTTAGGTACCCAAATACAAAATATACACTGAAATAAAGTGAGGAAAGAGGGGAAAACCTCATGGGACCCCCCCCCCCTCTCAAGGTACAATGTATGTAAAAAGAAGAACTACAGTTCCTAGGCAATTGTCTCCTTCACTCCAAGAGGACTTCACAGAGAATGAAACTTCTGCTCAATGAAGGTATTGGTGAAGATTTATATTGTCTGTTCTAATGAAGGTCATAACTGTAGGTTGATGATCCCCTCGTGTACTAAGTCTCAGATGTAGTGCATGTGGATCTCGATGTGCTCATTCGCTGCCTCTAATCTAGATCTATGCAGAACTTCAGAGTGCTTTGGTTGTCACTCAAGATGACGATCAATCGATGAAACTGAATGCCCAACTCAGTGAGAAAATGTTGTAGCCACATACCCTGAATGGTTATGTTAACTACCCCTCTGTATTATTCCTCGGCTGAAGATAGAGAAATGACAACATGCTTCTTGCTCAACCAACAGATAGGCTCGAAACCAAGTCTGAGTGAGTAACCAGATGTGGAATTGTGATCAGTGCTATCGCCATCTTGGTCAGAATCAATAAACCTGATGAGATATAATGTAGATTTTTTTCCATAATGATTCCCAAAGGTGATGGTGCCATGTACGTATCGAAGGATACACTTTGCATCTTTCCAATGTAGCTCATGTGGCTCTTGCATGAACCTAGAAACTGAGCCAACTGCATAGTAGAGGTCTGTTATGGAGTGTGTGAGATACAACAAGATCTCCACTATCTATTTGTACAGTGTGTTTTCAATGAGTGGAGTCTCCCTGCCATCCTCAAGTTTGACTTCTGATAGGAAAGGTGTCAGAGCAGACTTGCAGTGTGTCATGTGAAATCTCTCAAGGAGATCTCGTGCATACTTAGCCTGAGACAGTTTGATTCCTGATGCATCCTAACTGATCTTGAGTCCAAGGAATAAGTGTAGCGGACCCATGTCCTTCATCAAAAACATGTCATGTAGAATCCTCTTGATTGTAAAAATCACTAAAGTCAGAACCCAATGATCAACAAATCATCAACATACATAAATAAGCGTAGAAGTGAATCGGTTGTCCTGCGCATGTAGAAATTCATGTCTGATTTACAATGTACAAAGTTCTGTGACAGCAAGTAGGAGTCCATCTTGGAATACCATTCCCTCATAGCTTGAGTCCTGCATAAATCCTTGGGGATTCTCCATGTAGATCTCCTCAGAGATATCATTGTAAAGAAATGCATTCTTCACGTCGATCTGATGGAATTCCCATCCCTTGGTTTCCGCAATGGAAAGTGCCAATTATATGGAATACATCTTCGCTACTGGAGTGAAGGTCTCATCATAGTCAATACCATGCACCTGCTGAAATCCTTTGGAAGCAAGCCTGGCTTTGTATATGCTAATCTGTCCATCCATTGCGTTCTTGGTACTGTAGACCCATATGAACCTGACAATTTTCCTCCCATAATGAAGGGGAACCAGATCCCAAGTATGGTTCTCGAGGAGGGAGTTGTACTCCTCCTGCATGGAGGATTCCCAAAAGGTATTTACAACAGCCTTGCCATAAGACTATGTATCTAAAGAATGAACCAAGAAAAGATTCTTGGAGAGAAATGGTTCAGTGGAAGTGAGTGGAACAAGAGGGTCCTCAAAATCAGATCGCTTCCTCCTAGTATCGGTTGGATCACCAATGAGATCCCCTACATCCTGAAGATTATTTTGTGCCCACTTGGGCCTCTACTCTGGCTATGCAACTGCATCTGGAAGCTATGAATCTGCATTTGACTGTACTGAATTTGAATCTGGATCATCCAAGTCCTTTGAATCAGAACTCTCATCTGAAGAAGAGTCGGCATGTGCATGCTCATCATCTCGGATAGGTGGACGAATGAAGGTGTCTGCATGCGACTGCTGAGGTACATGCGAGACACTTTCCTTGAATTGTACAGTTTTCTCAATGATGAGCCAGTTCAAGGAAAGATCAATAAGTCTATATCCCTTCACACCATTGGGGTATCCAAAAAAAATACACTCAGTTCTCCGTGGATCAAGTTCCTTCCTCTTTTTAGAGGGAATTTGGGCCCATGCACGTGAGCTGAAAATACGAAAGTGGGTCACTTCCGCTTCGAGGCCGCTCCAAGCCTCGTAGGGAGTCTTCTCCTTGAAAGATCTATGGGGATATTTGTTTTGTATGTATTCCACATAATTAAGTTCTTCGGCCCATAGTATCTATGGTAGTGACTTTGCATGCAACATGCAAGATGCCATCTCCTTTAGAGATATGTTTTTCCGCTCAACAACTTCATTTTGTTGTGGAGTATAGGGAACTGTGTGCTGCAACTGAATCGCTGCCTCATGGAAAATATTATGGATCTCATGATTTACATACTCTCCCTATTATCAGTTTTGAGGACTTTGATCTTCTTTTCAGATTGTTTCTCAACTAGGGCTTTGAAATATTTGAGGTGTTGAAAGACCTCAGATATTTTCCTGAGAAACTATATCCATGTAAAACATGTGAAATCATCAACAAAAATGAGAACAAACCTCACTTTTCTGATCGATGGATGTGGAAAAGGACCCATAAGGTCACTTTAAATGAGATATAAAGGTGCGAAAGCTCTATGATTCATTCCTCTGTCAAATTTCTCCTAAGGGTGTTTTCCAAGAACACATCCCTCACATACTCCCTTGGAGAAATGGATGTCTAGTAGAACATCAACCAATATTTGCTTGCTAAGTTGTTGCATGTATCTGAAATTCAAATTTCCAAACCTTTCATTCCATATCCTACTACTTTCATCAGCATGAGTAAGCAGTAAAGAAGAATCAGGTTCAATGAATTCAGAAAATGTATACAATCTAGACTGATGATTTACCTCATCGATAGCAACCCTGGAGTTGGTTTGCATGTTGTAGATGTCCACGATATTTTGTGTGAATATGAATTTATTTCTAGTTCCGGAATTCATCATCTGATACACAGAGAGAAGGTTGATGGAAAGTTTGGGAACGTGCAACACATTCTCGAAGCTTCCGTTGGTGAGTTCAATCCTTCCTTTGTCGGTGACTTCGACAGAAGAGTTGTCCCTAGTCAGAATAGGAGGACCTTTGCATGAATTCAATGAAGAATATATTACTTTTGAGGTAGCCATGTGATGTGATGCTTGTGAATCTACGATCCAAGCATCGAGAGAGGAGTTGATGGAAATCAATGCATGGCTAGAATTGTCTTTCTTTGGATTTGGATCTTCTGGCTTCTTCTTCTTAGAACCCTCGGGGATGCGATCTCCAAGGTTTTTTTGTTGAAGTATTTGATTCATTGGATCTATTTGTTTTTTCATGCATGTGGATTTTGGATGGAATCATTTGTGACAGTACGTTCATTTCTCCCTTTTTCTTCCCTTTTCCCCTTTGGATCCAGAGGCATCGGTGAAGGGTTTTGTGTACCCTTCCTTCTTTGGATGTGCATGATATTTGCTTTTGTCTTTATATTTAGATTTATGATATTTTTGGCTGCCATCTTGCATAGTGAGTGCATGTGCCTTTGGGCCTTTGATTTTTCCCATATTGATGAGTTTGGTTTTCTCTTGTGTCAGGGATTCGATAAATTCCTTAAGAGAAGGAATCTTCCACGTGGCTCTGGAGGAGAATCTGACTGAATGGAATATGGACATGAATACATAGAATTTATGACCAAGTTTGGAGATAATGGTTAGAACCATTTGTTTCTCCTCCTTATATTTATCAACCTCTCAAGGTTTGAGTTGTGACAGTAAATCCTTGAATTTTGTAAAGAAATCTTGGATATTATCGAAGATTTTTGGATACAATGTGAGCAATTCCACCTCCAACCTATGTCCCCTCATCTCATCCTATTTTCTAATGATCCCTTCCAAGGTCATGCTTCATTGGGCATCTTACAGGAAGATATGTGAAAAAGGAGATCGGGAGAAATAAGAATGCAATTTTTTTCCGAGTGCCTCATCCATGTGATTTAAATACTTGGATTTTTATATGGATGATGTCGGTTCTGTATATGTATTCAAGTTTAACCTGTACAATCCTCTGGTTTGGATATGTATGGCTATTTTATCCTTCCATGCAAAGTAGTTGTAAGGTGTAAGAATGAATTCTTTTTGGAAATCCATCTTTCCGTTGTCTTCAATATTTTGTACCTGCAAACAAATTTGGTGTAGATTTTGCTTAGCAGTCCGTCGGCTCTAATACCATGTAAATGTGTTGAACCTGCACATAATATATCTGGCTATAAAATACTACACACATTTTCAAAGACAAATTGAGAAAGAAGAAGAAGAAGTGAAAGAGTAGAAGAATTCTCATTAACCGTAATGAATAATGAATAATTTACACATGATATACTCTATATAACCCATTCAATGCACACTGGAGGAGAACCAATGCGCCATAGTGGTGGTATAGAGTGATTTGGAAACACACCATCAGTTATGGGAGTGAACTGCCACCTAGTCGAGTCTCTCACGGGAGTGAACTACCACCTAGCTGAGTTAACTAATCAACCAGTCTTCAGTTAACAGACTGAATAGAGTGTAGTGAGGAGTAGATCAAGGAATCAAGGGTAATGCACTAGTCTGGTGATGATCCCAAGGAAAGTATGCATTAGCATGGTGATGATCCCAATGTTTCATGGTGATAAAACGAATGCAACATCTAGACTCAACTCAACTAGTCAAACTAAAGTGTCAACTGAAGAGAATATTCTCCAAGTGGAATATTCTCTCCTAAAAAATAGGAGACTAGATAAATGACTAATAATGACTAATAAACAAGGAAAAAACTTAGGAAAAACAAATCCTAGGTCTGTGTGAAGTAACTCCAACACATATAGATAGTATATGTCATGTTGTTTTTGGTGATATGTGGAACATCACATAACTCCTCACGGTTAGGGAGTTATTTCCATGTGAAGTTGGAGAACCCTCATGAGTTATCTAGAAGCCTCTAGAAGGTCAAAGAAGTCAAATTATTCTTGAAGCTCCTAGAAAACGTTGACCAGTCAAAGTGCTTAGTCATGGGTTAAGTGGTTGCAACAGGAAAACAATTAAAAATAAATTAGTTCCAACTAGAATTGGAGAGTTTACTATTTGTGGATAAAGTGGTTAAGTGGATACTTCTAGAGGAAGCTACTTCGAGAGTATAAATAAGAGAGAAAGGGTATCCCATTTGTATCCATTGAGAATATTGAATATCTACAAGTGACTGAGGTAACCAAATGATATCTAAGACGAATTTAAGTGGGACGGTGAAGTAAATAAGGTCAAAATTCAAGGGAGGATAAAGTCTTTTGATGATGCTTTCTAAGGTATGTTATTTATAGGTCATATCACCATTTTAACAATAACGCTTTTTTTCTAAAATGATTCATATAGAAAAATATGGAGGATGTTGAGAAAACATATCCAAATAACCGTGATAAAATTTTAATCTCCTGGATTGTTGTATTGTGGGAGTTACACTCTGTGGAAAATAAGGTTTGTGTCTAGTCCTTAAACTAGTCTAAAACATGTGTTTCGGGTAAAAATGCCATAACTTTCTCATAACAGATCCAAATTCAGTAAAACCAAATGTATTGGTTAGAGTACAATATGTAGTATGTTTTGTACCATTTTCATATCCATACAACAAATATTCCATGTGGGGCATTCTATACCAGCTCACTCTCTAGAATAAGCCATAATTTAGCAAGGTATGCCATTTTTTCTATAACTCCTTCTCTGGGAGGTTCCAAGCAGTGAAACCTTGAGGAATTTCAGACAGGAAACTGAAGAAAAGTTTGTACTATTTTCATACCTTTATTCATTACAGGTACATAGTTATGATTATTGCAATTTAGGGTTGTTTACTAATCCAAAATTAGTCATGTGAGACTAAAGTAAAGTTTGATGAAAATGTTAGTATCTTGTTGTTAAAATTACAAAAGGTTTGCAGGTTTGTGATCATATACACCAGGTCTGTTACAGAGTTACAAATAATATTTGGATGATGATATTGATGAAACAGTTTGAGGTGACAAGTTGTTGTGACATGTGCATTTAATGCACTTATGTTGGTATAGACTATTGGTACAGTTTGACAGATTGTTTTTTGTCTACAAGCTGGGTCTTGCAGTTGAGGGTTGGATTACTCACATCTTAGTTGGTGTTGAGATACACAGGCTGGGTCTTGCATTGTGAGTTGGTGCTCTATTTCAGTTGGTGTTGATAACACCCAAGGATTGTAGTTCATAATACAAAAGAAACTTATATATATATGGTGTTCCTTGTGTTCTTTATTGCGATGGTGCATATTTGTTTATTGTTAATGTATGAAATTGATATATATTTACATGAAAGAAACTAAGTATGAATGGAATTAATAAGTAATGATGTTGTGAATGGTGATTTCTCACACTGATTCATACCCCCCCTCTCAATGTGATCGGTGTGTCCAACAATTGTTATCAGAGCAATCCTTCACTATAAGATTTAACAAGCTTGGAGGAGATCCATGGACATACAAATGGATGATGCAGTTCCAATCTTTGATGAGAAAATTTATTCAGCATGGACAATAGAAATGAAAGGGTATTTGAAAGCAAAAGGAGTAGGTGTTTGGAAAGAAACTATTGGTGGATTAGTTCCCTTGAAGAATAAGTCAACGTTTGCAGCTCAAAAGGAAGAAAAGAAGAATGATGCATTGGCTCTCAAGACCATTTTCAATGAACTCTCAAGTTTTGTCAAATAAAGTATGGGGCAATGTACTTCTTCCAAGGATATATGGCTGAATCTAGAGAAGACATATCAAAGAAAAAAATAAGACACTAAAGACAATTCCATTAATAACAATGAAGGTAAAGAATCTCCAAAATCCTCTTATTGCAATAATTCTAAGTGTGATGATGTTGAATGTTTCTCTACAAGGGAAGAAGAAAATCTAGAAGTAGTTTGTGTAGAATCAGATGAAAATTATCCTATAGATGAAGACGAATATTTGTTGAAGCTTAAAGATAAATTTTTATCTGAGTTAGATGTTGTTAGCATTGAAATAGGACATTACTAAATTTCTTTTGAGTATCTTGAAAAATACACCAAGGAATTTCTAGAAAAGTACCCAAGATATACCATGGCACTAAAGAAAATACTCAAAGAGCAAGAAGAAAGTAAAAAGACTCAATTAGAAGCAAAAGAAGAGGAGATCAAAAGACTAAATAATGAAATAGAATAAAATAAGAAGGTAGATGATGATCTTAGGAAAAGTCTCAAATTTAATGTCAATCTTAAGACCAAAATTGAAGAAGCCAAAAGAATAGAGGAACTATTGAAGAATCAAGTAAATTAAAAGGAAGAGTCATGCCATAAGTTGGAAGATGAAGTTGTTGATCTTATAAAGAAAGTAGAGAAGTCAAAAAATCACGTCAAGTTCATGAACAACTCAACAATCTTGGATGCGATCCTAGATAACCAAAGATCTCCAAATGATAAATCAGGTCTTGGATACAACAAGGAAGCTATACATCTTGAAGCTAGCACTTCTAATAAGCATGAAGTAAGTCCTTCATTCTCAAAAGGTGGAAATAATGTTGCAATTCAACCATCTACACAAAGCAAGGAAATTTTCAAAAGAACAAAGAAAGGAAGACATCAAGAAGCCATCTTTATACCTCATAGAAAATTCAGAAGAGAGACACCTTCAAGATGAACACCAAAGAAAATGTATGAAAATGTTTTTCATGGTCACTTTTACTCATGTAATGAATATAGTCACAAAGATTTGGATTGCAGACATTATGCAAGGAAAGATAATGAAAGGTTTCATAACACCCTAAGGTGTTGGAGATGTAATCAAGTGGGACACATTTCTACTCATTGTCACACCATGAGATGCTACAGTGTAGTGGGTTTCACCACAAATCCTAGGATTGTTGGAACACAAGAAGACAATCCATGAGGACTGCTTCATACAACATGATAAGAAGAACACATGAATCTAGGAAGGAAGACAATTTTGAAAAGATGGAAGATCAGAGCTCAAGTTATGAGAAGCTGGGATACCTTAATAAGTGGATGAAGAAGATTGAACAACCAGAACAAAATGGCATCCATGAGGCAAGCTCAAGTTTTATTTTTTTTCTGAAGCATATGCAGACTCCTATGGGAGAAGTCACGTACATATTTTAGGTAGCCTATAAAATGGTCGTGTACATAAGGGAGTTTTCTGTAGAATATGTTGCGTACATGTGGTAAGAGTCTTGGAAAAGAAGGTTATGCAGATGATTTGCATAATGGTTTGATGGTATAACTTTGTTTTGCAGGGTCTGACATGGTTTGTTGCAGGTTTTCATGATTATATGTTGACATATGTATTTGATGTATGTATGGTGATGACATATGGTTGAGTGTTGAAATTCTATCTTGGATGCATGATACTAAACCTAGAGTGTGGATTGAGACATTTATTGTTGAGGAATAGTGTTGGTTATCTCAGTGATGATATGGCATATGGGTCAATTCATGTTGATGTGATGTTAGCTAGAGACATATCATTGATTTATTGAGGGAAACTCTTAGTACATGTTTAGAGGTACTATTGGTTGCTTGGTATTTGTTGTAGTGAATGGTTTTTGAGGCATATCTGTCATGGTACATGGCTGGTACATATATGAGCTTCGTTGATATATATTATGATGTATTTTTAGAAGCATATTTGTTGAATGTCTTGGTGCATGAATTTCGCATGTGGTTGAGGTAAATATTTGGACATGTATGTTACCCATGATTTTGGTCGTCATGATGATGTATTGATGATGGTGTACTCAGGCTCTTCATAAGAACTTTCTCCTGAGAAAAGTTACTTTCATCTCTTCCCAGAAAACTCATTTTTGAAGAAGGTTCGCAGGCTGCTAGTATATTTGAGTGCAAGAATGCCTGATTCTCGCAGACTGCTTTAAGCCAGAGTGCGAACTTCTCGCACTGTGTTGAACTACTAGGGTGCAAACTCTTCCTAAAGCATGGAAAAAGATGAATTCTCGATGCTTCTAGAAGGGAATCTTCTAGAAGGATGGGTTGGCATTCGAATGGTTATCCTAGTACTGGATTCCCTGATATTTTGGGATCATTCTTATCCA
>ML781462.1:424400-478636 GCA_009831015.1 Picea engelmannii | reverse complement strand
GATTCCCTGATATTTTGGGATCATTCTTATCCAAGTAAATAATTCATTCTCTCCTATATATTGAGGGAATTCTCATGGAAAAGGTTAAGCAAGATTCATTGGAGAATTGGTGAAAGAATTGTGTGAAGGATTGAGCTTGAACAACAGCTTAGAGACTCCAACAAGTCTATCCAAAGGAGTTGATCTTCTTCATGCAAAGATTGAGAAAGTGTGTGTGTCGGAGCCAAGGGCCATCGAAAGGAAGTTTGCAACATCAAGGCTCAGGTTGTAATCTTTACTTTCAATTAATATAATACAGTGGCATGTCCCTTTCCCATAAAGCTATTTCCACTTTATTGTGTAATTCCTTGATCATACACATAGGTTGACTGTTGAATAGATTGTGCTATATTCACTTTGGTTGGTTTGTGTTGTCTTGGTCTTGGCTGCACGAGAGCACTGGAGCGAAGCGGGAGCAACAAAGACCATAGGAAGTGATAATAAGGTATGCTATTTTTTCTTGCCTCCTATTTAATTCAATGGTCAAAACTTAGGGAAAGAGTCATGTCATGTCCTGCTTTGTTCTAGATTCAGGTGGATCTAGGGAGATCAGTTAGTGTCCGCACCTACCGATTTATCCAATAACAAAATTGACGACTCCACTGGGGATCAATCCATTTTCTTTGTGGCTTTTGGTATTTTTCTATGGCCATTTGCTCTGGTTTCACTTTTCTCCTGTCCTATCAATCTCTGAGTCTTCAGGATATTCTGATAGATCCTCTAGGTCCAGAGGTCTTTTCAAATTTTGCTTCATTTTCCAAAATTTTGATTATGTTCAGACATTCTCGCATTGCACTTCATTGTAGCCTGCGAGAATTGGTAGGGTTTTCATTCTGCCTTTAAGGTTCAGTGCGAGGTTCTCGCACCCTGCTCAAGGGTCACCTGCGAGAATCAGTGATTCTCGCACTGTGTAATACTACCAGCCTGCGAACTCATCTTTTCAAATTTTTGGATTTGAGTTTTGGCATATTCAACTACCCATATCAGTTTAATTTCCTCATAAGTGTTTCTTGGACCATTGATTTGTGTCTTTCTTGTCTTCATTTGCGTGCATGAACAGTCTTAGGATTACAAGGCTCTTCTTGTCACTTTTGTCTTGACTTTCGTTTCTTGACTTTTCTTGGCAAAACCATTCTCTCTAACTTCAGACTCTGAGTGTGTTTGATTAGTTAAGAACCGGTGATTGGTAGAAAGTTGAGTTTCTAGGTCTCTTCTTATTTTCTTATTGTTAGAAAGGTCATTTTTCTTATGCGATTGAAAAGACTACATTGGTTTGCTTTTTAATTTTGTTTTCATTGAAAGAGTGGATTGGGTTTTATCATTGCTTGTTCATTGGCTTTCTGATTTTTTGTACTCTCATTGGCATAGTGAGGGTCCTTTTTGAAAAGTGAACAAAAAGTTTTTCTTTCAAAAAATTGTTTTTATCTTCGAAAACATTGAAAATCAAATTGTTGAAATTGTTGAAAAAGAAGCGATAGAGAATTGTCATTTGATGCGTGATTTGTTGCATTTGCCTTTGAAAGAAAATTTTGCATTATAGTTCAAGGTTGATTTGGAAAAATTTCTCTTTCCCTCCCATACATAGGATTCATTGAACGAAGAGCGATATATTTCATTCTTATCCATGCATTGTTGGGTCAGAGTCATACAACATAAGTTTCACCTCCGATTCCTTTGAGTAAACAACGACTCTTAATAACACTGCGTAATCATAAAATTTATCTAGTAACTCTTTTCTAGGGCTCTATTACACCAACATTTAGCTAGGCTAGCGCTTTGGAGTAGGAAGAGAGATACACTCTCCAAAAGCTCAAAACATACAATAGCATCTTGTGTTAGGGACTGTTAAATTCCATTTGCAACATATTGTCCTGGGAAGCCCTTCTCACACAAGGGTCAAACACGAGGTCGCATTGATATTGGTAGAGTTACTCACCCTACTTTGTTTATATCAGTGTAGAGATTGCATGTATTACGGGGATCACTCAGAGGTATACCCACAATGATGAATGGAATCCTTTTGAGTTGATTTCGGGCTAGATACCCTGTCCTTGCGTGTGGATTGGACTGTCGATTGTCCCCCCAGGCTTTATTGTTGTTGGTGGTGACTTTAGTGGCCTATCTTTCTAGGTTCTTACCCAAGGTGACTGTGGAGGGGAAAGTCTTCACGGTACCTGGAATTGACGTTGACCAAACTCACTCGAGCTCCTTGGAGGGTATACCCACGATTATGTGTGGGAGCTTGCACCAGGGTGTAAGTCCGTTAAACAGATCGTTAGCATAACTTTTCCACCTTAGCCTCGCCCCTTCTCGTCTCATTGTTGCAACGTTGGATTTCATCACCAACTAGTGGCTTTGAAATTAGAAGGTCTTGTTTGCTTGGTGTTCCTTCCTAGATTTTGTTTACTGGCGCGTGTTGTTTGTTTCTCGAAGTTGACCATAGGATTTTCTTTGTGAAGTTTGTTTTTCGTTTACAATAGCTCCCCCATGTCGTTCACATAGAATGCAGGGTTTATCTCCGGAGCATCTGGAAGGTTCTCAACCCTTTCCTACAAGTACACCTGAGGGCTCTCCGCAGCAAAGTGAAGCCACAGTCGTCACCACCCCACAAGTGGAACGCACTGACTCTCTGGAACGTTTTTGAATTACAAATACTCGAGAGGACTTTCGACTTCACCCCGATTCTGAGAGATGTTTTATGCGAGCAAACTCTTCGGGGGACTTAATTGTTGTGTATTCTGGATCTTCGTCTGGACCTAGGGACCAAGATCCTTTTTGGTCTACGGGTGTTTTTCGGCGAGACATTTTTGGTCCAGGTTCCCCTATGATTTTCGAGATCAACCCACCTGTGGTTTCTAAAATCTCTGATATAGAGACAGTACCGGTGACTACCACTTATCACTTTACCGTCCCTGCCGAAATGACCCATCTTGCAGTTACTTCGAGTGTTCCAACCGGGTTTACTGTGGTTAGTCTTGCTCCTATCAACACACCATGAATGCCCAACATTGCCCAAACACTACCACCTGGATACTGTGCGTTGAATGCTTCCATTCCTACTACTGCGCAAACTCCATCCGGTTCTCCTAGTGGTCCTTCTTCTTCTGGGCATTTTCTTCTCGGTTTTGTCCCAACACTCCCTCAATTTCCTTTTGGAGGACCTTCTTCGTCCTCTACTAGCAATCCTCATTCTAGTGGTGCTATTCCGTCATTCACTCCAAGTTATCAGTTTCCGGTTGGTGGACAATTTCACCAAGGTGGTATGACACAACCCCCTCTCAGTGGACAAATTCCTTTTGGAACACAACCCCCAATTGGAACACCACCTTCGATGGGAGGACCGACCCCACCTTATGGGTAGAACATACCTCTGTCCTTGGACCAGTATTGGAATCAGTTGATACAAAATCCTCCTCAATCGACTTGGGGGCAACAATTTCCAACTACATCCGTAATACCCCCTAGCATGGGCCAACCATATCACGGTTCATTCAATCCCATTTGGGGGGAGAATGCTCAAACTCAAGCCCCTGTTCCAGGGTATAATTCTATGAGCTACTATCCTCTCCAACCACCACCGAATATGCCTGGGTCTTCACATTATATGCAGACTGCTTATGGTCTTACTGGTTTGCCGACAGGGCTTCCTCCCCAAAGCCACCCGTACTCGCAGGTGAATCGACAGTTACCCTTTCTCCCCACTTTGTATTTTCCAGATTTGTTAAGGATTTTAAATGATCCTATTCGTCACTCTCCCCAATGGCCTGTTATCCCAACCAAGCTTCCATCGGACATTCCTAAATTCAACGAAAAAGTGGGAGAGGACCCAAACAATCACGTTATGACTTTTCACCTATGGTGTTCATCCAAATCGTTGATGGATGACTCTATTCGTTTATGTCTTTTTCAATGAACCCTTACCGGTTCTGCTGCGAAGTGGTATATTGAATTGCCACGAGGTTTCTTCTCTGATTTCAACACCTTAGCTATGGCTTTCCTTATGCATTACTAGTTACCGATCCGTTATTATACGGGAACTGAGATTTTGACTTCCTTCAAACAGACTAAAGGCACTCATATATCTGATCACATCCATGAGTGGCGAAGGAGACAACGTCTCATTAAAATTGAGCTTCCCGATCAGTTACTGACAGAATGGTTTAGAAAATCATTTGTGAACGAAATCGGTAAGGACATTGCCATGGGTGGCGTAGTCACGGAAGAGCAGGCTATAAGTCATGCTCAATATCTTGACCTCGTTTACTCATAAATGGGAACCCTTTACGATTTACTCCCTGACTTATCTCGTCCTAATACTTCCAGCACTTCAACTACTCCATCTGCCTCACATGCAGCTGACGGCGTGATTGGTACTGCTCAAGCCCAATCACATTCTGTTTCAAGCACAAACCCTAAATCTGCTTCTTCTAATGTTCAAAATGCTTTGTCTCCTACCACTCCCACCAGCAAGACTTCTGAGGTAAATACAGTCCAATCTACCCCAGCCGGTAAAAACAAATCTAAAAGGGGGAGAGGCAAGAATAAAGAGGGAAAAAATAATTCTCAAGTAGAGCAAACCAAAACTACCCCTGTTAATGATCGGGATAAGTGCAAACCCCGATACCCTTTCCTTATCTGTGGTGATGATCACTACATGAAGGATTGTTCATGACGTGCCGAGGTCACTAAGTTATTTCAAGGAGCTCCAAAACCGTCTGCACCGGTTGTCTTGTCCCAACCCTTCCCGTCTCAACAACAGGCTCAGTTGGTCATTCACGACCAACCCTCCTCTTCTACAACATCATATGTTTTGATGTGTACCAGTGATTCCAAGTAGAACAACATTGCACTCACTACTCGAGCCAAAGATTATTCTCCCTTTAAGGAAAAGGTTGATGATTTACCCCCTTCTTTGGTGCAACCCTCTCCAACAACTCCACCTACTAACGGTCCTCTTCATCTCGAATGACCGAGCCTCGACACAGTTCTGTGACCCCCTCCAAAGGAATCGGATTTCAATCCTCACACTCGTGCTGCCCAGAACTACAACATTGTTGAAGATCTGGCCCAGGCACCTTCTGCGATGTCAGCCCTTGAAGTCCTTCAAACTTGTCCTGCACAAAGGAAGGCCTTGTTGAAAGCTATCGGTGGAATCGATCTGACGGATACAAATTTGATAGTATTTGACTTGGAAGATCACATTCCAAGGTTACCCCCTCAGCTTGCGTTCCAGATCCAAGTGGTTGTCTCTGACAAAAACATTTGTCAAACAGTTATCAATGAGGGTGCCTCGACCTGTGTTATGTCTCTGGCTTGTTGGAAAGACATTGGCTCTCCTCCTTTAAATGAATCCCAGAACACTCTTAAAGCCTTCAACGACTCTGGTTTTAAGCCCTACAGTGTCCTTCCTTCATTTCCCATCACGCTAGAAGGTAAAACGGTCCAAGTCGAAGTGGACGTCTTTGACGCTCCCCTTGATTATAATCTTCTGCTTGGCTGTAGCTGGATTGATTCCATGCGCGCAGTTGTGTCGACACTTTTCCATGTAGTACGTTTCCCTCATCAAGTAAAGGTTGTTACCGTCGACCAACTTGCCTTCTTCAATTCTGATACCCGTACTGACAACGTACCATTTATTGCTAAAACCCCACCAGGTTATGAGAATGTCGGTGTAAGCCTTCTAAAGGACTCCTCGTTAATGGGTACTTTCCCCATTCCACCACCCGATGTTCCATGCTCATCTGTTGCTTCCATCAACATGATCTCCACTGTGCCTCATGAGCTTCCTGCATCTCATGACCCTTGGATAGTCCCTAACCCTGGAGATCATCTTCGTTTCGGTGACGCAATGTCGTTAAGTCTGGTTGAGTCCGCCTATCATGCCATTCAATCGGAAACACCTTCTACCCCCTCTCTTGAAAAGTTGTCTCCCGATCCTTTTCATGTTATTTTTCCCACTGACAAGATGATCATGTCCGTCATGGAGGACACCCCTTGGGACGATGGGCATCATCATTCTATCCTCTTTTTGGAGAAACATACTCTTGAGAACTACCAACGGATTTCGACTCCGTCGATCGTTGTTGTTATCTCGACGGTTCTCGAGTCTGCACACGATGTGTTTGCCAATGGGAACTTAAACAATATTTCACCCACTATTCCTATTGACATATCCATTAAACCTAGGATCGTTGAAAATGTCCACATTGGATCTTCGTATTCTTCCGACGAAATCGTCACCTATACATCCCTTTTCAAAGAATTTCGTGACATCTTCGCCTGGAGCTACGAAGAAATGCCAGGTATCAACCCTGCAATTGTCATACATGAGATAAAGACATACCCCGGAGCTAAACCCGTCCGGCAACGCCTTTGTCCAATTCACCCACGTAAAGCGACTGCTATCAAGCTCAAAGTCAAGAAACTTCTGAAAGCCGACTTTATTTATCCGGTGGCTCTCATAGACTGGGTTTCCAATCTTGTCCTGATTGACAAGAAACAAGACACTATTCGTGTGTGCGTTGATTATAGGGATATTAACAAAGCTTGTCCCAAAGACAACTTTCCTACCCCCTTCATCGATCAGATTGTCGATGATTGCACTAGAAGTGAAATCTTCTCTCTTATGGATGGTTTCTCCGAGTATAATCAAATCAACATTCTTCCTGAGGATCAACATAAGACTGCTTTTATTTGTCCTTGGGGTACTTTTTCCTATCGAAAACTTCCTTTCGGTCTTAAGAACGCGGGCACAACTTTTCAACACGCTATGTCTTATGCTTTTCATGATATCAAGCACATCGTTCAACCCTATTTGGACGATTTACCTGCTCATTCTATGCGTAGAGTCAATCACCCTACCCACCTCCGTGCCATTTTCATTCACTGTCGGTTCTATCGTATACGTTTAAATCCTCATAAGTGCATTTTTTGCGTAGAATCCAGTTGTCTTCTAGGTTTTATCGTTTCACGTCAAGGGATTCGGGTGGATCCTTTAAAGGTTGATGCGATCCTTAATCTCCCTCCTCCTTCTACACTTCTCCAATTGCAAAGTTTGCAGGGGAAAGCAAACTTTCTTCGTCGTTTTATCCCAAATTATGCCGAGATAACTCGTGGATTTACACGGCTATTAAAGAAGGATTCAGAGTTCGTTTGGGATACCATTGCCAACAATGCTTTTGAAGCTTTGAAGTTATCTCTAACGCGAGCTCCGCTTATCTTTCCCCCTGATTACAGTCACGATTATTTCCTTTACCTTGCTGCATCCAATTACACCATTGGCATGGTTCTCATCCAAGAGGATGATGCTCACGACGAACATGTTATTTACTAATTGAGTCAAAGTCTCACGCCAACTGAAATCAAGTATCAACATATCAAGAAACTGGCCTTGGCTACCGTTCAAGCCATCCAACGCTTCCGGCACTATATCCTCTCACGCAAGACTACAGTGATTTCACATTACAACCCTATGCAACACATTCTCACCCGTCAATTGCTAAGGGGAAAGTACTCCAAATGGATTGTGATACTCCAGGATTTTGACTTGGAATTCGAACGCGCCAAGTCTAAGAAGTCCTTAGTTTTTGTTGAGTTGATATGCGACTTTCCTCATTCTGCAACGGAAAATGTAGCAGCCGATTCATTACCCGATGAATCTCTTTTCCTTATTAGAACTGATGATCTTTGGTATGGGGATATCATTATATATCTCCAAACCCAGACTTTCTGGCCAACTTTGTCTAGTACTGAACTACGTCGCATCCGATACCAAGCTCGTCAATACATTATCCTTGGGGATACTCTTTATCGTCAGGGGATTGACTCTGTTTTTCGACGTTGTCTAACGTTTGACGAAGCTGAGAAAGCTCTGAATGACTGCCACTCTAGAGCATGTGGCGGTCATATGTCTGGGTATGCTACTGCCCAGAAGATCTTACGCGCAGAGTATTTTTGGCCTTCATTAGTTAACGACTGCATCACCGCTGTTCAGAAATGCCATGCCTGCCAGACCTATAATCAGAAAATTCGGTCACATCCTGCTCCTCTTCATCCTATGGTCTCAGTTGGTCCCTTTGCGAAATGGGGCATCGATTTCATGACATGTCACCCTCACTCAGCCGGGGGGCATGGTTACATTATTGTAGCCATTGATTACTTTACGAAATGGGTCGAGGCGATGCCGACATTTGAAAACACTGGAAAGACCGCAACATTGTTCCTTTTTAATCACGTCATAGCTCGTTTTGGTGTTCCCCAAGCTATCATCACCGATCACGGTAGCCACTTTAGGAATTTTATGATGTCCGAACTTACTGAAAATTTGGGTCTTCGCCATGATAACTCAACACCCTATTATCCACAAGCCAACAGCCAGGTCGAAGCAATCAACAAAGTTCTCATAACTATGCTTCGACGGATGATAGGGATTCATAAAACAAGTTGGCACACAATGTTGTTTTTGTCATTGTGGGTGTACCGAACATCTGTCAAGTCCGCTACTAGGTTTACACCTTTTTGGTTAGTCTATGGTGTGGAAGCCATTCTCCCTATCGAATGCGAGATACCGTCTTTAAAACTACCTGTTGAACTCTTACCCAACACTTCTCCTGATGAAGAACATCTTTTGTATCTTATTCGATTAGACGAAACTTGACGTGATGCCACCCTAGTCATAGAAGCTCAGAAAAAACGTGTCAAGGCCCAATATGACAAGCATGTTAAGCCTCACGTTTTCTCCAAAGGTGATCTTGTTCTTCTCTATGAATAAGATCGAGATATGTTAGGAGCTGGGAAATTCGAACCCATGTGGCGTGGTCCTTATATCGTTCGACGAGTTTTGGAAAAAGGAGCTTATGAGTTGGTAGATTACGATGATATCCCTTTGTTTGAACCCAGGAATGGGTTGTACTTGAAGAAGTACTATGCATAAACTCATCTGTGCACAAGTACTTGTATTTTTAATGTATCATACTTTTTGTGTGTTACTATAGCTTGCTTTTGTCATTATCTGGTCTCTGCCCTTATGTGACGTTGTGTTTGATTTCCAGATGTCGGAGTCTTCGCTACCCTATATTAGCTTCGTTGATGGCGCTAGCCGTAGTACTCAGAACCTTGCTTCCGCTGCATGGGCAATTTACGCCCCTACAAATGAACTTGTCTCCTTACGAGGTGTGTTCTCGCCGTGCGACCAACAACATTGCAAAGTATAGCGCCATTATTGAATTATTGGTTGATGTTATCTCACTTGGAATCCGTCATTTGGTTGTGCATCTCGATTCGCAGCTTATAGTACTATAGTTAAGTAATGTTTATACTATCCGAAGTCCTACTTTGTTACGGGTGTATTTGTGAATTCGCCTCTTGGAGCGTTATTTTGATTACATTGAATATCAACATATTCCTAGATGTCTAAATACATTAACAGATGCATTGGCTAATTATGTATTAGATAGACATTTGAATCATTTCGAAATCAATCACATCAATGTTCACACAACACATGATAAATCGGTAGAAGCCATCTGTATATATAACGATCAAAAGAGTTTTTTACAAAAAGTTTGTCCGAAGACCAAAAAGTCAAAATTTGAAGCTCATAGCTTGTACAAAGTGACGTCATGGATGACGTTCACGGTAACACACGACTTCCCGAGCAACCCTACGGAGCAGTCAACTCATGGATGTCGATACTTCTATAGTATGACGCTGATCACGTCGTGGAACCTCTTCCAGAGTCATGCCTGGAATATCTGCAGTCAAGCCCTCCAGGTTTTGTTCCACCACTTGATAATCCTTATCATATTGTGGCGTTGCTGCTACCTCTCCTCGCCACTGAATGGGAGAAGTACCAAAAGGTCGGTACGGTCCAATATCTGTGTTATCAACAAACAATTTTGTATTAGTCTTTGGACGAACATATAAAACAAAAACATTTGAATATGATAAAAATTCACAAAAAAATTGAAAAGAAAAAAATGTGTGTACTTCTTACCAAGGTCTCCCCACTGAGTATCCTCTGGCAGTACTAAATATGGATCTCCTCAGAAATCCAACCCAGCATAAACATAGTCATCAACCATCAACATCTGTGGTTGAATCCAGTCAAAGAAAGTATCATCATACTTGATGATTGGTCCTGCTACGTGTCGGGCCATGAGCCGACACCATCTCAACATCCTTGGATCCCTGGGACCCGGTATATTCCACTCAACCTGCAGTCTTAGTGAGGGAACCCTCTCAAGGAAGAAGGACACCAACAAAGATCCATACCTGAATTTCTTCAGGTCACCTCGTCTGCATTTGGTCAACTTCTTTTTTATACTGCAAAGCACAACATCTACCCAGTTGAATACCCGAGGTTCAGTACACTCAATAGCACACTGGAAGTAACTCAGTAATTCCATGTGAGGAGCAGAACTCCCAGCCATCCGAGCTATGGTGAATAGGATAGTATGGAGGGTCAAATCTCATACCCCCCAAATAGCTACTTTTCCTTTCTTTCTCTCAGCCTCAGGAACGCAGTGTAAACGACAATACTCACTCATCTATAGCCCACCACCTCTGCTACCAGTCAGGCTCACATAGTACCCCCACCGTGACAATCCAGTCAAAAAGTAAATGTCCTCAATATCTAAGGATAGTGTGTGGACCCCCACATGAAATACCTGTTGATCAGGGTCCCACATACGCACCAGGTACTCTAACAACCTGACTTGGGCCCTCATACCTGGGATACGAAAGTACTTCAAGAGTCCACAGTCTCTCAAAGAAGAAATAGTAGGTGGATGATTTTCGGCCATTGCATTGTCTTTTTCGTGCTCCCTTTCATGCCATTCAAGCACCATTCTGATGGCCAATTATCTGCATAAGGGGCACAATTAGAAGTTTAGAAACTTTTTTCATGATTTGATTCTTGTTCATTGGGTAAATTTAAAAAAAAAATTTGAGCTTTGCGGTTCTCGCAGGTGCCATGTGTGCACAGTGCGATAACCTCGCAGGCTGCTCATGGGTCACCTGCGAGAATCACCCATTCTCGCAGGTCCCGTGTAGCCTGCCTGCGAGAATGGCAGCGTGCAAATAGGGCTTGTAAAATCAACCAAAAAAATGAAATTTAACCAATAAAATTGCAAAATTAAACCATGAAAATGTTAAGGACAAAGAGCCTACCTTACTGTCACTGACGACTCGCTGAATGAATGCTCATAGCTCCCACAATCTAACGCCGAACTTGGAGGGTAAAAGAGGGGTTTTTGGAGCTTAAATAGTGGAAAGGTAAAAATGATGTGGTAAAAAGAGTATTTACTCCTTTTTATTTACTTCTACTATGTCATTTAATTTTTATGATTATTTATCTATTAAACCCTAAGCCCTAATGCCTTGTTGAGTGTAACTTTTGCAGGCGTAACAACTTTGATGGTCAAATACAGGGATGCAGACATATTTTTTCTTTATCGTCGTGTGTTTTTGATTGTTTTTTATGGTTTTTGTATAAAACCTCGAGCGTGGTCTTTGTCCGTTCTTACACTCGAAAATAGATGAGAACACGATTGAGCTTACTTTTATCACTTTTTCGGGCTCGACAAGGTTATACGAAAAATGAACCCCCCTGGAGTCCTCTTTAAGCTCTTTTTAGACTCTCTAAACATGAAAAGATAGCTGAGCGACCTTGCTATTTTCACGCTCGATAAAGTATTTGAAGCAAGCGTCTGGTGAGCGATAATTTATCTCTTTTTCGGTCTCATCTAGACTATTTTACAAAAAAGGAACTGAGAGAGTTCTCTTTTAAGTGTTTTTCCAAACTCTGTAATCATGAAAAACCTTCGAGTTTTCTATCTCTAGACTCGTTAAACAAACATTGACAGACCCGTAATGGGACCGAACTACTCCTTCTTAGGGTTCGTTAAAAATACTCCGAGGGACTCATTTGAAGGATGAGCTTACATCAACAAGCATATGCTATCCTCCTCAAGCTTGCGTAAAAATAAAGAGGTGCTCGCCAGAAATGGTGGGGGAAAATTTGGGAAAGGGATATGTTTTCATCTTCGTATTGATTGGCAGTAAGTGTCTCTCTTGAACATGACACCCCCTATTCATCATTTAAAGCCAATTTGGGAAATCCATTTGTCTCTCATTAGATTTACTACAAGGTCATTCCTTGTGTCGTCTTTGAGTCAATGCTGCCAAATCATTGGTTGTGTCGTTCATATGTTCAAGAGAAGTCCATTTGAAGCCTATATTGAGTCGGCCATCTGCAGTTATCCATTCTCTCCATGTCGTCCTTCCCTGTGTCCAGTTCCATTTTCATAATACTCTGTCTCACCTTCAAAATCGGTTACTCATTTTGTGTCATTGATGGGGGATACATCAAGGCCCTCCTATGACGAGTTTTGTTTCATCGACTTCAGCTCATTATCTGAAATCAAGACTTAGAAATTATTTGGTACCTTGGAGCTTTCATGCCTCAATGACAGGTTTTCTCGCTTTCGATAGTGGGTTTGCATCATTGACCCCTGATCGAAAGATGCCATTGGATGTTCGACTTCAACTCATTTATTCACACTCGATGGATTGTACTAGGGTACCTTGGGAGTCATTGACATCAATGGTGATTTCCCTCGCACTTGTTAACGATTTCATCAATGACTGGTAATCAAGTGGTTTCTGCTATGTTCGACTTCAACACATGTAATCACATGGTTAGATTCGTACTTTGGGCGACGAGATTGAAGGCCCTGGATATCATCTCTTTTGTCTAGGTTACGATGGAGTATGTATAATCTGCGATACATAGATCCACTGTGTATGTCTCGTGGCTATGTCATCTTAATTTGAAATTTCTCGCATAGATCCACAGTGTATTCCGGGTGGCTATGCTATATTTTGACGGCATGGATCCACATTGTATGATTGGTGGCCATGACCTATGTCCATAATGTCATTAGTCTATGATCTGAGTATGGGAATGCCTACCTCAGAATTGGTATATATGATATTCTGCAGATGCTTGGGTGTTTGCAGGTTTCTGATTAGATGTGCTCCTGGTTCCTGACACACACATGTAGCTTACAAAGTCTTTCGGTTGTTAGTGGTTCCAACCTCATACTTTGGGGAGAATTCTGTTACCCATGATTTTGGTCATCATGATGATGTATTGATGATGGTGTACTCAGGCTCTTCATAAGAACTTTCTCCTGAGAAAAGTTACTTTCATCTCTTCCCAGAAAACTCATTTTAGAAGAAGGTTCGCAGGCTGCTAGTATATTTGAGTGTGAGAATGCCTAATTCTCGCAGACTGCCTTAAGCCAGAGTGCGAACTTCTTGCACTGTGTTGAACTGCTAGGGTACGAACTCTTCCTAAAGCATGGAAAAAGATGAATTCTCGATGCTTCTAGAAGGGAATCTTCTAGAAGGATGGGTTAGCATTCAAATGGTTATCCTAGTACTGGATTCCCTGATATTTTGGGATCATTCTTATCCAAGTAATTAATTCATTCTCTCCTATATATTGAGAGAATTCTCATGGAAAAGGTTAAGCAAGATTCATTGGAGAATTGGTGAAAGAATTGTGTGAAGGATTGAGCTTGAACAACAGCTTAGAGACTCCAGCAAGTCTATCCAAAGGATTTGATCTTCTTCATGCAAATATTGAGCAAGTGTGTGTTTCGGAGCCAAGGGCCATTGAAAGGAAGTTTGCGACATCAAGGCTCAGGTTGTAATCTTTAATTTCAATTAATATAATACAGTGGCATGTCCCTTTCCCATAAATCTATTTCCACTTTATTGTGTAATTCCTTGATCATACACATAGGTTGAATGTTGAATAGATTGTGCTATCTTCACTTTGGTTGGTTTGTGTTGTCTTGGTCTTGGCTGCATGAGAGAACTGGAGTGAAGCGGGAGCAACAAAGACCATAGGAAGCGATAATAAGGTATGTTATTTGTTCTTGCCTCCTATTTAATTCAATGGTCAAAACTTAGGGAAAGAGTCATGTCCTGTCCTGCTTTGTTCTAGATTGAGGTGGATCTAGGGAGATCAGTTAGTGTCCGCACCTACCGATTTATCCAATAACAATGTAGTTGATGAGGTGGTTATGTTGTACATCATTGACGAGTCATAGCCTGATTTATAGTTGATGTGTGATTGGTACATATTTGGTACATTGTTAGAGACACTTTCTAGCAATACGATTGGCATATGGTTTATGGTTGATATGGCATACATGTATGGGAATACATCTTGATTGTAGTTCATCTTGTTGAGGTTTGGTGCATGGTTGATGCACTTGATTTGGTACAATATGTATGGGATGATATAGTTGAGAAACATTTTATGATGCTTGGCTGATATATTGATGGTTAAGATACATGGTTGTGGCACTTGGTCCATGGTAGAGGCATATAATGAGTGATATGACACTTGTTTGAGGCACATGGTTGGCATGTTGGTAGAGACATATGGTTGGTACATAATTGGCACATGTTCTTGGAATATGGTTGATACACTCCATTGATGATATCTTATGGTATATTATATGGTATTGATGTACATGCGTGTTGTGCATGGTTGACACACAGTATGGCACATGATGTACATGGTTGATGTTTTGTTCATGATTCTCTATTTATTGTTGACACATATTTTGCTTCATTATGTATGGTATGGCACACATTTATGAATGGAAAGGTCCTAGGATCGTCATAGGAAGAACATATCATTGTTGAGCAGTTGATCTATGTTTCTGTTGAGAAGTAGCATTTGCAAAAAAAGCAGATTGCAGTGGTAGCATATTTTTCATCTTGCAGAGAATATAGGGGGAGGCATACCCACAGGGGGAGTGATTCTTCTTCCCATGATTCCAAGAGGAGAGATTTATCAGAAGCAGGATAAAGAGATAGATGCTTGGAGAGAGAGCACATGGGCATGTTTCCAAGGGGAACGATGGTCAGAGAGGGAGAATGAGAGATATGTATTCAACATTACATCAGAGTGATATCCCTTGTTCAAAAGGGGAGATATTATTTAGAGGAATCTCAAAGGCATCCAGATAAGGGGAGCAACCCCAAGGAGAGTTCAAGCAGGGGGAGCAACCCCAAGGATAGAACTACCCTTTTCCATTAATGTCAAAGGGGGAGAGATAGTCACATTGATGTTATTGAGATGACTATTGATGAAGAGAAATTCCATGTCTACATGTTGCAATCAATGATTGGTGTTGACATCAATGTTGGTATTGCCATCAATGCCAAAGGGAGAGATTGTTGCATTATGTTGTCATTGATTTCAAATGATTGATGTCAAAGAGTTGATGTATTTTCATAGTATCATTGATGTATTGATTGATGGCCTATGTTGTCATAGATGTAATTGATGTAAAATATGTCAAGTGGTGTCATAGTGATGTATTGTCATGGATTTATGTATAGACGAGATGATGTAAAGGTTGATCATTATTGTCTTGTCATGGTTGATAAACTCCAAAGTGATCCCCTTATGGTGAAATTCCCCATAGGAATATGCTCTTGGATAAAGTTCTCAAAGTTGTCCCCTTATGGTGAAATCCCTCATGGAAAGACACTTTGTGAAGTCCAAATGGTTAGGTATCCCAAAAATGTGGTTAGGGAACCCAAGTTTGATTATGGAATTATGTAATGAATATTAGTGAATTTACAGGAGAACTATTCCATATGGATAGTATATGTCATGTTGTTTCTGGTGATATGTGGAACGTCACATAACTCCTCGCGGTTAGAGAGCTATTACCATGTGAAGTTGGAGAACTCTCATGAGTTATCTAGAAGCCTCTAGAAGGTCAAATAAGTCAAATTATTCTAGAAGCTCCTAGAATAGGTTGACCACTCAAAGTGGTTAGTCATGGGTTAAGTGGTTTCAACAAGAAAACAATTAAAAATAAATTAGTTGCAACTATAATTGTAGAGTTTACTATTTGTGGATAAAGTGGCTAAGTGGACAAAGTGGTTAAGTGGATACTTCTAGAGGAAGCTACTTGGAGAGTATAAATAAGAGAGCAAGGGTCTCCCATTTATATCCATTGAGCATATTGAATATATACAAGTGAATGAGGTAATCAAAGGAGATCTAAGGTGAATTTCAGAGGGAAGGTGAAGTATAGAAGGCCAAAATTTAAGGGAGGATAAAGTATTTTGATGATGCTTTCTAAGGTATGTTATTTACAGGTCATCTCACCATTTCTGCAATAACTATTTTTCTAGAATGATATATATAGAGAAATATGGAGGATGTTGAGAAAACATATCCAAGTATCTGTGATAAAAATTTTAGCCTATGGTTCATTTTATTTTTGGAGTTACGCTCCATGGAAAATATGGCTTGTGGCTAGTCTTGAAACTAGTCTAAAACAGGTGTTTCGAGTAAAAACATCATAACTTATTCATAACAGATCCAAATTTAGTAATACCAAATGTATTTGTTCAAGTATCATATGTAGTATGTTGTGTACCATTTTTAGATCCATACAATAAAAATTTCATGTGGGGAATTCTCTACAAGTTCACTCTCTAGAATAAACCATAATTTAGCAAGGTATGCCATTTTTGCTATAACTCCTTCTCTGGGAGGTTCCAAGTGGTGAAACCTAGAGGCATTATAGAGAAGACACTAAAGAACATTTTGTACCATTTTCATACCTTTATTCATTACAGGTACATAGTTATTATTATTGCAAGTTAGGGTTGTTGACTAATCCAAAATTAGTCATGTGAGACTAAAATAAAGTTTGATGAAAATGCTAGTCTCTTGTTGTTAAAGTTAAGGAAGGTTTGAAGGCATGTGATCATATACATTAGCTATGTTATAGAGTTATAGATCATATTTGGATGATGATATTGATGAGACAGGTTGAGGTGATAGGTTGTGCATAGTTGATTCACTTGTGTTGGTATAGACTGTTGGTACTATTGGATTACTGAAAGGGGGGGGTGAATCAATAATAGTGTAATTATAATCCTTTTTTTTTAAATAATCCAAGTGTTATATCAATGTAGAATTATTATCCAATAATGAGCAATAAGAAATGAACAATCACACACATACACAGTACACCAATGTTTTGTGTGGAAACCCAAATCGGGAGAAAACCACATAATTCTTTTTCTTATATGTCTTTAAGAATTACATTCATTGGAAGAACTAACTTCCTTTGTTTTCTAGCTACAACTGGAAGGAGGCTCCAACCCCCTAGTTTCTCTGGATACAACCTGAGGGAAGCTCTAACTCCCCAATTCTCTGGCTACAACCAGAAGGAGGCTACAACCCCCTATGTTCTCCAGATACAACTGTAAGGTGGCTACAACCACCTGTCCTTTCCCCGTCCAACCACAATGAAGTATAAGTAGAATTATGGAACCACTATCACTGTGAGATATACCACTGTAAACCTATACCAATAAACCTGAACCATGCATCAAACATGCATCAACCTGTACCCCAACCTGTACCATAAACAAGTGCATCAACCATGCATCAACTTGTAATCAACGTGTACTATAAACAAGTGAAACCAACCATGTACCAAGTATGTACCAATCATTTTTCAACTACTCATTAACTATGAATCATCAATATGTACCAACATCATCAACTATACACATCATGTATGTGCCAACTGATCAACTACTTGTCTCAACCATGTACCCAACTTGTACCTAAGCCAAAAATCCTCATCATTTTCATCATCCAAATATGATTTATAACTATGTAATAGACCTGGTGTATATGATCACATACCTGCAAACCTTCCTTAACTTTAAACAACAAGAGACTATCATTTACATCAAACTTTTCTTTAGTCTCACATGACTAGTTTTGGATTAGTCAACAACCCTAACATAAAATAATCATAACTTTATACCTATAATGAATAAATATATGAAACTGATATAAAATGTTCTTCAATGTATTTTATGAAATTACTCCAGGTTTCACTACTTGGAACCTCTCAGAAAAGTAGTTATAGCAAAAATGGCATACCTTGTTGAATTATGTCTTATTCTAGAGAGAGACCTTGTAGAGAATGCCCCACACAGAATATTTGTTGAATCGATCTGAAACTGTTACAAAACATACTACATACTATAATCTAACCAACACATTTTGTATTACTAAATTTGGATCTATTATGAAGAAGTTATGACATTTTTTCTTGAAACACCTGTTTTTGACTAGTTTCAAGACTAGCCACAAACCCTATTTTCCATGAAGTGTAACTCTAAAAATACAACGACCCACAAGATAATTTTTTTACCATAGATACTTGGATATGTTTACTCAATCGAATAACAATTTCACGGTCTAAAGCATTCTAGAATAAAATTCATTGCGAAAATGGTGAGATGACCTGTAAATAACACACCTTAGAAAACATCATCAAAATAATTTATCCTTCCTTGAATTCTGGCCTTCTTTTCTTCACCTTCCCTCAGAAATTTGGCTTAGATATCCTTTAGTTACCTTAGACACCTATAGGAATTCAATATGCTCAAGTGTGTATAAAATGAGAGATCCTTGCATCTTATTTATACTCTCCAAGTAGCTTCCTTAAAAACATCTTCTAGGTCACTTTGCCCAGTTTCCTTATTTTAGGGTTAACCCACTTCTAATTTCTCCATTAAATTTATTATTTAAATAATTTATTTCGTATTCACTTTGAATTATAGTGCAGTCATCAATTCACTTTATTATTTACCTTCTAAAATCTCTTAAACCTCTTTGACTACATTGACCTTTTGGGGCTTCTAGATGACATAAGAGGGTCCTCCAACTTCGTAAGGCCATAACTCTGAAACCGTAAGGAGTTATGTGATGTTCCACATACCACCAGAAATGGAATGACATGTACCATCCATATAGAATAGTATTACCGGAAAATATATCAAAAATCATACCATTATCCATCAAACAAACTTGGGTTCATTACCCAAACCTGGGTTCTCCAACTTCTCATGGCCATAAATATCTAACCGTGAGGAGTTATGTGATGTTCCACATGTTAGCAAAAATTATGGTATCGGGGAACAAAGGTCTGAAGGATTGCACGATAAGTGCCCAAGCTAAGGCACACAGAAGAAATCTGCTTGGGGCCTGAATCAAGCAAGCGAGCCTGATCATGGACATGAGAAGCGGCGAAAGCTCCGCAGGAGCGCCTCATCGGGAATCGGGATATCAGGGATCCCAGGAGCTAGAGTTTTATGCATTTCAGAGTTACGATTCATGATTTCCCAATAGGTGGGAATGACTGTCAATCATGGAGGACAGGTGGCATACTTTTCAACAAGGAGCGGACCGTTGACAGGTCAAGCGGTCATGAGCCATCACGGATCGGGAAATCGTGAGTCCAGAGGATGCGTGTTCGTTGACATCGCAAACTGTGAAATCCCGATGGAAAGAATGGTCAAAGGCATATGGTGGTGGTCACCTGAGCTGGGGCCTAGTCAAAGGGCTAGCACGGAAGGCGCATTGGGGATCGGGGAGTCCCAAGTCCCGTGAACACAAGCACCGTGTCATCGCGAACACTGAAACTCCGATGGGAGGTTTGGCTATGGTCACGCGGGGACAGGTCATTTGGATCATGTTTTAGCCGGTGGGGGCTATCTCCTAGGAGGAGGAGCTCATCACACATCGGGATATCGGAGATCCCGGAGGCAAGGAGTTCGTGCATATCGAACTCGCGAATCCCGAATTCCTGAAATCCCGAAACCTCATCACATACCTCTATTACCTATTCCTTATCGCCACGTCCTGTCCCCATGTCATGACAACCGCAATGTCTTCCCGGCCCCTGTGTTTCCTCCACCTGGCTCATTCATTTCGAAGCCCATGTTTTCTTCTGTTTGCATTTTCCCTATCGTTCTCCATCCGCCACATCCATCCTTGTGGCCCCTCCCCATCCCATCTCCACACCGAGCATGTCAAACCACCCCTGCCTGATCACCATCCATTCACCGCTTCAGATCAAGACCTCCAGTCATCATGACGGCCTCCACGTCTACCGGCTAGTCTCGCCACGAGTTCTTTGAGCAGATCCAAATGGCAGAACGAGAAGGCCCCCATGTCCTGTGGGTACAGAGTCGACTAGGGCCTTTCCCGATCCCAATGAAATAGTTATTGCAGCAGTTGATGGTGGTTGAACATAGTTTCCACCATAAATGGAAAGTCCATAAATGATTGAAAGCCTGTCAATTCATTCACAGGTCCTTTGGGAGCACGATTGCATCCAACTGAAGTTCACGATTGTCCAGAGACTACAGGTGCAGTAAGCATGCAGACGTAGTGTCTTCAATGCGATGTCTCGAATTGGCTTCTAGGTTTTTGCTCTAAGTATTTAGAGAAGTTTTCTCACATTTTCAGGGGTATCGATGGTTGAGCAGAGCTCCCGGTTGTAAAGTTTTAACAAAGCACTGTAAATCTGATAATGTATGAACTTTTGAGACTTCTTTCCTTATGAATGCCAGTTTCTCTCATGTCTTTGTTTACACTGTGTTAGATCAACACAAAATTGGAGGATCCAGTCGAGTTGTATTTGTTATAGGATGATGTTGTAATGGATCACTGTAGCAGTTACGAAGTTTCTAATCAGTTCTTGTGATTTTATCAACGCTGAGTGACTTGGAATTGGAGGATCCAGTCAAGTCCCCTTTCAGTTTCTTGAGACCCTGAACCAAGAGGATCTTGCATTAAGAGTCTTTCCTCTGCAAACCGCTGGAAGCCTATTGCCTACAGCTGTCTATTCACCATCCCCACCAAGTCTTCCACCTGCTCACCCCTTTTATCAACCTACTGGCTAAAGTTAGGATTCCAGACATCCTTTATTCTTTACGTATCAGATACAACCCCTGAGTTAGAATGATATCTCCTCGAGCCTTTATCTCCATGTGATCATCCCTTTATAAACAAATCGTGACATTAAGCTGATGGGCGTTGGGCTCTGCTTCTGCAAGCAATCCAGGAGTGACTTCCAGCACTAAAATTTCTAGCACCACTGTTGGGGATGAAATTGAAGATTTTTCCTTGGGTAGAACGACATTGAGCCTCCGAATCTGAAGGTGCATCGGATTATCGGAGCCTTTCAATATTGCTAATTTTCACCTGGCAACTCCATTGTGACAACTTCGCTAGGAGAACCTGCTCTGTTAATTGTGGCTTTCAGAGGCAGGCATATGCGGTCTCACCCACAGCTGCCTCTAGCTATGCCCGAAACTGATCCAGAAGCAGTGCTTAGAAGGGGAAAGGCCTCTGAAGAAGAAGCATCCACCACTGAACCAGGTAATCCACCATATTCTTCTGTTGGAGCTCCTTTTTCTACTCCTCAGTTATTTGACAGGCCTGTCTCTGCAGCTTCCCATTTCCTAAATTTTGGGAGTGTTCCTGTTGAGTTTTCCTCTCCTGGTCTAGGACCAGAAGGAAAAGACTTTGTCACTTCCCCCTCCTCTGAAACTGTACCTTGGCGTTGGGCTGGGACCACAGAAGATCTCCCTGCTCCTATCTTTACTAATCCTGTGCAGAAAGAAACATCTGCTGACTTGAGCTCGTTAGCCTTCTCCTTAAATCTCCTTTTGTTCCCCACTCCCATTAGAGGCTCATTCTCAGCAGCCCCTTCGCAAAATCTTTCTCCTCCAAGCTCTCCTTCACCTAATATTCCTATGGCTGGCACTAATCCCCCTTTGAATAGGATGGACGCCATAGTGGCTGCTAGGTACGCTCCCTTGATTTTACATAATCCCATGAATCCTCTCCCTGTTGGAGACTACTTGAAATATATGCCCAATTTCACTGGGGAGGGAGACATAACTGTGGAGGAGCACCTGGCTGCTTTCTATAGTTACGCAGACAACCTCAACATTGAAAATGAAGATGTCTGGATGAGGGTCTTCGTCCAGAGCCTGGATGGCGAGGCGAGGAAATGGTTTAGAGGATTGGCTCCATGATCTATTGCTGGGATTGAAGCCATGGATAATGATTTCCTAAGGAAATGGGGCAATAGGAAAGATTTCATGTATTACATGACAGAGTTCGGGTCTCTGAAGAAAGTGGAAGGGGAGTCCGTCTCCGACTTCTCTAAAAGATTCAATAAGATGTATAACAAGATCCCGGCAGAGATAAAGCCTTAAGAAGCCTCAGCTAAGATTTCGTATGCTAGCACGTTCAGCCCCGATTTCTGCCTCTTGTTGAGAGAGAGAAGAGCCACCACTTTAACCCAAATGCAATATGCGGCCATAGAAGTGGAATCCAATGTGCTAGCAGCCGATAGATTGAGGAACGAGGCTGACACGGGCAGGAGAAAAGGAAAATCCGAAGCCTCAACTCCTGGCCCATCGGGACCCCACCTTCAAGTAGATGAGCTAACCAAGATGGTGAAGTCTCTATCTACAGAGATGGAGAGAATGAAGGTGGAAGGGAGGCAAGCGTATAAAGGCCCTCAAATCGCCGAAAATAAAGGAGGTTTCAGGAGGCCAAATAATTTCACTCCCCCTAATATGCAAAGAGAGAGAAGAAGAGACAGAGAAGACCAGAAAATTCAGGCCCCTTTTCAAAACCATTTGGTAGCCAATGAGGAAGAAAGAGAGACAGATGAGATGGATCCTGAAATCCATTGCTTTGGAGATACTCCTCCTTTTCCTCATCTCACTCAATCAACATACGAGGAGTCTCTCATGGAGAGTCAGTTAAATGAATTGAGAAAGGGAGAAAAGGATGGCGGTGGTCAAGGCAGGTACAACCTGAGGTCCAACAAAAGGACAACAGCACCTGATATCCCTGAGCAGTCCACTAGAACAGAAAAGCCTGCTAATGCAGTGGCAGATGGTCACAGAGGTAAGAAGGCCCAACCCCTCTCTCCCGTTTTCCATGATCATGTTTCTGAAATAAAAGAAATTCCAAAGCCTACATCTTCTTTTAACTTTGAGTATGAGATCCAAAAGATCAAGATCCCTGTGCCCCTCACCGAGCTGATTAAACATGAAGAATTTAAAAAACACTTCTTTGAGCTTTTACAGTCTGAAGCCTCATGCCCTCCCACAGACTTCATAAACCTCCAAGACGAAAAGCCAGCAGTTGTCCTAGGACCCATGGTAGAAGATAGAGATGATTCATCCCCTCCCTTCTACACATCCCTGAACATACATGATAAAGTGCTGCACAACTGCTTGATGGATTTAGGGGCCTCTCACAACCTCATACCCAAAACTCTCATGGAGGAGTTGGGGCTAGAAGTTACCCGAGCTTATCATGACCTCTATTCCTTTGTCTCCATGAGAGTTCAGTGTCTTGGAGTGATCAAGGACCTGGTTGTGACCTTGTTTCAACTGCCCATGAAGAGTGTGGTTATGGATATTGTAGTAGCTGATGTACCCCCCAAGTTCGGTATGCTATTGTCAAGGTCTTGGATAAAAATACTGGGGGGAACCTTGCAAATGGATCTCACATACGCTACTATCCCATTGTTTGGGGGAGAGCATAGGAGACTGTACAGAGAAGCCCAGCTGGCTTACATAATCAGTGATGAAGCCAACCCCACCAATCATCCCATTTTCTCCTTGGACATTGATTTAGGCTCCAGTTTACTACAGCTCACACATGCCCCCGAGCCTCCTCTCAAACTCAGAAAGCAGCCCACTATTCCCTCTGCAGTTCCTCCCTTCATCACCCCAATCTGGAAACTGTTCTTTGATGGAGCCTCCTCTAGAGAAGGTGCTGGAGCTGTAGTGGTTTTTGTGTCACCTGCTCAGGAGACCACATCTCTGTCATACAAATTAGAATTCGAAGCTACCGACAATGTGGCAGAGTATGAAGCTCTTATTCTGGGATTAAGAGCCACAAGGGAAATGGGAATTCAAGAGCTAGCAGTGTTCGAAGATGCTGAGTTGGTAGTACAACAGATTAGAGGCGCTTATCAGGCTAAGCATCCTCGACTCAGAAGCTACAGAAATGAGGTATGGGACCTAGTCGACAGTTTCTTCTCAGCATTCAACATTTCATTCATCCCAAGAGAGGAGAACACAATGGCAGATTCCTTGGCTACATCGGCTAACAGTTTTAAGATACCCTTGCCACCTAAACTGAGGTATGATGTCGAAGTAAAATACAGGCCCTCCATACCTGACAACATCAAACATTGGAAGGTATTCGAGGATGATCTCGAGGTCAAGAGGTTCTTGGAGACTGTCGAGGAATTTTCAGAAATGCACATTGACCAAGATGCCGTCTCAGAGGAAGAGCTTGATGGGGGTGATTTTCTGAACAAGTTTGTAGGGCGTGACATTGTACAGCTGCCCAACAACCACATTCCCAGAGGACTGGTTCCTTTGGAGAGACTTTTTGATGGAAATGATGTATCATTAAAGGGAAAAGTCTCAGAGGAGGACGCTGGTACTATTCAGTGCAACATTGGGACAGAGGGCGAGCCCAAGTTTGTCAAATTGTCAAAGAGTCTGACAGAGGAGCAGAGGTACGAATACGTTGGACTTTTGAGGAAATTTGTTGATGTGTTTGCCTGGACCTACGAAGAGCTCAAAACCTATGACACCTCTGTCATCGAGCATAAAATTCCATGAAAGGAGGAGGCAAAGTCGTTCAGGCAGAAGCTGAGACAGATTAATCCCATGTTGTTGCCTATCATGGAGAAGGAAGTGAAGAAGCTTCTTCAAGCTCAGATCATTGTGCCACTAAGATATTCAGAGTGGGTGGCTAACTTGGTGCCAGTAAGAAAAAAGAATGGAGAGATCCGAATTTTTGTAGACTTCAGAAACCTGAACAGGAGCTCACGAAAGGATAACTACCCCTTACCAAAGATGGAACATATACTGCAGAGGGTGACATGATCTTCCAGGATGTCTATGGTTGATGGTTTCTCTGGCTACAATTAGGTCTCTGTTCTGCCTGAGGACAGGGAAAAGACAACATTCACCACTCCATGGGGCACATTCATGTATGCCAAGATGTCATTCGGACTAATGAATGCAGGGGCGACGTTTCAACGTGCCATGGACATAGCTTTCATTGGGGAAAAAGATAAATTTGTGGTCGTTTATTTGGATGACATCACAATGTTTTCAAAATCTAATAAAGAACATCATCACCATCTTAGAAAAGTTTTCTTGAAATGTAGAAAGTTTGGCATTTCATTAAACCCCAAGAAATCTCTATTCGCCCCGCAGGAGGGAAAGTTACTAGGCCACATAGTATCAGCAGAAGGAGTCAGGATTGACCCTAGCAGAATTGAGACGATACAAGCCTTATCGATCCCGAGGTCCAAGAAGGAGGTCCAATCTTTCCTCGGTAAAATTAATTTTTTGAGGATATTTGTGCCTAACTTTGTTGAGGAGGTAAAGCTGATAACAACCATGTTAAGGAAAGAGAATGAAGTAAGGTGGACCCATCAATCGCGGCATTCCTTTGAACAAATCAAGAAGGCCCTGACTAAAGCTCCTGTGCTTATCAGTCCTGACTACTCAAAGGATTTCCTTATTTTCTCCTTTGCCTCACCTGACACAGTGGCTGTTGTTCTATTACAGACAAATGACAGTGGGCTAGAGCAGCCTATTTCTTATTTCAGTCGAGCATTGAGGGATGTCGAAGTGAGGTATGACACTATGGAGAAGCAGGCTTATGCTCTGGTAAAATATCTCAAATCTTTTAGAACCTATGTCCTGCAGTAAAAAATCATCGCCTATGTCCCCTCAGCTGTTGTTAAAGACATTCTTATTCAGCCTAACATAGACGAGAAAAGGAGTAAATGGATAGCCAAAATCCTAGAATTCGACCTGGAAATAAAGCCAACCAAATTGATCAAAGGGAAAGGTTTAGCCAAGCTGTTGGTTGAAGCAAACTGCCAAGCGTTGGGGATAAGTCTCATCAACGAATGGTCAGGTATTCGGAAGCATCGACTGTCGGACGTAGATCATCAAAGGGAGCCCCCATTGGCTCGATGTCCTTGGTATAAGGATGTAATATACTTTCTGCAGGAGCTGGGGCCTCCAGACGGCCTACAAAAAAGCAAAGCAAGAGCTTTAAAGCTCAAATCAGTTAGGTACCGCCTGATCAATCAAGTGTTATATTATAAAGACCCCCTACAGCTGTTTGTTCACCCTCCCCACCAAGTCTTCCACCTGCTCACCCCTTTTATCAACCTGCTGGCTGAAGTTAGGATTCCAGACCTCCTTTGTTCTTTACGTATCAGATACAACCCCTGAGTTAGAATGATATCTCCTCGAGCCTTTATCTCCATGTGATCATCCCTTTATAAACAAATCATGACATTAAACGGATGGGCGTTGGGCTCTGCTTCTGCAAGAAATCCAGGAGTGACTTCCAGCGCTAACACCACATACCACCAGAAATTCCATGACAAGAAATATCCATCTAGGATAAGTTGAAATGACAAATTCACTGAACTTCATCTCATTATTCCATAAATAATCATGGTTTCTCTAAGCATACTTCTAGGATAACTCAATCCGCAAAGTGTCTTCTCATGAGGGCTTTCACCATAAGGGGACCACTTTGGAGTTCATCCATTTCTACTTATTATAAACCATAACAAGACAATAATGAGTCATATTTACATCAAACAATATTTGGTCCATAACCCAACCTTTTTGCTACTGGTCTTTCTTCAAGGGTTGACATTAATGACAACCAACCTTAATCAACAATCTCCCCCTTTGGAATTGATAGAAACACTCTGATGCAACACTGAAATCATATCACTCATGCTCCCCCTGGAACCATGCCTCTATCCTCTGCATCTGATAAATATGATCCCCCTGGAACCATACCTCTATCCTCTACATTTGATAAATCTCTCCCCCTTTGTCATCAATGACAAAGTTATCTTTCCATCCGGGGCTGCTCCCCCTGAATGAACTGTCTTCTTATGGTTCTTCCTCGTTTACATATAAGACATATAAGATAAGCATTCAAAAACATTCATTTTGGGGTAGAAATAACTTTGAGTCTCCGACGAAGATACTCAAAGGCTTCCCGTGGAAGTGGTTTTGTAAAGATGTCTTACACTTGTTCTTTTGTGCCCACATACTCAACTCTGATGTTCTTTTCTGCAACATGTTCCTGTAAAAAGTGATATTTTATTGGAATGTGCTTCGTCTTGGAGTGCATCACCAGATTATTTGAGATACTGATGGCACTTGTATTATCACAATAGATTGGAATGGGCTCATCATACTCAACCTGTACATATGTTAGAGTTTGTTTCATCCAAAGAACCTATGTACACCATGATGCTACTGCAATGTACTCTACCTCATATGTAGACAAGGATACTGATAATTGTTTCTTGCTTAGCCATGATACTAAAAACTCACCCAAGTAGAATTCTGCTCCACTGGTTCTTCATTGGTAATCAATACAACTTGCCCAATCTGCATCTGTATAGGCAATAAGTGATAAATCCTTTTCTTTTGGATACCATAATCCAAACTCTTCTGTTCCTTTGAGATATCTGAAAATCCTCTTCACTGCTAATACATGTGATTTCTTTGGTGCTTCTTGAAATCGTGCCACATGTCCAACTACCTGCATTACATCTGGTCTGGATGCTGTCACATATAGTAGAATGCCAATCATTGACCTGTATTGCCTCTGATCTGTAGACTTCGAATCATCATCTTTGCTCAACTTGTAACTGGTTTGCATGGGAGTGATAACCAGTTTGAAATATTTCATACCAAACCTTTTTAGCATTTCTCTGATATACTTGGTTTGAGAAATAAAAATTCATTGGTTTCTTTGGCGTATCTGAAGTCCCAGAAAGAATGATAGTTCTCCAAATAACGACATTTCAAATTCATTTTGCATATCTTTTGCAAATTTCTGGCTTAACCTGTCATCATCACTACCAAAAATAATATCATCAACATAAACTTCAATTAATAAAATATTACCTTGACTTACCTTGATGTAGAGGTTGATGTCTGCACTTCCTTTTCTGAACCCTGCTTGTTGCAGATACTTATCCAGTTTAGAGTACCATGCTCTAGGAGCTTGTTTCAGACCATGCAAGGCCTTCTTTAATTTACACACATAATCTGCATTTTCTGACAACTAAAATCCATATGGTTGTTCAATGTAGACTTCTTCTTGAAGATCCCCATTCATAAAAGCTAATTTTACGTCCATTTGATACATTTTAATATTTTTGGAGCATGCATAAGCTAAAATCAAACAGATTTCTTCCATTTTGGCAACTGGGGCAAATGTCTTTTCAAAGTCAATTCCTTCAAACTGTGCATATCCTTTACATACCAATATAGATTTGTTCCTTGTAACCTGTCCATATTCATTCAATTTATTCCTGAAGACCCACTTTGTGCCGATCAAATTCTTATTCTTTGGTCTTGGAACCAGTTCCCAAATGTCATTTTTCTCTATTTGATCCAATTCTTCATCCATGGCCTTATTCCAAGATTCATCATTGCTGGCTTCTTCAAAACAGTTTGGTTCAATTGTATATAAGAGTGCTAGGTGTGTTTATTCTAGTGAATGAATTCTTCTTCTAGTCTCAACTCCTGCATCTTTGTTTCTGATAATCTGATCTGAAGGATGATTCTTCTGTACTCGTTTACTGGGTGTCTTTGGAGACACTTGCTGAACTTTCTCTTCTTCTTCTGTCGGATTCTCTTCATCTTAGTCTTCTACTTATTTTTCATCTTCATCTTCTTCTTCTAAGGGTTGTTTCATTGATTCATTTTCTTCCTTTGATTTTGGTCTGCCTTTTTCATCAATTGTTATGTTGATGCTTTTCACAACTTTGTTCAATCTTAGATTGTAACACTTGTATGCTTTCCTTGTACTTGAGTAACCAACAAGTACTCCTTTATCCACACGAGAGTCAAAATTTCTCATTCCTCCATATTCTCTTTTGATATAGCATTTGCTTCCAAAAACTCTGAAGTGCTTGACATTTGTTGGTCTTCCTTTCTATAGTTTGTAAGGAGTTTTGTTAGTGTTGTTTTTGAGTATTACTCTATTTTGAATGTGAACTGTTGTATGCACTTCCTGTGTCCAAAAAATATCTGTCAATTTCGAATCCATTAACATTGTTCGAGCCATTTCCTGTACTGTCCTGTTCTTTCTTTCAACAACTCCATTCTGTTGAGGTGTCCTAGCAATAGAGAATTGCCTTTTTATTCCATGATTGCTGCAGTAATCCATAAATTCCTTTGAGGTGAACTCTCCTCCATTATCAAATCTCAAGCATTTGATTTTTGAATTCATTTCATTTTCAACCATTTCCTTATATATCTTGAAGTTTTCAAAAGCTTCTGACTTATTCTTGAGAAAGAAAATTGCAATCATTCTTGTATAATCATCAATTAATAACATGAAGTATTTCTCACCTTTTAAGCCCTTTGTTTTAGTTGATCCAAATAGATCAGTATGCACAATTTCCAGTGGTCTTGTCATTGAATATTCTTTTCATTTAAACCTGGTCTTTGTTTGCTTTCCTTGTTGACAATGCTTACATAAAGTGTTGGTTGGTTTCGTGATCTGGGACATTTATCTGAATGCTTCTATTTTGTTAACTTCGAAAAGGTTATCAAAATGTATGTGCCCCATTCTTCTATGCCATAACCAACTTTCATCTTCCTTTCCTAGAAAACACTTTTCATTTCCAATTTCACTTAACACATATATGTTGCTTGAAGTTCTTGTAGCTGTAGCGACTAATTTCCCTGAACCTTATTTTCTTATCTCACAGTTTTGTGAATCGAAAGTAGCTTTATGACCTTGGTCACACATTTGACTCACACTTAGAATATTACGTTTCATATCTTCTACTAGTAGAACATTTTCTGTCTTTTCATTTTTGTTCCCAATTTGGACTGTTCTTTTTCCAATGATTTTGGCTGAATTATCATTTCCGAAGGAGACTGATCCATCTCTTTCCTTTCGTAATGTAATAAACTTGTCTCTACCACCTGTCATGTGTTTTGAACATCCACTGTCAACATACCAACCGCATTTCTTCTTCTTAGCTATTAGAGAAATTATTCATTCTTCATTGGTATACTGATCTTTCTTTCTTATCCATGTCGTTTTCTGAGGTTCCTGTCTGTGACTGTTGTTATTCTGTTGAGGTTCTTTAGGAAGGACTGTCATTCTGCAATCTTTGACCACATGTCTAAAATTTTTACATTTGTAACATTCCACTTCAGTGCTCAAGTATTCAAACCTATTGTAACTTCTTCTCTGTGTTTCACTAGGTCTTCTTGAATAACCCCTTTGTGTATGACTCTCAAAGTTTTTATTGTTCCTATTTTTATCTTTGCAATTCACAACTTTATGTCCAAAATTATTACATGCATAACATAAACCAAAAAATATAGTTTGATACCTGGGAGTTGAATATATTTTGAAAGGAGGTGCTCTTATGAATCCTTCTTCTTCTTGAGGCCTATATGTCTGTTGTTGATTCTGAAATCTGAACCTTCTTGGTGGAGAAGTGTCCCTGTAATCTTCCTTGTATATATTCCTATCCCCTTTGATTGTTTCTGCATAAAATTTTGGATATTTTTCTTGCTATGTTGTTTTGGAGCTTGATCCCTTTTCTGCCTGATTATATCCAAGTCTGGACTTGTCAAGATGAGATTTTTGATTACTGATAATGTCATCCAGAACTTTTGAGCTATTCTGCATATTTTTCTTTTGAATATCCTTTCTTAGTGCGACAATTTATGCTTCCAAGTTTCCAATGATCCTGTCCTTTTCTTCTATCTTTTCTTTGAGTGCTTCATCAATTATTTTATCTTCTTCTATTTGAACCTTCAATTTTGTGATCATTTGTTCTATTTCTCGAGTATCATTTTTCTTGTCTAGTTCTCCTTGTAGTTTCTTGTTTTTCTTCTTTTCTCTTCTGATAACTTCTATGGCACACATTAATTCTTCTCGATAGTCAACTTCTGTTTCTTCAATTTCTTCTTCGACTTCTTCATATTATTTTTCAGAGACTTCTTTGTTAGAGTCTTTTACTTCCATGAATAGAACTCTTCCCGTCTCACTGTCACTGACTTCATCTTCATCTGATGATGAGATGTCTTCTTTGGTGCATAAGCTTTTCTTGAAAATTTTCTTTGTAATTCTTTTGTCTTTATATGTGTATTTGCCTTTTGAGTAACCTTCATCATTTCTCCTTTTATTATGAGGACTTTTGTTAGCAAAATGACCAATACCATCACAATTAAAACAAATTAAAGGAAGCTTACCTCTATACCTACTGTCGGTTCCTTTCTTCAGTCTTTTGACGAAGTTGGCCACTTCTTCATCATCTTCTGAGACATCACTACTGCTGCTATATTCTTCTTGTTCCTTTTTCTTTTGCTTTGATCTTTTGGATCCTTTGAAGGCTACTTCTTTTACACCTAGATTTTCCTGTTCAGTTCTCATTTCATATGCTGTGAAGATTCCATGCAGTTCATCCATGTTGATTGAGTTTAGATCCGATATTTCTTCTAGTGATGATATCTTAGGGTTAAATCTCATAGGAAGAGATCTTAGTAACTTTTGAACAATTACATATTCTTCGATTTATTCTCCTAATCCTATGATTGCATTCATTGTTTCATCGACTCGTAAGAAGTAGGCTGCAATATTCTCATCTTCCTTCATTTTTAGTTGTTTGAACTGACCTCTATAAGTTTGAAGCTTTGCTTCTTTGACTTTTGTTTCTCCTTCATAAATATTTCAAAGCTTGTCCCAAATCTCTTTAGTGGATTTACAATGTGCAACTTTGGTGAATACCGTATCACTGAGAGCATTCAAAAGTGCATTTTTGGCTTTGGAATTATTCTCACCGAGTTTCACTGCTGGTGCTGTGTATCCATATACAATTGATTGCCAAACTTGAAATACCTGTGCCTGTATATATGTCTTCATCCTTATGCTCCAAAAAGCATACTTATGTCCATCAAACTGTGGTATTCCATTTTTATACAAGTTGGTACTCTCCATGATCTACCTTTCAATGGTTAAACTGATTTATGAAGGAACCTTCTCTGATATCAATTGTTGGATTACTGAGAGGGGGGTGAATCAATAATAATGTAATTATAATCATTTTTCTTCAAATAATCCAAGTGTTATATCAATGTAGAATTATTATCCAATAATGAGAAATAAGAAATGAACAATCACACACATACACAGTAGACCAATGTTTTATGTGGAAACCTAAATCTGGAGAAAAAAACGAAATGATTTTTCTTATATGTCTTGAAGAATTACATTCATTGGAAGCACCAAATTCCTTTGTTTTCCAGCTGCAACTGGAAGGAGGCTCCAACCCCCTAGTTTCTCAGGCTACAACCTGAGGGAAGATCCAACTCCCCAATTCTCTGGCTACAACCCCCTATGTTCTTTGGCTACAATTGGAAGGTGGCTACAACCACCTGTCCTTGCCCCGTCCAACCGCCTTGAAGTAGAAGTAGAATGATGGAACCACTATCATTGTAAGATATACCGCTATAAAACTGTACCAATAAACCTAAACCATGTATCAACCATATCAACCTGTACCTCAACCTGTACCATGAACAAGTGCATCAGCCATGCACCAACCTATACCATAAACAAGTGCATCAACCATGCACCAACCTGTACCAAATAATTTGTAATCAACCTGTACCATAAACAAGTGCAACCAACCATGTACCAAGTATGTACCAATCATGTGTCAACTAATCATCAACTATGACTCATCAATATGTACCAACATCATCAACTATACAACTCATGTATGTGCCAACTCATCAACTACTTGTCTCAACCATGTACCTAACTTGTAACTCAACCAAAATCCCTCATCAGTTTCATCATCCAAATATGATTTATAAATCTGTAATAGACCTAGTGTATATTATCACATACCTTCAAACCTTCCTTAAATTCAAACAACAAGAGAATAGCATTTACAACAAACTTTTATTTAGTCTCACATGACTAGTTTTGGATTAGTCAACAACCCTAACTTGAAATAATCATAACTTTGTACCTGTAATGAATAAAGATCCAAAACTAATATACAATGTTCTTTAGTGTGTTTTATGAAATTCCTCCAGGTGTCACTACTTGGAAACTCTCATAAAAGTAGTTATAGAAAAAATGACATACTTTGTTGAATTCTGACTTATTCTAGAGAGCGAACTTGTAGAGCGTGCCTTGTACAGAATATTTGTTGAATCGATCTAAAAATGTTACAAAGAATACTAAAAATTGGACTCTAACCAACATATTTTTTCTTATTGAATTTGGATCTAGTAAGAATAAGTTATGACGTTTTTACCTGAAACACTTATTTTTGACTAGTTTCAGGACTAGCGACAAACCCTATTTTCCAAGGAGTGTAACTCCAAAAATACAATGACCCACAAGATGAATTTTTTACCACAGATACTTGGATATGTTTACTCAATGGCATAGCAATTTCATGGTCTGAATCAATATATAAAAATAGTTATTGCGAAAATGGTGAGGAGTTTTGTAACATTCCACATACCACCGAAAATGGAATGACATGTACCATCCATATAGAATAGTATTACTTGAAAATATATCAAAACTCATACCATTATCCATCAAACAAACTTGGGTCCATTACCCAAACCTTGGTTCTCCAACTTCTCATGGCCATAACTCTCTAACCGTAAGGAGTTATGTGACGTTCCAAATACCACCGGAAATGGCATGACAAGAACTATCCATATAGGGTAGTTTCAATTACAAATTCACTGACCTTCATCTCATTATTCCACAAATAAGAATGGGTTCTCTAACCATACTTCTAGGATAACTCAATCCACAAAGCGTCTTCCCATGAGGGATTTCACCATAAGGGGACCACTTTGGAGTTCATCCATTTCTACTTATTATCAACCATGACAAGACAATAACAAGTCATATTTACATCAAACACTCTTGGGTCCATTACCCAACCTTTGTGCTACGTGGCTTTCTTCAAGGGTTGACATCAATGACAACCAACCTTAATCAACAGGTAGAATTTGACAGATTGTTTTATGTCTACAAGTTGGGTCTTGTACTTGACAGTTAGATTCCACATATCTCAGTTGGTGTTGAGATACACAGGATGGGTCTTGCATTGAGAGTGCGTTCTCTTTTGGAGTTGGTGCTCTATTTCAGTTGGTGCTGATAAAACCCAAGGATTGTAGTCTGTAATACAAAAGAAACTTATATATATATATATATGGTGTTCCTTTTGTTTTTTATTGTGATGGTGCATAGATTTTTATTGTTAATGTATGTAATTGAGATATATTTACATGCAAGCAACTAAGTATGAATGGAATTAATAAGTAATGATTTTGTGAATGGTGATTGTTAACTAAATTTTTGTGAGAAGTGTAAAAATATCCCTCACATTGATTCACCCCCCGTCTCAGTGTGATTAGTGTGTCCAACAGATTTATGGTGCACATCACAAAACTTGGACCGACGCGCATTAGGAAAATCGAATTGGCACACAATAAAATAGAGATACACAAAATATACCCAATGCAATAAAGACACAAATACACATGGTTAAGCCAATATGAGCTACGTATACTAGAGAAATTTCTAGTCCTTTCTTTATTTTATCCAACAAATGAAGGGATACAACCTATATCACTCCCGCTATAAATTCCTCTTCTTTATCTCATATACTCATCTCTCATAATATAGTATTCAGACACATTCAACTGCAATACAATTACCTCATACAAAAATGGATTTAATTCTTGGGAGAAAACCCTAACATAACTTCTATCGTCAGATCTGCTATCTTATAATGAACAGTCTAGACTGACTACGAAATTACAATATTTTACAAGGCAATTTTCCCAAAAAATTCTCTTTGGCAGTTTTGCGCCCAAGCCCTGTTGACGGGCGAAATTGAACGCTCGTCAACTGGAGGAGTTGATCTGGTCCGGGGTTGTCTAAATAACCCAAGCCGTTTGGGATGATCCACCCCGACGAGTTTAGTGGCTCTGTTGGCCGATCTAAGTCCTAAGAAAACGAAAGAAAAACTAAACTAAAGGAACTAATCTAAATGGAAAAAGCAACTACAGAAAACTATATACAAATCTGAAAAATATATATACAGCTTACTTACTAATATTATACAATAATAATTCTATGAAATTAAATGTTCAGCTGTCAATACAATCAAACCTCAATTTCAAATGTACAGTATTTACAGAATACAAATTTTAATCGAAATTTGCAAAATCATTTGTATTATGACTGCGAAACTATTGTTTTTTATTTTATTAATTTTTAGGAGAGAGGAATAAAAATTATAACTATCTAAGCTGAGCAATTTAAAATAATAATCCTAACTGTAAATCTGAACTAAATATCTATCTAAACTACTGAGAATTCTTTAATTTATTAACTATTAAATTGCAAATAATGATTTAACCTGAAGTAACGCTTTCCAATTTGTCCCGTGCAAAGTATCCAATTCAACTGTTCGATGGGAGGAAACCCGTACTAGATTTTCCACAAGCTTCTTGTAAACAGGAAGCAACAGTGCTCTCTGAATATAAATGACAGGACAAACAAGACATAAAATGACAACAATCTTAAAATTTACAAATCATCACATTTAGATAAACCCGTATGCGAAGATTTGTACAAAATGATTCATTTAACGAAGAAGATAAACCTTTAATTCATTAAATTGAAACAAAGTAATTGTTGTACTTTAAAATAAGAGACATCAAATATTGACAACACATCAACCAAATCACATCAACCTGCAACTAATTATGATAGCTAAAGTAGTCTATAATTGATTGCAAACTGATACAAGGAAAACTTGAAATAAAAGTTTGATATATTGAAAGCTAAAGCTGTTACAAAACATCCACTTTCATCCCAGTTTGTATCCTCATAAGTCCAAAGTCTTTCTTCTCCCAACAGTGATGATAGGTTCATTACAAAAAATGCATGAGTATATAAAGGCCACAGGTTAAAACATCCCTGTGGGAATTATCAAAAATAGTTTACAAAAAATCTAGGAATAATCTCCCAAGTCTCTATTTTTTACTTAAGCTAACCACCTAAAACAAAACTACATCATAAAAACATGTTCTAAACTGCCACAGCATGTCCAATTTTCCATTGAAATTCGTAAGTACCTGTAGGTGGAAAAGAATAGACAAGTTTAGATAATGTTTTATTGGTAAAATTAACAAAAATCTAAATTTTAAGACTAGCTACATAATCTCACGATTCTATAGCTGGTCTAATTTGCAAACAGAGCCGTTTTAAATCATTTTTGGTAATTCAAAAATAACATAATCGTTTTGAATCTATTAAAACAAACAGAACTAATTGAAAGAAAACCCAATCGATCATACTAATTCAAACCAGCTCATAAAACAAAATCGATGTTGAAATACATACATGGGCAGTAGGAAAATGATTCGATCAGGATAACTTTGAATTGACAAAGGCCATTGCTGCCTCAACATTTCGGAAGACAATTGAACCGGTGGTATTTTGCTTCTTCTCGTTGGCTTGTAGCCCGTCGTTCTCCTTTGACAACACAGTAACTCGTTCCTCTAATGATTTAATCTTAGATTGCAACAGGTGAACATCCGTGTAGTAACGTTCAAGCCATGAATTGCATTGAGTACACGATGGTTGATTAGGCCTTGGCATTACAGGCGAGGGTTCTTTCAAGTTACCAGGGGTTTCACTATGAAGCTTAATTCCTGGGAATTTAGGGTCGTTCTTGAGGCACGGAGGTAAGTTGGAAACATAGTCATAGGGTTCCATAGAGCAAAGGCCATGAGATTAAGGGTATTCCTCGGCTAGGAAACGTTCAATCTCAGAGTGTGAATCCTCACTCAAGACAATAGGCTTCTAGTCAGTGCTCTGCCTGGTCTTGTTTTGAGCACATATCGATATCCATCGTGCATTTTTCTTTCCCTTACTATTGACAACAATATCACCTTTTCCTTTCTTCCTCACAGGCTTCTTGACAGCCTTAGTATTATCTTTAGCACACGGGTCGGCCATGGTATCGGGTAGGTCAATGTTGGGGAAGTTAGAGGGTTTGACAGGGGGTAGAAGGGTAGGAGGTGGCATGGCTGGCCCAACCAGAGTTTCAACAACCACAGACTTATCCATTAGAACACAGTTGGGGGTGGCAAAGCCATTCCTTGATAGGAAGGCTTGCCAACAGTCACCACTAAGCTTTAAACGATGGAAAATAATGATTTTGATCAAGCAGTGATGGAAAAGGCTGCTATCAGCCTTCTCACACTTAAATCGTTTGGACATTTTGTAAAGATTGCGTAGGAGATAGTGTGGCATGTTTAGAGGGTAGTCTATAAAATTCATCAATAACCAAAGATGATACAGAAATACCAAACCATAATGACCTTCGCAAGTCACAAACTGCTTAACAATTGCCAATAGATCATGCCACCTGGGTTTGAGGGCAGTGACAGGCATACCTCTATCACAACTAACAATCTTTCTCGATGTGAATAGGAGTGGCCACGACACCTCGTCTACTTTAGAGTTCTTAAACCACCTCTGTCCTTTGGCTGGTAAGCCTGTAGCCGAACTGAGGAATTCCTCATCTAGCTCGAGTTGTATGTCTCCGACCTTAGCCCTGCATCCATCGAAGGTGAGGGTGAATTGTTGGGCTACCGTAAGGTTGAAACCCTCAAATCTTTGGATAAAAACCAGCCAACCACTATTTTCCAAATCCTCTCGAGCATTGTCGAATAGTAGGAGTGTTTGGCTACCATTAGGTTCTATGCGCACCACATGTGCCATAGGAGAGAACACACAGTGAGCAGGGCAGACGGACGAGGGTTTGGACAGGGTATATGCAGTATCAAATGCTCAGAGATTTCCCCAAAAACCAACAGAGGTAACCCGAGATAGAAGGAAAACATTAATGCCTAAGTGTGCGAGGGTGGTGGAACGAAACAATCCATGCAAAAAAGTCATATCAAAATGTACAATCGACGGCGTAAATCACTGGTGGTGTATGTTAAAAAAATGCCAATAAAACAACCATTGAAAACTATGATGAGTTGACCCGAATATTTGCACAACAATAATGTTTGCATGATTTAAAACCAAAATAATGTTTCAAATATAGCACCAAGGATTCAATCATAAAACGTATTCTTTGTATGCAACCATTGCACTAAGGGTCTAATCACAATATCAATGCGTTGTTATGAGACCATTGAATTCGATCAAAAACAATAGAACATCAAACCACCATTGAATCAAAGACTCGATCATAATCATTAGAATACCATCACACTCTTATAAAAATGAAGTTATATTAACAACAAAAAAATGCCAAATGAGTAAACGTTTTGGTGTCTTTCCAACTGTGTGACCATAATTGAATTGGAAATGCAATGAACACATAAACAAGAGTAACCATAATAATCCAGTGACGATTTTAATTCCATCGACATGACTTCGAACTCAAAGTTTTCACGCTTGCAGTCATGAAAACGAGAACAAAAGGTAGGTGTGCAAATGTGAAAAATAATAGTGTTGTTTTATTAAAAAGATTGCGATGAGAATCAAGGGTTCCAAAACACTTGTGTAGGCAGCTTATAAGGATAGGATAAAAATGCGAAATGCCTGCCAACAATGGCGACACACTGGTAGAAGCAGTTATCTCTGCCAAAAGAATACATTCAGATTATGATAACAAGAATAATTCAAACTGATGAAATATTCCAGCAGTGTTTAAAGGATGAAAACTGATAATAGTCTTAAGACAAGCGAGCCACGATATTAAAGATAAAATCTCCAATACTGTTGACAGGGCCACTGCTGCTAGCAGGTGTCCATAGCCTCGACAGGGTTGCCATTTAACCTACTCTGATATCTGTATCCTGCCAAGAAGTTCCAGATCAGAATAAAGGACATTTTAAGGTCAAGAGATTTCATATTTACGAATTTTCATATTCCCGACATTGCTTCGCTGCCAGCGGGCCTGTTCAGTACCCCGACGAAGTTGTCTTGGCGTCATGCATGCATTTACCCGCTGCTAGTAGACATGTTCAGCATGCCAACGGGTTTACAAGCACTTCCCACATCTCTTTAATGATTTATTTGGTTTTTTAAAGATATATAATTGAGCGGGGTGACGCTGAAAATTATGATATTTTGACATATTTTTTACAGACCTTGAAAGAATTTTTTAAATTGTCCTTCATTAAGATCTAGAGATGGTTTGTTTACAAAACCGACCTTCGAAAGAAGGGAGACATCTTCTGAGTTATTCCCTTAAGGAATAGGGACAACGTAAAAAGATAATGGATGATCGTGATAGGCTTCTCTCAGAGATTGAGATCAGTTAACTTCTTTCAAACAACAGTCTTTGCCCAACATGGTTGTAAATTTCAGAAGTATATTATAATAGATGTTTAGACAATTTTTTAGCAGTCATTTCAGAGAAAGAATTTTCTCTTTTCTTTGTCTGAACAGTTCAAAAATCAGGTATGTGTATTTCCAAAAACAAAACCGATAAGCATAAATGGAAACAAAACACACCAGTGAAGAAAAATTGGAAAGAAAAGAAATCCAAACAACAAAAACAAAAAACAAATATATACAGAAGGTGCATTTGAAAACCTCATGCCACAAATCCCTTGGGAGACTGAAAAGTAGGAAAATCTTGTTTGATGGGAAAGCAGTCTTACTCGTGGTACCTTGGGTCAGGTTTGATTCAGATTTATTTATCTCTTTACTCTCCATTTAAGTTTTTCATGACGATACTGCATTTTTGAAAATAAATGTTCAACTAAAAGCAAAGAGAAAAGGACTAAGGAGACTTCCCTGACAACAGTCGTATTATGGTTCTCGTGGTGCACCCAATTGCGTTCATGACTGCATTATTACAAAGAAAAATAGTGAGAAATAAAACTGAAAGAAAACCTATTCCTAAACCTACCCTAACTATTAAACAAATCAGGATGCTACGTGAAGTCATGTTTCCAATGTAGCCATCGGAGTAACTCTAATCCTGCAATGGAAACAAGATCAAGCATTACTAATAAGAATGGTAATATATCAACAAATGAAAGAAACATATCACACTTACCTTCATAATCATTATGTAAAAACAAAGTAAGCATGATCTTACCATTTCCTTGGATATTCTTGTTGTATGAATCCTCCAGCCATTGCGCAATCTTGTCGTGATAAGGGTCATATTGGCATGGGTGAGTGTAAGTAGGTTTAAAAAACTTGTCAGGATTATGAGGAAATGCCCCATCCTCCTGAAATTTCTCTAAGTGTTCATTAATTTCTTCACATGGAGGATCTAAAAGAAATATGTCACGCCTACTTCCAAGATACTTAGGTAAAAATAAATCAAGCACAACTTTGTCTTTATTATGAAATTTTTTATATATGAATATTCAAGCCATCCTAAGATCCTGTCACAAAAATGAGGATACAAACCATGACTTTGATGAAATGAATATATCAATGGAAAGCTCATCATAGGAGGATTTGTGCAATCAATCAGATCATTGGTTTGAATGTTTCCTTCAATGCGATTGATCATTTCAAAATGTGAAGTATAAACATTAAGATTCGAGCTAAGGAAAGAATGAATATGAAACTTAGAATGTTTGATCTCCATAAGATATAATGCATTTTCCTTTTCAACAATAAACTGTGTAAAATCATCTCGCAACATGTCCTCTTCCCATATGAGTGATGAAAGTGAACAAGCGTCAAATCCGGTTTTATCAATGTTAGGTTCGGAATTAATTTCACCAAAATGATATGATTGTGGCGGAAAAGAGTAGGATGTTGTAGGTAAGATGTCAAGTCCACCAGAATCTAAGAATAGATCAGGATATAAATAATAAAAGGAATCAGAAATAAGCAGATGAAAAGAATCTCTTGAACTATGATACTCAACAACGGTATTCTCAAGACAATTCTCTTCACTTTCTTTAAAACTCTCACTCTGTTTTGGTGATGAATTCCTCAACATAATATGATCATCTGGATTTTCCTTTTGTGTGATACATAATTCAAAATTTATGTGACCAACATCTAGTCTTTCCTGTGAACAAAGTGCATTTTTAGGGTGAAGGTTTAAGGTTTCTTCTTCTAGTTGTGTAACTTCTTCTCTAATCGGTTTCATAGGAGTACTAGAACATTCAAGACGATTTTTGTCGCTTAAGTGTTCTTCAATGAATGATTTTAAATGTTGATTAGAGTATGAGTTACAAGAATGAGGGTATTCACCTTGAGCCAGAAACGAATCATCTTCCATACTAGTCTTAGACTGAAAATACAATGATTCAAAGGAAAAACCAATTTGGTTGTCAATAAGAACCTGGTCAATAGATTCGACCTCCCTGGCTTGTTCAACATTATCAGAAGAATTTTTCTCTTCTTGCGAAGAAGATTGTTCTTGCAGTTGAGTGATAGGATTTGCAATTGGTTCTTCATTCATGATTGAACATGACTGGATGGAAGAGATGGAAGCATCATAGAAGAGATTTAATGCCAATGACATGTCATCGAGATTAAATTGAAACCAATCAAAAATGAAAAATGTGGCATGCTGGAAAGGATTCAAACCAATGTTTGATTCGACCTCTAAAAGTAAAACCGAACAGTGTGCATAAAACTACTAAATCTGAGATGTCATGTTTGATGCATTTGCACCAAAACTTGTTAAGGTGGTCTTTAGCAGATATATTGCCTTCACCATCAAAGGTGAGTTTGGACAAGCGTGAGACTATCTCATTGGGAACATCAGGTAATGAGAAGTTGAAGGCATGTTCCAACACAGTGATTTTGGGAGCCATGGGGGAAATTGAATACATTTAAAAATAAAGGCTCCTACAAGGCCAACTTGTCAGTCGGCCCTCCTTCTAGCACCATTTGTTGACGGGCGAAATTGAACGCTCGTCAACTGGAGGAGTTGATCCGGTCCGGGGTTGTCTAAATAACCCAAGTCGTTTGGGATGATCCACCCCAACGGGTTTAGCGACTCCGTTGGCCGATCTAATTCCCAAGAAAACGAAAGAAAAACTAAACTAAAGGAACTAATCTAAATGGAAAAAGTAACTACATAAAACTATATACAAATCTGAAAAATATATATACAGCTTACTTATTGATATTATACAATAATAATTCTATGAAATTAAATATTCAGCTATCAATACAATCAAACCTCAATTTCAAATGTACAGTATTTACAGAATACAAATTTTAATCGAAATTTGCAAAATCATTTGTATTATGACTGCGAAACTATTGTTTTTGATTTTATTAATTTTTATGAGAGAGGAATAAAAATTATAACTATCTAAGCTGAGCAATTTAAAATAATAATCCTAATTGTAAATCTGAACTAAATATCTATATAAACTACTGATAATTCTCTAATTTATTAACTATTAAATTGCAAATAACGATCTAACCTTAAGTAACGCTTTCCAATTTGTCCCGTGTAAAGTATCCGATTCAACTGTTCGATGGGAGGAAACCCGACCAGATTTTCCACAAGCTTCTTGTAAACAGGAAGCAACAATGCTCTTTGAATATAAATGACAGGACAAACAAGACATAAAATGACAACAATCTTAAAATTTACAAATCATCACATTTAGATAAACCCGTATGCGAAGATTTGTACAAAATGATTCATTTAATGAAGAAGATAAACCTTTAATTCATTAAATTGAAACAAATTAATTGTTGTACTTTAAAATAAGAGACATCAGATATGGACAACACATAAACCAAATCACATCAACCTGCAATGAATTATGATAGCTAAAGTAGTCGATAATTGATTGCAAACTGATATGAGGAAAACTTGAAATAAAAGTTTGATATATTGAAAGCTAAAGCTGTTACAAAACATCCACTTTCATCCCAGTTTGTATCCTCATAAGTCCAAATTCTTTCTTCTCCCAACAGTGATGATGGATAGATTACAAAAAATACATGAGTATATAAAGGCCACAGGGTAAAACATCCCTGTGGGAATTATCAAAAACAGTTTACAAAAAATCTGGGAATAATCTCCCAAGTCTCTATTTCTGACTTAAGCTAACCACCTAAAACAAAACTACATCATAAAAGCACGTTCTAAACTGCCACAGCATGTCCAATTTGCCATTGAAATTCGTAAGTACCTGTAGGTGGACAAGAATAGACAAGTTTAGATAATGTTTTATTGGTAAAATTAACAAAAATCTAAATTTTAAGACTAGCTACAGAATCTCACGATTCTATAGCTGGTCTAATTTGCAAACAGAGCCATTTTAAATCAATCCAAAACTAATAGAAATATATTCGACTTATCAAACAAATATTTAATTACTAATTGAAAACAAAAGAAATCGTTCATGCCAGAAGTAACCAAATCTTTATGCCAATTTGAAACAGACAGAAATCGTGTTTAATTAATCAAATGGTAACAAGGATATATGTGATCTGTCAAACACTTTTTATTACCAATTCGGAGTAGACAGAGTCGTTTTGATAATTCGAAACCAACGAAATCATTATTGAATCAATCTCAATCAAAACAGACTATAACCGATCGAGCAAATCTTTCATATTCATTCAATACAAATGCAATAGTTTATGTCGACTCAGAACTTAACAAAATCATTGTTGAATCAAAACAAAACTAACATGATCTTTTTTTAATTTAAAACTAATAGAACTATATCAAATCAATCTTCAATGCATATACAAACGACTATGCTAATTCAGGGCATAGAACATCGTTTCAGAATCAAACCAAAAGAAATGAATCGAACTAACTTAGGGCCGACACAATCGTTATACTAATGAAAAATCGTATCAATCAAAACATAGCTATGTCCGAGTTTAGAAAACAAATATTCTGTACTTGATTCATAACGAAATCATTTTTGGTAATTCGAAAATAACATAATCATTTTGAATCTATTAAAACAAACAGAACTAATTGAAAGCAAACCCAATCGATCATACTAATTCAAACCAGCTCATAAAACAAAATCGATGTTGAAATACATACCTGTGCAGTAGGAAAATGATTCGATCAGGATAACTTTGAATTGACAAAGGCCGTTGTTGCCTCAACATTTCGGAAGACAATTGAACCGGTGGTCTTTTTCTTCTTCTCGTTGGCTTGTAGCCTGTCGTTCTCCTTTGACAACACAATAACTCATTCCTCTAATGATTTAATCTTAGATTGCAACAGGGGAACGTCCGTGTAGTAATGTTCAAGTCAGGAATTGCATTGAGTACACGATGGTTGATCAGGCCTTGGCATTACAGGTGAGGGTTCTTTCAAGTTACCAGGGGTTTCACTATGAAGCTTAATTCCTGGGAATTTAGGGTCGTTCTTGAGGCATGGAGGTAAGTTGGAAACATAGTCATAGGGTTCCATAGAGAAGAGGCCATGAGAGTAAGTGTATTCCTCGGCTAGGACACGTTAAATCTCAGAGTCTGAATCCTCGCTCAAGATGATAGGCTTTTGGTCAGTGCTCTACCTGGGCTTGTTTCGAGCACATATCGATATCCATCGTGCATTTTTCTTTCCCTTACTGTTGACAACAGTATCACCTTTGCCTTTCTTCCTCACAGGCTTCTTGACAGCCTTAGTATTGTCTTTAGCACATGTGTCGGCCATGGTATCGGGTAGGTCAATGCTAGGGAAGTTCGAGGGTTTGATAGGGGGTAGAAGGGTAGGAGGTGGCACGACTAGCCCAACCAGAGTTTCAACAACCACAAACTTATCCATTAGAACACAGTCGGGGGTGGCAAAGCCATTCCTTGATAGGAAGGCTTGCCAACAGTCACCACTAAGCTTTAAACGATGGACAATAATGATTTTGATCAAGCAGTGATGGAAAAGTCTGCTATCATCCTTCTCACGCTTAAATCGTTTGGACATTTTGTAAAGACTGCGTAGGAGATAGTGTGGCATGTTCAGAGGGTAGTCTATAAAATTCATCAATAACCGAAGATGATACAGAAATACCAAACCATAACGACCTTCGCAAGTCACAAACTGCTTAACAATTGCCAATAGATCATGCCACCTGGGTTTGAGGGCAGTGACAGGCATACCTCTATCACAACTAAAAATCTTTCTCGATGTGAATAGGAGGGGCCACGACACCTCATCTACTTTAGAGTTCTCAAAGCATCTCTGTCCTTTGGTTGGTAAGCCTGTAGATGAACCGAGGAATTCCTCATCTAGCTTGAGTTGTATGTCTCTGACCTTAGCCCTGCATCCATCGAAGGTGAGGGAGAATTGTTGGGCTACCGTAAGGTTGAAACCCTCAAATCTTTGGATAAAAACCAGCCAGCCACTATTTTCCAAATCCTCTCGAGCATTGTCGAATAGCAGGAGTATTTGGCTGCCATTAGGTTCTATGCGCACCACAGGTGCCATAGGAGAGAACACACAGTGATCAGGGCAGACAGACGAGGGTTTGGACAGGGTATATGCAGGATCGAATGCTCAGAGATTTCCCCAAAAACCAACAAAGGTAACCCGAGATAGAAGGCAGGCATTAATGCCTAAGTGTGCGAGGGTGGTGGAACAAAAAAATCCATGCAAAACAGTCATATCAAAATGTACAATCGACGGCGTAAATCACTGGTGGTGTATGTTAAAACAATGCCAATAAAACAACCATTGAAAACTATGATGAGTCGACCCGAATATTTGCACAACAATAATGTTTGCATGATTTAAAACCAAAATAATGTTTCGAATATAGCACCAAGGATTCAATCATAAAACGCATGCTTTGTATGCAACCATTGCACTAAGGGTCTAATCACAATATCAATGCATTGTTATGAGACCATTGAATTCGATCAAAAACAATAGAACATCAAACCACCATTGAATCAAAGACTCGATCATAATCATTAGAATACCATCACACTCTTATAAAAATGAAGTTATATTAACAACAAAAAAATGCCAAATGAGTAAAAGTTTTGGTGTCTTGCCATCTGTGTGACCATAATTGAATTGGAAATGCAATGAACACATAGACAAGAGTAACCATAATAATCCAGTGATGATTTTAATGCCATCGACATGACTTCGAACTCAAAGTTTTCATGCTTGCAGTCGTGAAAACAAGAACAAAAGGTAGGTGTGCAAATGCGAAAAATAATAGTGTTGTTTTATTCAAAAGATTGCGATGAGAATCAAGGGTTCCAAAACACTTGTGTAGGCATCTTATAAGGATAGGATAAAAATGCGAAATGGCTGCCAACAAGCCCTTGCTAGGGATGGATCCAAAATGTGGCACCACCCCCCTGGACCCCTTGACGATATATGTGGGGAGGGGGGGGGGAAGCCCCCACACACCTCCTTGTTGGGGAATGGGACCCAAACATGGCTAAAACAAGACCTCTGAATCATGAATATAATCAGGCTCCAAAACCAACACTTAGTAATTGATAAGTTGACACCATTATTTTTGAGTAATCAAGGACTAAAGTAGGGTTACCTTCTATCTCCCTTGATTTATATTCTTATGGATAAATCATTAGGTAAAAAACAAGAGATAGAAATGATATTTTGCCAACTAATGGAAATGAAAATTGTCAAAGGTGTTGAAGACGATCAATCACCCCCAATTCATCAATGATACACTCTTGCTGAGAAGTTCTTTGGTAACACATTCAAGTAGTTTGAAGTGGATGTTTGATTCTTATTTCGATGTTTAGTGGGGAAATATGTTTAGGTCTAAAATTAGTATCTATGGTTGGAATTCCAATCTACAATCCCTCCAACTAATCACATGGAGAATGGAATTCACCTTAGTAATTGGTCCTATTTCAAATATCGAGGGATCCCTATAGCCCTTCAACAACCATGGTTAGAAGGTTAAATGTGAATATTGTAGAAAAGAATCCAAAATGTTTCAAAGGAGCTCTCAATGATTCAATCCAACTCAACAAGTGGTGTTAATTAAGATGATTTTATCGATTGTATTGATGTATCAAGGGTCTACCCTCTTAGCACCATTAGGAATTATAGGAAGGATTGGATTTAAAATGATAAAATTTCATTGCTAACGAGGGAAGAGTAACAACAAAGTGTTTTAGCTGGTTTAATAGGTCACATTGAATGTACCTTTAGAATGATGATATCTAGAGACCTGTTACTAATAAATTTGTCTTTTGGTGATAAAATACTTTGATGTCTCTAGTTTTGGGGTAGAAAGAGTGGTGGGAGAAAGTTATTCATAAAAAGATATGACCCTCATTAGGTGTTTGTATTAACCTCATTAGGATATTAGAGGGTTTTTTATTTTTCAAGATTGTAAGGAAACAACTCATCTTATTCAAGGTTACCTCTCTTTGGTGGCTAGAAATGGAAAAGATATTCATTTAAGGGAAGATCAAATTCTAGGTTGTCCTCTTTTGGATCAAGATTCTTATTTATTAGACATCAAGTTTAGGTTGGAATTTCAAGGGTTTTCACACTTCATGATATTTATGTATTTGATTGTTTAGTTGAAGGTGAGAAAGGTGGAAACTCCTTCCATTGGATAACATCAAAATGAAGTGGTGCCTCTCCTTCTTCATCTTAGAGGCACAACACCCCTTAGAAAATACATAAAGGGATTTCAAGGGTGAATACTATTAAGAGGGAGTTATTAAATCAAATAGGGATATGAGCATGGTCTAAAATATACAGATATCACCCTCCATCCAAGATTTTGGATGCAATTATGGATATAATTTTTCTTACCAAAGGTTCAGGTTTTTCACTAGATTATGGTGCATGAGAAGATACTTACAACATAGAATATGAAAAAGAGAGTTATAGAGGACTCTCCTAGATTTTTTATTTGTTTATCTCTTAGGGATTCTAAACCAAACACTTTTTTTTGGATTATCTATTGACTCAATGAGGATGGGTAATTTCCTTTGAAGAATTAAGAAAATCCATCTCACTTCTGCTAGATTGTAAAAACATGTTCTTGTCACTGTAGTATATGTACCAAAGAACCTTAGTAAAGAAAACACTCTTGAAATAATTTTGTATTACCATGTCATAACAAATCTCATGTAATATTTGAATTTCTCCTAATCATTCCATTTTTCATCTAGTGTTTCTCACTCCTTGGACCATTACTACCGAAGGTAGGTGTTATTGTAGGAAACAATAAAGTCTAATGGAATAGGGAATATAATAGTGATAGACTATGAAATTGTGAATAAATATTGGCTTAAGGATCTCCTCTCACGGTTGTAGATTGTCCCAAAATTTCAGATAAGAACATTGAGATAGGCCTATGATCAATAGCTTCGGCTTGGTGAATTGGATTTCAAACAATGGAAATTATCTGGAAATCAGTTCATTTTATTTTTTTATGGAGCCTCTAGAGGGAAGCCATGGGTGGTAGGTGTCGGTGGTGGATGGGGAGAAGGTTATCATGCGGGGTTTATTTATTACCTTGGTGGACAAAATAAATATGATTTGCTTTGGGTTTGAGGAGAGAAACTAATAATGAGATAGAGGCTTTGGCGGTATATCGAGTATTAATTTTGTGAAAAAGATAATGTGTGACATGGGTGATAGTTGTAGGAGATTTGTCTACTATCAATTGGTCTCTATTCTACCAATTCCCCCTTCAAAATTCCAATTCATCTCATCTCTCCAAAAGGATTATTGGTTTGTCTTGTTGTTTTCCTTCAATTTCTAGCTATTAGGATTTTAGAAAGTTGGATGTTGAGGGACATTTATAGGTCAATTTAGGCTTGAAGTTAAATGAAGTGTAGAAGGATAAATGGGGGGATTTCCTACAATATTCCCACACCTTAGATACATTCATTTATTCAAGGATTACACAAAGAAAATCAAATGTATCATTATAAATACTTGAAGAGATGATAAATTACTCTACCTATCACACTAATTATTTTAACTATTATTTTCCTTAGGATGCCCATTTCATACCTCAAGTTTCTCTAATGCTTGAGACCAATGAGATCAAGAACAACTACAAAAACATAAACCATCCTAGAATCCAAATTACTTGTAGAGAAGAAATGATTCAATTTAGAACATGAACAACAAGAAACCTATAAAAAACTACTAAGACATAATTGAGGTAACTCTGTGTTTCTCATGATCAACCCTAGATATAATTTTGTGTCAAGTAAATACCTTGGAACAATCATCCAATCTGAAAAGTAATTTACATATGTTGTTGAGAAACTTTCAACAAATCAATTGAGCACTGAACAATGAAGATGTGTTCAAACCTTTAAGTGTTGTTGAATCCACAAATATCACAAAATCCATCCAAGTATAAATGAATAAACAAAAAGAATGTAGAAGTTATAATCCTAATCACTTAATATTCAATTTCAATCGTCCAAATAGTGTGAGCGATCAAAATCTCAAACCACAACTTGAAATTTAAACTTCAACTCGAATATTGAACTCGAACAACATATATTCCCCCTATTATATAAGATGTGAGAAGGAGATTTCAACCCATGAATAACATACCCTCTCTTGAATAACATAGATCACTATCTATCAACTTCAACAACAACGTATTATTCTCCATTGCATTCTTCTCTTGGATGGTTGCATTCATCTTTCAATCCGTAATGCCTCAAAGTGGCTCAAGGCTTCTTGAAAACTTTGGCGACTTCTCTTTGTATATATTTTCAAACATACAAACTTAATCAACATAGACAATGAAAAACATAGAAAACAAAAAATTGATGGGTGTCAATGTGCAAATATTTATTTTCTGCCAATGTCTAGTTCTTGTCCACAACTAACTCACCATTTCGGCCATGGATTCAATAATACATGCAACATTCTTCGTAAATCCTATGGGTGAAAAAATATTAGAATGATCATCTCTATGGAGTCATCAATCTCTACATGGAATTGATTAATGCACATTGTTGTGGTTAAGAAGCCAATAGAATACACTAACTTACAACGTGCAATATCTCGATCAATCATTATTAGTACATATCAATCTTGATAGAATTTCAATTCTACCATGTTATTATATAACTTTATCATTACTAACATTCTTGTACGATATTCTCGCTCTCTTATGATAAGCTACTAGCATGAGTCCTCAAATGCTCAGATCTATTCAAGTGCATTTCATTTGGGGAAACAATGGGAACTTATTATCATCCACCAACACCATCATATAATTCTCTCCAGTGTTCAACATCTTGGATAGAAAATTAACACGTATTAAAACCAACATAATGATTATATTCTTGTAAAGCATACATGAAAATGGTAACTCCTCGACTAGCCTCATTAGAAACATTAGTTCAATCAATTTTTTCATAAAATTTAGGTAAATTACAATGTTTAGACATCACTTTGGCCAAAATAAAATAAAAATTGAGGGTTTGAGTGCTTTCAATCCAATTGCGCTATGGATTTTTGGTGTAAATAGATCGTATATAAATTCAAGAAGTAAGATAAATTCAAATATCCAATCATAATAACTAACCAACATGCCAAATGTTAGAGGACGATGGTCCTAGAGATGCTCCATGCAATGAAATTCTACAAACTATGAAAGAGACATTTCTCTACTTTATGGTCCCGAAACATACAATACTATTTTTCTTTTCATAAATTGATAACTGCAAAGGATACACTATTTGAATTTCTACCACAAATGATTTAGAAATTTATAGTGGAATTTGTCTCGAAGAGAAGATACATGGTATAAAAATTCTACAAATGGATTTCACATATCAAACTAAATAGCCTCCTCTTAGGGGAAGTTAATTCCCCAAACATAATTATCAAGATTCATAATAAAAGAATCTGCCTTGATTTTTACATAAACTATATGTAAGTGAGGTGAACCTTAGACTTTGTTCCTTATGAACATGCTACCCTACCATTCTATTCAACAAGTGAATTCATAATAAATTACCAAACCGTCATTGCTTCACACTTTATCAATCACACACATACATTATATGGTACAGTGGGAAATATGTACTTCATAAAGACCAATTATTAGTGACATGATAAAAAATACAAGGCCTAATGGTTACAAACATGTTTTTCCTCCTAGGAGGTTTTAGGTTCTTATCTATATGGAGGTAGGTTATGTACACATCTATAGACTTAACTATTCAAATCACTATGTAGAGGGGATCACTTGTCTCACAAACAAGGAGGTGTCATACACTAATTAGGTGTCTGGTGAGATTGTGACCTTAAAATCAGATTATTTTTATTATGATCTTACTTAGGATAAGAACTCTATCATGTAAAAATCAAGGTTGTAAATGACTTGTTTTTTAGAGGTGGCTTATATCTAACAATTTGCATACAAACACATTTTTATGAAATCGATTTTATTTGAATGATATCAGACTAAATGTTGTGCATCTTCTCCATAATGTACCGAGGGAGGATAATATGGGGTACTTATGGAGGTACCCAAGGGAGATAATGCTATATAGGTGGTCACATAGTGTGAAATAAGTAATTAAGAAGGCTTACTGGAAGATTCCACCTACTATAAAGCTCATTTGCTAAAATGTTCCCAGAAGGTTAGATAAAACTATATAAAGAAGTAGAAACAATGTAATGAGATGTTATGTGAAGTATATTGTAATTGTATAAATCATGGCTTGTGGAGTGATTACTTCCTAAAGGAATAATTAATGTTGTTGACATACCTCAAGGGTTTTCTCTACATTCTTGTTTTCATTTTTTTCATTGATCCAATAAATAGATCTGATACCACTTGTTGAGTAATTTGGATATGACAATGTTATTACATATGATATATCCAAGGATAAGATAGAGAATCCCCTTCAATTGATTATATAAAATTTCCCTTTAATATAGGGAAACACCGTACAATTGATCCTTCTAAGGAAGGAATATACTCCTATTCTCTTGCCTCGTAAGGTTGGGCGACTTCTCGATAAGTGAAGCTCCAAATAAAATACTCCTCTGCACACCTCATACATAGAAATCCATCCTTGTTTATAACTAACAAGAGAACCCTAATCATGAAAACATCCTAACTACCTAGTGGAATTTTTTTAATGAGGCCCCATTACATTTATTCTATACTAACAACTATAGTGGGTCTTATTTAATAATAATAGGAATAGTGGACCTAGTCCACCTTACATTGAATGAAATACACTATTATACTCTAATATGGGCCCTTTGGTGCCCTATTAAACTCCTATGGAGGATCCCAACATGGGGGTAGGTTATGTACATCTATTTATACTTTAGTAGTCAAATCATTGTGTAAAGGGCGCCCCTTGTCCCACAAACAAATGGGTCCCATACATTAATTTGGTGCTCATATTGGTGGTCACATTAATATTAGATTATTATTATTATTGTTATTTTTAGATTACTTAGGATAAGAACTTTATCGTGTACAAATCAATTTTATATAGGAATTAATTATTACAGATGGAATATAGCTAACATTTTGTATACAAACACATTTTTATTTTAAATATTTTGAGCTAAATCTTGTGCATCTTCTCTATCCAAAGAAACAAGGGAAGATATTTTTTCATGTGATGTGAACTTATCCATTTCCATAATTTCTCCATTATTTCTTTGTGCAACACTATTTTTTATGATGCATAAGGGATGGTATAATTTCTCTTAACACAATTAAACTGGCACAATATATTTATCCTCTGATTACATTGTTTCTCCCATAGATATAAGTCCTCTAAATTTATTAAAGGTGTCTCTTTTATACTTTAGGGAACATGAAATATTTCCTAGTTCACCCCTGGTGTAGCACTGAGAGTCACCCTCAGATTTCAAGAGGATAAGCCCAATACCCATCAAATAGGTTTATGAATGTGGATTAATGATAGAAGGTCAAATGGACAAAACTGAGCATAGTGATGTTTTAACACAGAAATTCTAGGCTCGTATGCATAAGCAAATGAGGTTTTAACTAACTTCAGTTAGTGGTTTAAGGATAAAGTGAGTAGAAGGAATACTTGGTGAGGAAGGTGGATAAGTCTGCTATAAGCATCGAGCCTTCTAGCAGCTAGTTGAAGAAAAACTCAGTCACAAGATCTTCTTGAACTAAATTTAAAACACTGAACAACATTTACAACAACATTATAATCAAACATCCATTATAACATAACCATAACATCTCATAAGGATCCTCCAATAATGATCATTTAGAGTAAGAAGAAACAATATGATGAAAAGAGGTTGACTTCCATTAATCAAAATTTCTCAGGTATCATACACAAACCAGAGTACAACTCTGTTTAGTCAAAATATTACAAAATAGGGAGCTCTGCTCAACCATTCGAACCTAACATAACATTTTTCTCAAGTATTTATAATCAAAACAATAGAGAACATCTTGAGATGCGAGCTAGCCTTCCTATACTAGGATTCTCCACAAAAAGCTACTAGTTTACCATTTGTATAAGTGGATCTAACAAACTGCTAAAATCAAGGACCATGTTGGAAACAACTCTAACAAGCTATGAATGACATGATTTGTTGTTGTTTGGGCACATCTCCTCCAATGTCATGTGATTTTTAATATGGAAAATCCGCTTACTCTTCTCTTGTACTGGTTTCTTTACCATCTGTACCTTTGCATAGCTTTACTATGAATTACCTTGTAGATGAAAGTGGATGAATGTACTGGTAATTCGACAGTTTAACTCAATGTGAGCCCTTTACTGGAATAGTTGTCTGCCAAACGGTCATGGGGAAAATGTGACTGGTTATGAATTGGAGGTCATGGGGGTAGGTGTCCAATAGGGAGATGGTATGAGTGGATGGCGACGAAAAGGTGACGTGTAGTGAGAGGGGGAAATAGGTACAAGGGGCAAGAGGTATCGGGAGTGTGGAAGACAGTTGGCATATGGTGAGAGGAGTAGATACGCGAGAGGTGATGTGTAGGGAGAAAATTCAGAAAGGGGGGTGACGTGATAGGAGGGAGGGTGGGTGGTAGAGTGAGTGGAGGATAGGTGTAAGCGGGGGTGTGAATGGTAGAGCGAGAGGTATCGGGAGTGTGGAAGATAGTTATCATATGGTGAGAGGAGTAGATACGCGAGAGGTGATGTGTAGGGAGAAAAGTCAGAAAGGGGGGTGATGTGACAG